>VXBP01008680.1:57735-393687 GCA_013400115.1 Rhinopomastus cyanomelas
AGCCCCCGCCCCCGCCCTGCCCTTCCTGCCGCTGCCGCTGCCGGGATCGCGCGGGAGGAGCTCTATGGGCTACCCCCGCCCCGGGCGGCTGCTTCCCCTCAGCGGAGCTGGAGCGCCGGGTCGGAACGAGGGCGGGGAAAGGGGCAAGGGGAGGGTCTTGTCTAGCGGGAGCGCCCCGACACCTCCCACCACCGCCCGCCCCCGGCGAAGCTCCCCCGCGAGCAGTGGCAGCGCCAAGGGGAAAGTGCTAGCGAGCGCTTAAAGAAATGGGGCTGGGGTGTGGCGTCCGTGGTCGGGAGAGGAGCACCGGGGCAGGGATTCGCCCCGAAGTGGGCACGGGACGCGCCAGGCCGGGCTGGGGGCTGGAGCTGGCGCCGCCAGGGAACTTGAGCCCCGGTACCGGGGCGCCTCTGCCGCCCATTGGCCGCAGGCCGTGACGTCACATCGGGGCGGCTGTGGCTCCCGCCTTGCAGCGTGACCGGACCGGGGTTTTCCTGCTCCGCACCGGCCTCGGCCTCTTCCCGCCTCCCCGCTCATTTTTCCGCCCCAGGGCAAAGCACCGGCCCCAGTGTGCCGCTGTTTAACCGGGTCGTGTGGTGATTTGTGTGTGGCGGCTCGGAACGTCCCCTGCTCAGGTGTCGCTCTTTCAGGAGCGGCCGTCGGGCACGGAGCCATCCCACAGCCATCCGTTTTCTTCCAGAACGAGAGCCCCGTCTCTAATGCGGAGCTGACCCGGGACACCCTCTTTTTCCACGCCTCCGTTGGTGGAAGAGGTGCGCTCCACACGAAGGGTTGGAGTTGGCGGAGACAGAGCCCCCTGAGTGGGGCTTAGCTCCGTCCCTGGTGCCTTCCCCGGGACACAGACCTTCACGGGGGCTGAGTGCCCCTGCACCGAGCGGGGAATGCAGAGATCGACCCACTGGAGTAACCCAGGGAGTTCAGAGGAAAAAGCTCCCTGAAGGGTTTTACAGCCATTAACCCTTACCAACATGGCGGCTTTCGAAGGAGCGGGCTGGCTCAGCCTCTCCTCAGGACACAACAGTACTTGTAACAAAAAGTCATCGACCTTGCTGCTGTATTTGCTCGGACCTGGCTAAAACTAGCAGGGACAACTTCAGACAAAGATGTCCAACTCTTTAAACACGACGAAGAATTGCACCTTCAGACGTCTTCTTGTTCTCCTACTTGAAATCGTCCACCTATCCTCCAATAAGTCTCTCTTTCCCCTTGTTAACTTACAGTAATTCTCGCAGCATTTCACTGATGGTCTGGGAAGCCCAAAGCACCTTTCCAGTGCCTGTGAGATAAACCTGAAAGGAAAGCGCAGCCAATCTGTTCTTCCAATAAAGACTTGTGGCCCTTGGAGAGGAGGAGAAAGCCCCTCTCCAGGACTGTGCGCATTTGGCGGTGATTCAGAGAGGTGCTAATCCTTTTGAAACCATAATCTTGCCGTGCTTTTCCAGAAAATATTTGGGGTCCCTTCTGCTTCACCTCCAGTCAGGCCTCACTCCACCTTGCAGAGGCTTAGGCTGAATTTAAATGTGATTGATCATTTAAGGACTTAACAGATTCAAGTCTCTGTTGTTCCTGGAACAAAATGCACTGTGGGAGCAATAAAGGAAAGGAGAATTATCCCTGCTGTCCTTTGCATTTGTGAAACAGTTAGTTCTCAATCTCAGTTTTGTATCTTTTTATCACACACACCATCCTACAGAAACCTTCCACTTCGTTGTTTTCGCTACAGGACCACCGAGCTGAGGATGTGCAAGGAAAATGACATAACCCCACAAGGCTTCCTGGCAAAGTTAGACCACCAAAACTGTTTGGTCCTGTAAGATGCTGAGTGAGCAGTGGATCTCAAAGCTTTCCAGGCATCTGAAAGAAAAAAAAAAAAGATGAGGCATACCTAGCTTTAGCAGATTAATGCTAATGGGATTTGCGGAAGAAGAATGTTTTAGGGAAGGATTTGGATGAATACATTGTCTTCGGGCACAGGACTAATTTAAGGACTCTGAAGCATACTGTTGTTAAATATATTTAATTACATTAAGGAACAATCCATTAAAGCTGGTTTCTCCAAACTGTGGCTCATGATGAACAGAAAACTCTCTAGAAAGGATTCACAGAGGTATGCTGAAGGGTGTTTTAACTGTCTGTCTGCTGAACAGATCTTATGTTTCACTGGCAAGAAAGACCAGGATGTTGCCCTGAGTAGTATTTCAAAGTGTTGAGCCTGCTGAAATATTAATGTGTGCTTTTTTGAAATGTCATAATTAGCCGTTATCTCTGCAACAACTGTTACGAAGAAGAGCTGGCTGCTTGTGATTTGAGAGTTACATTCTAAATATGAGAAGATGATCAGTTTGAGGGAATCCACACGGGAGTGAAAGCAGTGCATGATGTGGTGGGCACGCTGTTTTGTATAAAGAAAGTAAATATGCAAAGCATACACTTTTGCGTATGCATGAGAGCAGTGCAGCCCTTAGAAAAAATATACACAGGAGAGAAAAGTGTGAATATTTCTCCCGGCCTAAGGCTCTAACTATAGTAAAAATAAAAGAAAAAAAAAAAGGGCTAAGGTATAGAAAGACACCTCTTCATCACTGGCAAAGAGACAGCTTGCTTCATGCTGCTGCTTTGAACAGGGCTACATGCAAGCAACAGACCCAGGGGTTGTATGATGGACTTACTTTGCACTTAGGAAGTCAGTTCACCTAGTCATTTGTATCCTGCAGAGGAAGCTAAAAAATTTTGTCTTTTGGCTTGTATTTATTTTTCTTCACTTTCTTTTTTTATGACTACTAGTTTTCTGTCCTCTGCAATGCTGCCTTTGCTTTACCATCTGCCCAGACACAGCAGAGTGGTAGCTTCCTGAGGGTAACTGCTAACGTGACCTCTGTGACACAACCCAAGCACACAGATCCAAACCATGTTAATGTATTTACACCCTGTTGTGGCGAGGAAACAACTGCCACTGCCACTTCCCTGGTGGGACATCCTCCACCTTCTGCACAAATACCTGATCCTTTTTCCAGGGCCTTCGGGTTTTCTCACCAGCTGTTCTATCTAAAGGACAAGCTAATACCCACTCCCATAAGCCACTGGGAGACATTTTAGTGGGCATGTGAGAAGGAGGGACTGGAAAATTGATTAAAAATCTGGAAAATGGTGTTGTCTATTTCCAAGGTGGACAGCAAAGGTGTTTGATCTCTATGTTAGTCTGTTGGGGAGTAAATTCACCTAAATGTAAACTAACCTATCTTAAAAATTGCTCCTTCTGCTTTTCAAACCTGCCTTTTAAAGGCATTGATGTTGTAGTAAACCCCATTTGGATGTGTGGGGTTGTAATACTGTGTCACTAACAGAGACTGAACAAACACTGAGTACTCTGGGGGAAAAAAGGCTGATGTTTAATTTTCTCTAATTCGAAAAAAAATTTCATTTTAATAACACATTTCAGAAGACTTCCCATTTTATTATTCAATTAATGTTATAATGCTGAAAGCAACGTCAGTGTCTTTTCTGTCCTTCAGATAAAAAAATCTTCTAAAGGTTTTACCTCGCCATGTATCATCATGTTTCTGCTTAAAGCATATGTTTGATTCCCAGGTAGATGAAGGGGAATTTCATGACAGATACCATGGGAGACTAGAACCCAAATACTCAATTTGTTACTGCTGAGTCACTTAAGTGTATTTGCACAATGATTCTAATTCAGCCCGACGGTAACACAGCTGCTTTTCTCGCTGCGTGGCTGCTGCATCTTCAGTGACATTTATGAAAAACGTTGAGAGGGAAGAACGTGTCCTTAGAGCTCAGAATACATCCAAATTCTTCTCTTCAGTGGACCTAAGCTACCCAGAGGTGCTGTAAAACCACAAGCTAAATCTATCAGCAGATCACATTTTATTATGAGAAATTCTATCATTGTCTTTCGTAGACAGTTGCTGAGATTCAAAGTATTTATGTAAGGAAAACACACTGGTGTTTTGGGCTTTGGAAATGTCAGGGCCCTTGATTCTCCTATTTATTTAAGAGTGAAAGTGCTGAGGGATGTCTTTTGAACTCTATTCAAAGGTTAAACTGATCTTTCATACAGTTTTGAAATTCAAAATATTGCTGCTAAATGGCTTGGCTCTGAAGTGTAATCTCCATTTTGCATTTAAATACCAGATTCTGCCCAGAGCTGGCCACTCTGCGGCCTGCAGAGACCCAGGCCTAGTCTCTTCCAGCTATGAGGAGCAGCCATCTTGAGGGAGGAGCACAGCCTGACATGTAGCAGAGCCTTGCAGGAGTTCAGAGTGAGCAGCGCAGGATGAAGAATAGAGCTACAAAGGTAGGCCATGACTGCAAAATGTAGTTTGCCACATTGAACTTTGCTCAGGGTTTCAAATTAATACTCCCTTGGCATAGGGAAAACAGTGCAGGGAGACACAACAGAGGAGAAACAGTGGAGGTTCCTTCTTGCTTGGCGATCCAGCGAGCCGTATGGTCAGCTTACTGATTGCACAAGTGGGCCCTAAGCCTGGTGCAGTTTCATAGCAACTTCCTTAGGGACACGCTAGTCTCACAACCTTGCAGTGTTCATGTGCGTGGGAAGGACTTCTTTGGCCTATCCATGCTTGGCATGGCAGCCAGGGTTTGGGGAGGTGGGCAAAGGCACTTGCCATAGATCCATTGTTACATTTGTGGATCCTGTCAATCTGAATTTGGGCAAACGAAGCAGAGGTGGCACTGATTTGGGCCAAGAGGTGGGAAAAGTGGCTGCAGGTTGTGAATGAAAGCAGCAAACAGTCCTTCAATATGTCATTAACTTGGGTTTAAGTTCCTACTCAGCTCTGAACTGTGTGTGTCTACAGCCTTAATTACCAACTCCATATGTGAGAGGTGATTTCATTTACCCTTAAGAGATCTGGCTGGTGTCAATTGGTTGCAGAGAAGGAAGCAAATGGTCCGTATTAGACTTTCCATTTCTTTTGAAACAACTGATGACTAATCGTAGACTCCGCCTTTGAAAATTGTATTACCAGCTATTTTAGTATTATCATTGTTATACAAAATATTTGGTATCTCTCGGAGCACTGATTTTAAGAGGCCTAGGCTCTGCAACCAGCTCAGGCTTCAGACAGTGTTTTCATCTTGTGTGACTGCCAGGCAAAGTCTGGAAGCCTGATCCCTGTGAACTTAGAAACCTGTAGATAAAAGAAAAATCAATGTGCTTATGAATCAGGGTTTTACTTTAGTTTCATGATTGGTGTCCCAATTGAATTTTTGGATGTTTGAGGTTGATGATTCTGAATTAGGTCAGGTACTGTAAGTAGTTTTCTGCTGCAGTGTATGGGCAGGAATTCCACCTTCTTCATGTAACATTTCCTATTTGAATAGGTGGTGCAGACTGTTACCAATCACTACAAAAGATTTTAGTCTAAACAGATGCATATCAAACACTGTCTAAAATTGACAGGGGTCATGGTGAAATCTGTAATGTCTGGTTCAGAAAATAGGAAAGTGCAATCTATGTTTAACCTTTCAATCCAGAATTAACTAACCAAAAAGACCATCATGGTGGAGTGATCACTAGAGTATTTTCCCTGCACCTACATCATCTGCAATAATGGGGTAAAACCCTATGGATGTGTAATAGCAAACCAAGACTCCACCTGCTTCTGATCTTAATTTCTTAAGACTTAATTTCAAGATGTTTTGTTTGGTCAGTTTTTAAAATTCCCTATAATGTTACAGAGTTTGATCTCTACATTGAACAGCTGAAGTCATGCTTGTTTACTAATGATAAGTATGCTTAAAAAAAGAAAGATGTAAATAGATGTTACTTCAAAACCATCATTTAGATGTAAAAGATGATGGACCACCTTTTCTGGTAGAACTGGTACATAATGATTGTAAAATACGCTGTGCTCTGGTGTTCTGCTGTCACTCAGCAAATAACCTCAGTTATCACTGTGGAATTAATTGAACAGTACATCAGTACAATCAATTTCTGTTCTAACTAATTAAAATTAGAATTAGCTGAAAGAAAAATAGCACAAAGAACATGACTGAAAGATAAATTGTCCTGTGACTCCATCAGTTTCAAATGAAATTGCTGAACATTTATGCATAATAGAAAAACCTAATACAAGACAGCAGTATAAAAAAACTGGTCAAATACAGATGTTACATGAAGGAAGCTCCAAATACTAAATTGTTAAATCAGAGATGGAAGAAAATTAACCATATGAAATTATAAATATGGGTTGTTATCTGAAATAAAGACTCTTGTACTGTGACTTATTTTAAGGAACAAACTTACTTCTCAGTTGTGAAAGAGCTGAGAAAAAAATAATCTGTTTGCAATGTACAGTTAGGGGTTTCTGGCATTTGAGCAGGAATCTTTAACAGTTCCTTGGTAAGGAGCTATTGCAAAGACAGTAACCTGGCAATAGCAAACCTCAGATCTGGCAAATAACCTCAGATGTGCTCCACTACCATTCCATTCACTGATCTCTACCGCATGTAGACATTGTCTAGAGAAAAAAATTTAAAGATCACTGTTCCCAGCCTTTGTTTTCCATCTGTCACTGTCACCCAGGTGCTATGTACCTTTAGCTTGGTTGGTAAAGCTTTGGCAGTTTAGCATTGCTGTCTTTTATACAATTACGGTATGATGGAGGGCTGATTTGTAGATATAAAGAACAAAAGGTTTCATATACAGGTGCTGTTTCAGTGTTGTGATTCACGGCAGTGAAGTCAGTTGTGATTTAGCTGAAAAATCCAGTGCTCAGCTGAAATGTATCAGCTGCTTGTTTTTTAATTCAACAAATTTTGTGTGTATGCACTGTAGTTATAGTTTTGACACTCGTAGCGCAGTACCTTTGTCATGCTAATGTGAGTCAAGACACATTAATCTGTCATCCATGAACATATGTATGTATATGAGCGGAGGACTCTGGACAAGTGTCTTGAGTCAGTGCCATCTGATGAAAGTAGGAGCAATTTCTGCTCTTGGCAAGAAGCGGGCTATTCCGGACTAAGGGTTTGCATAGTTCCCTGAATTCCCAATTTAAAATACCACAGCTCTTTTGAAGCCAAACCTCTCTTGGGTGGAGATTGCTGTCTAGTGGGGAGCACCTGCTATGGTGCCAGACAGGAGTGGGCACATGGAGTGGGTGGACACAAGCTGCTCAGAACGTGGGCCAATGCAATGATTTATTTGACCTAATACTAGCAGCCAGATCTTGTATCGGTTTTAAATTTTCTACACAGTGATGTTTAAATGTATGTGAAAGAAATTAATTCTTACAAACTTTTACGTGGTGCTTTCTGCCTTGTCTCCTTGAGGTTTTTCTTCAGAGCTCATCAGCATGGTATACTGCTGCTCTTTTGAGACTTTAAATTTGGTGGATAAGTCCCCAGCTGACAGGGCAGGTTTTGTAAGGAAACCTAATTTCAGCTTATTTACTTTGTGTTGATGCTGGTAGATCCTGAGAGTCCTTTCGCGGATCAGTCAGGAAAAACAGATTCCTCTGCTTGCACACCACAAAACAGGTTCATTTTCTGTAGGAATTTCACAGAAAACCTTAATGAATCCTGCATAGGGTCAAGGCTGGAGGTCTCTTGCCTTTGTGGCCCGCCTCAGCACAGCGGTAGCTGGCTGAGATTCTCTTGCCAGCTGCTGCCTCTGGAGCTCCTGCAAAAACCACTAGGGAGGGTGGAAAGCTCCACATCGTGGGAGGGCAGGTGGGAAAAATTATAATGGGGAGTGATTGCATTCTCCCCATTCCTGTCCCAAATCTCCTAGTCACTGAGCCCTTTCCACCAAAATACTCCTGAGAGGGGAATTCCTGGGAAGTATCCAAGCTAGAGGGAATGAACCTTCAGGTTGACATATTTATTGTTCAAGTAGGTCTGAAGATGTTGCAAACAGGTCTTTGTGCTGGTCCCCCAAATGTTCTTTGCCTGATGCATGTTGTGTCACGGTGTGATGTGTTTCAATGGTATCCTCCCCTTACGGGTGCCTAGCACTGTGCTGCCTTGTGCTTTGGTGTCTGTGACTTCAGACTTGTTTACAGGAAAGCTCATGGCTTGCACTGATTTTGTCTGCTCCTGCAATTTCACTGTGAGTCATCCCCTGTGATGTGTACTTTGTTTTACTTACAGACCCAACTGCCCAAATCACATCTTTAGCTGGGTCGTGTACTCTAATCTTTCTTCAGGCAAAAAAGCAAATAAATAAAAAGTTTATTGTTTTCAAAGCTGTGGAGGCACACTTGCAAATGTGTACTCCTCGCTTCTCTTGCAAGAGGGTAAATAAGTATTTCATTGCACTCTTAATTGCTGATTTGGGGTCACAAGTTATGCATACCAGTGGTTGGCAGTTCTGGCTGTTTGGTGTCTCTGAAACTTCCATGTATGTCCACATAGTTACCCAGAAATCATATTACCCACCCTTGGGAAAGCGGTGATGTTAGAACACTTCACAGGGTTGTGGTGAGGTTCAGTGGAGATCCACTGAAAAATTGAAAGCATTGAAAGAAATGCTTTCCACTGGAAAGCATTGAAAGAATAGTAGTCCTCTGTTTTTTAAGTGCTTCTGAACAGCCTGGGTCTGGTTTTGACTGTTTTCCAAGTATTTTTCATACTTGCACTACACTGCTTTAAACATGAATCTTTGCAACGAGAAGGGTTTGATCGCTACAGCAGCACAGCTTATGTACATTTCTATTTCAGTGTTAGACCTGACATGATCTTTCAAGGGTGGTTGGGAGCAGCAGCACACAATGGAGCCCAAAAGGACTGCAGAGGGAGTCTGCTGAGATGAGTACAACTGCCTTGTGCCCTTCTAGCCCAGACCTTTGCTTGTTACCTCTAACCTGTGAGACAGAAACAGTCAATCTCTCACTCTCCTAGCAAAGCTGAGTCTCCAGAGTACTCATGACAGTGAAAATCCTTAAGCTACGCTTGCAAAGAGAACTCTTTCACTTCCATGGTTTGCTAAAGCTGGGAAGCCATCAGTGTCACCCATTCCAAACGAGGATGCTGCTGACAAGCAACACTGAGGCTGATTTTAAGAGTAACACATTCAGGCGTACTGGCCAAGCTAACGGAACAGAAAGTTGTTTTTCCCACTATTTGGATGGAAGTGGCATAATCACGTCCATGGCTTTGTCAGAGTGGTTACCTTTGCGGTTGTAAACAAGCAAGCCTTGCCAATTTTCCACTCAATGGCAAAAATTCTGTATGCTTTGATAGCAACGCACCAGAGGCGACGCATAATGGGAATGTTGTCATGGAGTGCCCGCTCAAAAAGAGACAAGAAGGGCTGAGAAATTAACTCTCAAAAGACTTCTTTACTCCTTCTTTTCCTTTTCCATCATCTCTTTTTCCTTCCTCTCTTTTTTCATTGTGTCTTTTCCTTTCTTTTTTTTCCTTCGCTTTCTCTTCAGCATGGAAATGCGGAGGATTTCTATCTCAAATAGCCCTGCATGTCTTTTTTGTCAGAATTTAAGATGTAGACCTATAGCAAATCCACGTGGCTTTTCAGTTGTAAATTCTCAAGCATTTCCTTCTTATGTTAAATATTGGAAAAATATACTTGTGGGCATGTAGGTACCATGGAATTAAAAGTAATATTCTGCGTAAGCAAAATTAAGCCGTTTGGGGAGTGTGTCTGCCAATTAATTTCTCAGTTAGACGAATGTGGTACTATTTTCAGGTATCTCTGGGACAAATTAAGATCTGTTTATGTGCCCTCGCCTGAGAGTTCCGAAGGGCAGGATGGGCAGAAAGAACTTCGTAAGCTCTAAATCCTCTCCGTCTGCTTGGTCCCTGCTGCCTATATACATCAGCTGAGGTAACATTAAGAAGGAAGCAGCCTGTCCCTTTTGGACCTGCATTTTGCTCTCTGTTCTTTCCCTGTGTGCAGAAGTACGTATGTTTGACCCATGTCGCCTCAGTCCTCTCTAATTCAGATTAATTATTTGCTGGCCAACAACAATTGATTATCTGAAACAAATGTAAATACTACTCTAAAGATTTGTATTTACCCTAAAGCTAATTCCTAGATTAAATCATAAATGCTTATGCTCTGTGAGAAAACGTGTATTCAAAGCCAGGAGAGTATATATCCAGTACAAACATATCCCCAGCAGCTGAACAGCTGCCTATGTTAATAGTAATTAATCTTTTTCTAATGAAGTTGTATCAATATTCTTCAATCTTCAGGTCTTTGCTAATATTTTCACCTCAAGTACTGTGTTCAGTTTGGGCAGTTTTGAGGTGCTGGAACGGGTCCAAAGAAGGGCAGTGAGGCTGGTGAAAGGCTTATACAAGTCTTAGGAGGAGTGGCTGAGGTAGCTGAGGCTATTTAGCCTGGGGAAGGTTGAGGGGAGACCTTATTGCCCTCTACAACTGCCTGAAGGGACACTGTAGAGGTGGGTGCTGGTCTCTTCTAACAGATTCTAATTATTGATAGAACAAGAGGGAAAGGCCTCAAGCTGCACCAGAGAAGGTTTAGGCTGGACATTAGGAAAAGGATTTTACTGAAATAGTAATCAGGCATTGGAACGGGCTACCCAGGGAGGGGCTTGAGTCGCCATCCTTAGATATGTTTAAAGATTGTTTAGATGCTGTACTTAGAGATATGGTCTAGTGATGAACTTGGTAGAATAACTGGGTGGACTTGAGGATCTCACAGGTGTTTTCCAACCTGAATGATTCTACAATTCTGTGTTCATTGCTTACAAGCAGGACCCAAGCCTGAACCTGGGCATTGTTTTCCCTTCAAAGCACGCATGGAGTCCAGAGCTCTGCTTACATCAGTTCTGTACCATCTTCTTTGACTCACTAGTATGGCAGAAAGTGTTGTGGGTATTGCTGCTGTTGATTCTTTTCTTCTTGGTTGTTGAACTGAGGTGGTTTGAGTACAAAGCCAACATATGAGTGCCAGTGTAATCAAAGGTTGGAAGAAACCTCCAAGATCATCATGTCTAGCTTCAAACCAATGCCACCATACCCACTAAACCATGTTTCCAAGTGCTAGACCTACATGTTTTTTCAACACCTCCAGGGATGGTGACTCCACTACCTCCCTGGAAAACCTGTTCCAATATCTGACCACTCTTTCAGTGAAGACATTTTCCTAATGTCCAATCTAGGGCTCTGCTGGCACAACTTGAGGCTATTTATTCTTGTGTATCATTAAGTCACCACTAGTGACTTGGGAGAAGAGACTGAACGTTACCTCTCTACAGCCTCTTTCAGGTAATTGTAAAGAGCAGTAAGGTCTCCCATCAGCCTCGTTTTCTCCAGACTGAGCAACCCCAGTTCCCTCAGCTACTCCTCATAAGATCTGCCCTCCAGGCCCTTCACAAGTTTCATTGCTCTTTGACATGCTCCAGCACTTCAATATGCTTCTTGAACTGAGATGCCCAAAACTGAATACAGTACTTGCAGTGAGGCCTCATCACTTCTGCAGTCCTGCCAGCCACATTATTTTTGATGCAGGCCAGGATGCCCTTAGCTTTCTTGGACACCTGAGCACACTGCTGTCTCATGTTCAGCAGGAGGTCAATCAATCCCCTCAGGTCCTTTGAGATACATAGTGGGATTGTGTGGCAGCAAGGGTGTGAGAGATGGGTGGGATCTCCAGCATCGTGGTTATGAAGTGGTTATTTGACTCCCCAGAACTTGTGAAACCAAACCCTTGAGGCAGAAAGGTCAGAGTAATGGCACCCTCATCCAAAACCCACAGGAAGTGCCTGAAGCACCAAGAGATTTCTTAAAGGTCCCACCACTGCTCCTCTGGCTAGGACAAAGGGATCTTGAACTTGCCTTGCTGGCCAGGAGATTGAGAACTCTGGGTTGTACTGACTGTCTTTCCACAGGAGTGCTTGACACATTAAGCACTGACACTACGCACCTCTTTTCCAGCCCCTTAGATCTTGCCTTAACTTCAACAACAAAGGTGGATGTTATTCATAGTCAAAGCTGCTCCGTAACCACTGCTGCCTCCTGTGTTGGTTCCATCCTGCAGTGATGTGCCAAGCTCACTGCGGCAGGGCCTCAAGGCAAATAAGTGCTGTATTTTTGGGTTGTGATCATGCCCAAACATGACAGGAGCATCAGGAATAGACCCAGGCACGTGCAGACACAGAGTTGATGGTGGTTAGAGACTTAAGAAGTCAAACAGGAAGGTAGGGATTTGCAATGTTGAGTACAGTCACCTTAATGATAGCTGAGTATTTTGCTAGTTACTCAAACCTTTCATTGGGCCAAAGGTAAAGAGCTCATTAAGTTGCAGTCATACAATCAGAAAGCTGAAGTGATGTCACATAGAGCCACTGCTCCCACATGGTTGCTGCTGAGTAACTGCAGGATTGCAGTGAGCCATCCTTAGCCACCTAAAAACACAAACTGTTTCATGGCTACTCAAAAGCAAAGTACACATTCATGATTTGTGAGTGATTTGAGAATCAGAATTCCTGTTGTTCTTCAGAATTCCAGTTGTTCTTAATTTTCAAGCATTTGGTTTTACTGTTTGAGCAGGTGTCTGATTTCTTCAGATTAAATTAATAGATGTATTTAGACAAGAAAAATCCCAGTACAAGTAGCTTATTTTACATACTTTTATGTATTAGGAACAAATCCTTTGTGTACTTTGGGTGGATTTGATGAAGAAACAAAAGTCTCCAAGCATCAGACTTACGAAATAGCATTTTATTGTTAAAAACAGCAACTAACGAACAGCTGCAGAGGGGAAGGTAGAGTCTGTATTGAGAAATTATTGGAAGATTGAAGCCAGGGAAGAAGGAGGCTGAGTGTAGGGTTTACAAATTAATTCCTCTCCCATAAATTAATCAGTGAAAGTTGAATGACCCTGATTCAAGTAGGAAGAGGCAGCACGCAGTAACTCTAGCCCCTCTGCCCATCTGCCTTCACTCTCTGGAACATCCCTAGCCCTGCAGAGCAAAAGCCCCCAGCTCATCCTGCCCTCTGGCTACTGCTGATGCCAGCAGCGCCAGATGCAGGAGCACCACCTCCGTCTGCAGTTCCTGGCCTAAACTGCTTCTCTTACATGTTTGCTATTATTCCTACATGCTCTTCCTAGCTCTTCATTTTTCAAGAAAGTGGATGCATTAATATCCGAACGCCTTTATGCAGTTTAATAGTGCTTCAACTCATTTACTGCTCACTAAACGAACAGCTTAATCAGCATGTCCAGCACTAAAAAGAGTTCAAGAGGGACGTTCACACTAGGACAGGCATGAAAGAAATACTGTAAATGCAAGAAGCAATCTACTTTGGCACATTTGTAGGTGTTTTGCCTCCTATTACAAATGATGCAGTGATGCAATTTAGAGTAATCAAAGATGATTACTGATTTCTTCATTTTCATTAAGCCTAAGGCAATAAAATGTACCTTCTATAAAACAGGACCGCGAACTACTGATATATCTCGTGTATCTCAGGACCACGAACTACTGATATATCTCAGGTAAAGTGAGAAGTCATCTTTACACTGAGTGTTGATACAGGAATCTTTGCATCTTTTCTTCATATACAGGGAAGTTTTGCTTCTGGTTTATGTGCTTACTAGTTCAGATATTAGGATGATGATCCGCATCTAAAATGCTAATCTAGTCAATTAGAATAAACATGCATGTGTCAAACCTAGGTCAGAACACCAGCTGCACTAAACTGGCCCTGTACCGCTGCAGCGTGATAGAGGCGAGGATATAAGCACAGATCATGTTGTCTGGTTAATTTTAAATTACAATCCGACTTGAAGCAATAATCTTTTCTTCATGGTTTCCTGTAAAATATCATCTATATCCATAGCAGCATGGGAGCAGTAACAATACATTTACTCATGCAGCACCAATTAATTTCTGAACAACTGTCTCCTCATATGAAAGTCCTCTTGGAGGGTTAAAAATAGAACAATAGACAAAATTCACTGCATTTGTACAAGGCCAGTGAGCTTGGGCTGCCGGTGCAGCTGGAGAGTTGTAACTCAAATCTCCGCACGTGACTGGAACAAGCTTGGAGCCACTTTGCCAGGCTCGTATGTGTAGTCTTTCCCAGAGAACGAGCGAGCAGTAGGCTGCCAGACTCGTTGTGGCCAGACTGCAAACAGGTTTCTTTGGGCGCCAAGCCTTGCTGCCAAGCCTACTCCCAGCTGTCTGTGGGCGAGCAGGCATCCTAGCATCAGGGACACAGGAGACAGGGTGCCAGGGTACACACCCTGGAGGCAAAGGCCAGGATGCTGAGGAAGCTGAGGGTTTCAGGGATCTTGACTGTCCCTCTGAAAAACCATTTTCTCAGAGTGACTGGATGTTGTGAAACACAGTTATTCTCCTCAACAGAATAGCAGCACAGCCAGGCACCATGGCTGGAAGAACCCCAGCTTAGCAGAAGGGATAGTGAGGGGCTTGTGCAGATCCTCTGCACCATGAGTGAGGCTGGGATGACTGCAAGGACAGCCCTGGTTGACCTTGCCAATCATCCATCTTCAGCTCAGTCTGAAAGGTGCTATTAATGAGAATCACTGTGTGGTCAACCCTGCTTTTCCTACAGCTAAACCACACAGTACTTGCAAGGGACATTGTGCGAAGTCCCGGTGAAATCTACCTTTACCCAGCGCACCAAGCCACCTGCACAGGGGTCTCTGGCCTTGCTTGCATCTCTAAACTTCCCTCTACAACAGACTGGAGCAGCTGGGGATGCGCTTCTGTATGTGTGTGCTGAGCAGTGGGTGGTGAGGACTCCTGCACATCGTCCTGTATTGTTCCCACATGCAGCCCCACGCTTGTAGGACAGATGGAATTTGAAAACACATTGCTAAAAAGAGCAAGATAAGCCATCCTCTCGAGCACCAATATAACTCTTTAGATTATTCCAAACCATTCAGCCAAACCACAATATTTTAAGAAAGAAAATAAATGGAAGTACTCATGTTCCTACAGCCAGTAAAACAAAATAAAAGCAGCAGACAGCGAGTTATAATGGACAAACAGTCCTTTGGGGAAAACTTACCCTAGCCAACCATTAAGTACAAGGCATTTTTCCCTGCTTGCTCTGGGCTCCTAAAGAAAGGGTTGAGCTCAGGATGGCAGGGGAACCGAGGAAATTAGATTTAAAAACTACTGAAAATGAATTTAATCACATAAGCTGTGTAAACTTTGCTCACCTACATAAACACTCTGGGGCACACAGGTTTTCACTTTTCCAGTGTGACTCTGGTGGTAACCTTGGCATATATTGGGACTGTCCAAGAATCTCAGAAAAAAACTAGTGTGTTTCTGTCTTGAGATAGGCAACTATTTGGAACCACAAAGCTCTTCCAAACATTTGAAAACAGCGGGGTCTAAAAGAAAACAAAGAACCCAAAATAAAGTAAAAAAACCCAAAACCCCACCCATACCCCCAGCCAACTCTGGCTGAAAAATTATTTGAATCACAGAATCACAGAACATTAGGAATTGGAAGTGACCTCGAAAAATCATCCAGTCCAACCCCCTCTGCCACAGCAGGATCACCTAGACCAAGTCCCGGGGGGTTTTAAACGTCTCCAGAGAAGGAGACTCCACAACCCCCCTGGGCAACCCCCTCCAGCACCCCATCTCCCTCACTGGGAAGAAATTATAGAACCACAGGATTTAAATATATAAAGAAAAAGATCTTTTTTTTTTTAAGTCACTTCTTAGTGACTTAACCATAAACACCTCGGCCTCTTTCCTTGTCAGTTGGTTATGCTTGGAAAGGCTATATATAAGCAGAAAAGAAAATAATGAGGTAATGAGAAAAGCAGTTCAGACTCTTAGGCTGTAAAATACCACCCTAAATATCAGCTATGTTCACACTATGTAGCACTTCCAATATATGCAGTTCTATTAATTGCTGCAGTATCCCACGAGGCAAATATCCTTCATATACAGCTGCATTTGGGACAAAGAAATTACAGTGTGCAGCAGTTAGGAGACTTCCCTTTGATCAAAAAGCAGTTCATTATCATAGACAAAATTCAACACAAAGCTCTCACGTGCTGTCTCAACAAGAAAATAGATATTTTTGCATTCATAAAATAAAAATTAAAATTCTTTTGCTTCAAGTGTCTCAGAAGTATTCAGAAAATAAACCCAGCTCTCAATTTCTTACTTGCCTATAATCAATGAAAAAATCCATCTCTTAACCACTACCCATACCTACATGTAGCAGCATAGGGACTAACAGCATCAGCTTTTGATAGGCAGAGATGGGTTAGTCTTACCTTCTTGCCCTAGCAGAGCTGGCCGTTGGAGAGTTTGTTTTCAATCTCACTTTTGTCTCTGTTAAATGAACAGCTGAAGTCAAATGAATTGTCTTGAATTTTTTTTGCTCATAAAGATGAGAAAAATCTCATCAGAGACTCTCATAAAGATCTGCTTTCCATCCTGGAGAGAAGAAAAAAATCGAAACAGAAGCTGAAAACAAGTAGCAGAGCCTGAGCTGTGATTTATTCAGTCCAGTGTCAGAGAATCAGTTTGTCATTCAGAACTGAAGATGGAGAATTTAGAACAAATTTTTCTCTGTTCATTCAAAGACAAACCACGATTCAGGACTTGGTTACATATAGTCTGTCTTACTACATGTAAAGGAAGCGCTGTCACCCGCTTGTCACTCTGCTTCACCTGTTCTTGTTTGGGTCTTGTGTACAGATGTCCTTGACATCAACAATGGCAGGAGCGAAATATAATTTTGTAGTATTTAAACTGTTTTGTCAAGAGCTTTAATTAACAGAGATACCTCACAGTAAACCTCCTGGGAAGAGTGAGGATACAATCCATCACTCCTATAGATTTGTCCGCGTTTTTTGTTCACTTTCCAGAGCAGCCTTCAAGCCTGCATCCCTGCAGTTAATTACTTCTAATAGAATTTATCTGTTATCCTTTCTCTTTTGCTGTCCCCTCTCTTTTATTGTAAAAAAGAAAAGCCTTCCATTGTAAATGAAGACCACCATAAACTGAATCACAGACCACAGCTTTTGATTATTGCCACTGCTGATAATGAAAACATTCTCTGCCATACCGGAACAAATCCCACAGCCTTTTAAGTTGCCTGCATGGATAATCTGCAATGTCCCCTGTTTTAAATCTTTACTAACATTGTCTCCACATTTTGAGAGCACTGAGAATTTGACAAGGAGGTTTTAATTTATTGCAGCCTAAAGATCTTTGCAAGACCAGGAATAAGCAGAGTCCTTGTCTAAACAGGAGTGAAGAGATGGCTCCAGGCTGGCCACCTGCCGCATTTGCAAACCCTGCAGCAGCTGATGGTGCATACAGCAACTAAAGCCTCTTCCATGCTGCTTTTCTACCTCTCCTCCCCTCGTGCATCATCTCTGCTGGGTGACTAAAGACAATATTCTCAATGAAATGTTGTCATTGGAGATACAGCAGAACAAAAGGTCAAAATACACTAGAAAATTCAAAACAAATCAAACCGATTCATTTATAGTATGAAGAGATTTAAATTGCTCGCGCTGGCTGTGTGCAGTCCCCCTGCCCAAGAAAATGCCATCACCTTCATAGCTTGGAACATCGTAAGTGGATTTTACAATTAGAACAGATATAGGCAACAGCTGTAGCCGGAGGAAAATGCTTTTTGGTGTATTTTCAAATAAGTAGTTTTTGCTGTTGCTAACACTGACGAGGGTACCAGAAAAGGTGCTTGTGCCGCCTACCTAAATCCCTTCCATCTCACACAGTAAGAGGCAAACCTAATGGGAAAACAGCTTTGGGGAAATCTATGAAGAAAGGTAATACTTAAATAATTCCAATTTCTAGAGTGGTCTCTGAGGTCTTTTTCACATCTTAGTGAAAAAGGTAACATCGACTCGTGGTAGCTTATAGATGAGAACTCTCTTAAGAGACATTTAAATCAAGATGTGATTCCAACAATTTCCAATCTCCCCTACTCTGGAGAGCATTCTGTTGGCACGGGCTAAGGCTATAGGAGTTGTAATAAAAACACAATTTTAAAATGGCTTGTGTAATTTTAAAACTACTTATTATCTATTAGTAAATTTCATGAAGAAATTCTTCACGGAGAGAGTGGTCAGGCACTGGAATGGGCTGCCCAGGGTGGTGGTTGAGTCCCCATCCCTGGATGTGTTTAAAAGTTGCTCAGATGTAGTGTTGTGGGATCTGGTTTAGGGGTGACCTTGTAGAGTAGGGTTGATGGTTGGACTCGATGATCCCAGGGGTCTTTTCCAACCTGAATGATTCTGTGATTCTAAAGCATGGCTTTTGAAGGAACAGAACTTAAACCAAGGTTTGGAATACAGTTCTTCTGCAAATTTTCCATCTCCACAGGATCTGAGGAAAATGACTTTTGCATCAGCTGCTCTAAGATGCAGATGTAATGGAAATAATTGGAGCACAGACAAGTTTTTAAGTAGCTATATCTATCCCCAGAGATACGTGGTTCTTTGGACCACAATAATCTAGTGTCAACACTTGGGAACAGGGATCAGCAAATCTACAAAGCTCTTCTTATGGACAGCATCTGTGACATAGATGAGGTGTAACGCACCGCGTTTGGGGCAAGGAGCTGAGCAGGAGACATCCATGGGGTACAACTCCTTTTGCCAATTGAGTGACAAATGTCCTGTGTATGGCCTGCAGCACCATCAGGACAGAGCTGGTTGCAGATCCATTCCTTCCTCCGTAGCTCCGTCCACGGACATAAATGTCAAAAATTACAGGCTGCCTCTTCAGATATAGCCTGACACAAGAACCACGTTTTGGAAACATTTTTCTCAGTGAACCTTACTAGAATTTCTTTTTCCCAAAGTAAAGGGCCATGATGTCACAAAAATAAATAAAGAAAAACTAATTGGAATAAAACATTTGGGTGGAAGCAGTGAGTTGTTGCAGTGACTAAAAGGAACTCATTTATTTACTTCTACGTGCTTTGCAATCTCGTTTGGTCCCATTGGACAGCCAATGACTCATTGTTTGTTTACTGAAGAAGAAAACATACTTTCTGAAATCCGTACATGGAGGGATCTTCTCTGGACAGCCCACATTCCTCTCACGCCCAAAAGCAGGCAGAGCCTCCTCTGCAGCTTGCATCCTGTACAGTCCCACAGCCCCAAGAACACCAGCTCTCAGCCTGCCAGGGCTGGCAGGGCAGGGAGAAGTGGAAAGGGGGCACTTGCACAGGCACTGCCTGTAGGGACCACTTAGGGCAGATAGAGCAGCTAGGTCTTGCTTTGCTGTCTCCTTATGTTTTCCCAGCCCCAGTGGTTTGGGGACTCTGGACAGAGAACTGTAATGTTGCTGGAAGAGCAGTAAGGCCAATAGTTCAGAGCAAGCTCTGGTGTGCTCTGTCTGCTGTGTTTCTGGGCTCGATATATCCCAGCTCTGGCTGTGCTTCCAGGAAATATTCACAGGGAGATGTTTGCGTTATCTTTTTCTTCCTCTCCATTTCCTTGCATTGCCCCTGATGAAAATGAGCAGAAACTGAAGTGGAATGGTATTTCTGAGATGCTTCTTTGGGTCAGCAGAAAAAAGATCTCCACTGAAGAGAAAATCAACATTTTTTACAAAGCCAGCCATTTATAAGCACTGCTGTGGTATCTGCCAGCGTCTCAGGAATGAGGACCCGTACGTGCATAATGTAAAATTCTGTTTACTTCACTCTTCTATTGCCTGTCCTTCAGAGAGACTTGCTGGACCTCTCAGGGTGGTTGTTAGCTGGTGCTATACACCATCCCCCATGTGGAAGAACAGGGCCTCAAATGATGGGGCTTTCCCCAAACCCCCTGTCTTTCCCCAAACCACAGGTTTCTCTACCATCGAAGTGACAGACAACCACTATCATTTGATGCAGCAGGTTTGCATCATTCTAGGCCTCTAGTTATTAAAAAGCAACAAAACTGCTAACAGATAAACATGAGATCATCAACCCTCCCATTAATTAAAAGGGAGTGTTTCAATACAAGCAATAATTATCTTGAGTGGGTATGGGATATGAGCCTTGTAGTAGGACTGAGCGCAGCAGTGAAGCCTTTAGTGCCAGAAGGGGATGTTAGTCACCTGGGAAATTATGAGAGCACTCTTGAACAATGAGACCAAGAGACCTGTCTGCCACTGGGAAACAAACAGCGTCTTTCAGTCCAAGCTGGTGTCTGTTCCCAAGTCCGCATATTCTGCTCGTGTCTTAGCTGTCAGCTTGCCTGTGACAGTCTGCTCTTTGCTGGCCTGTAGCTTAGTTGCAACAAACACAAAAAGAAAACCTCAGATTCAAGAAAAAACTGGTTTGGCAGAGTGGCTTCAGGAAGTAAAGACAGTTTGGCTTGTCACTCCTTTTTCTGGAGCCAAGCCCTCAGCAGTGAGGGGAAGTTGTCAAGGGGAGACAGCCCGGCTGTGGACGGTTGCGTGGAGGAGATGTTGCTGCCTCCTCTCAGGTGGCCAATGCATTTTTAGTTTGAAGTATGGAGACAGGGTTCGGAGGATGGAGCCAGGCTCTGGAGGATGGAGCCAGGCTCTTCTCAATGTCATCTAGTGAGAGGACAAGAGGCAATGAGTGTGAGCTGGAACACAGGAGGTTCCACATAAGTATGAGAAGGAACTTCACAGTGAGAGTGATGGAGCACTGGAACAGGCTGCCCAGGGAGGTTGTGGATTCTCCTTCCCTGGAGACGTTGAAGACCCACCCTGGATGTGTTCCTGTGTGACCTGGTCTAGGTGATCCTGCTGTGGCAGGGGGATTGGACTAGATGATCTTTCGAGGTCCCTTCCAATCCCTAATGATTCTAGAATTCTATGACGTACTATAGTGCAGTAATTAAATAGATTATTAGAAATATTTTCAGGTTACCTGGACTCTGGCAGTAACTCTGTTGTTGCTTTTGTGCTGCAGAACTGAACTGTGAAAGCGTGAGGCTCTGCGTGGCACAGCCCTGCGGGAAGGGCACCCAGAGCACCACAAACATGACAATAATTGAAAGACTTTATGCATATTTGTCTTAGCATCTTTGCTTACGTGAACATTTGGATGGACATATAATTTATCTATCTCTAACCTGAAATACTCCAGGGTGATTGTTCAGCTCATAAAATATTTAGATGCGCACACCCACGCATGGCCCAATTCTTTAAACTGGGTTTGTATAGCTGTGCGCCCCATTTGTTAGTGCAGCTACTGCGCCTGAACGTTCCACCACCAAATGGACATGCAAGTGCTTAGATCTGTAGATACCAAACTTGTCGTTTCATCATTTTTAGCTGTAAAGAAGCTAGTTGTTTATAAATACAGTCTCGTGTCAGACCCCTACCAGACAGCAGTCCGTGCTGCTGTTGAAAGGAAAACTGGCCCCAGGAAGAAGTTACCCCTCCATGAAACGCATCAAGCCTAAAATAAATGGTTCTATAAATACATGTACTGAAGCTGTAAGTGGGAACTATTCATAGTGGATGGTCACATTCTTAACCCTGGTCTGTGTCATTTGTCAGATAACTGCAGGAATTCCCAAGCTTGCGTTTACAAGTACTGCATTGTGGTTCAAAAACACTTGAAAATGAAGCTATGCTTACTGCAGAGAAGGACTCCTGGGTGTTATTTACACTCTAATGCAAAAATAATAAATTAATTAGCAGATTCCTTGAGCACTGGGTAAATTAAACTTCAGAAGTGTTTTACTAGGCCCTGCACATAACTCCTAGGGACCAGTCCAGAGAAATTCTAAATTTGTTTTGTAGGAACAGATGAAAACAGTGACATGAATAAGGTGCGTGTGTAGCCTATGTAAAATCAAATGGTATTTATGCATCAGACAGTGCTGTGAGTCACATTGAACTGCAGCATGGACACCACATCACTGTAATGCAGCTACTGCTTATGAGAGGATCCTGTGCCTTACAATGCACTGTTGTTCCCCACCAGGCTTAAGAAGCAGTCTTCTAAATTCCTCTCTGTAATTCTGTAGACATCATCCGTGAGGAATTTCTCTAATATTCACCTTAATCTCTGCAAGTTGGATCTCTTCCACTTGCACGAGTATATCTCTCGAAGGAATCTCCTCCCTCCTCTTGGCATGTTATTTGCCCTCCACCACAGTGGGAGGGGTAGAGATGCGATACCGCATTTCTTCAGGGTGCAGAAGTGTCAGCTGGGATCATTCTCCTCTCCCCTTGCACCTTCCCAGCTCCCCAGCCAATCCAGCTGCATTGGTGTGGGCAAGCTTCCTGCAACCCTCACCCAGCAGGTGAGGAGCTGGGGTTTGTTTCAACCCAAGAAGACAGCAAACGGGGAAGGCACGAGCCAGCGCTGTTTGTGCCGTGGTTGTTAGTCATGATGCATCTACAGACCAACTCGGGTTTGTTTTTAAACAAAGCTGCGTCTACTGAGCAAGCCCTGGGTAGTCCATGGAGGGTGAAGGCAATAGACTGACTCATTTCCTGAGCCTGGCCCTGTCACTGTGACTCAGAGTGGCGAATATAGCCCTGGTGTCACCCCTTCACTGGAGACCCAGGCTGAACCCTGTGGGATATGGGTGCCTCCCCATGGGACCCAAATCTGACCTGGGTCAGGTACAGCTCTGCCATGGGGGCTTGAATCACAGAATCACAGAATCATTTAGGTTGGAAAAGACCCTTGGAATCATCAAGTCCAACCATCAACCCTACTTTACAAGTTCACCCCTAAACCCAATCCCCTAACACTACATCTAAATGACTTCAAAACTCACCCAGGGATGAGGACTAGGACAGACGGACTCAGCACTCACCTCAACACTGAAGCCTCTGCTCACCACATGGTGCCGATGTGCCAGGGAGGAAGCTGGAGTGTGTTACAGTCCTTTACTTTTGCCATATGTAATTAGCCCTCCCAGCATTTCTTCAGGACAAATCACTTGCAAACCCTGGAGGAAAAAAGAAAAGAGCTGCTTTTCTTTTGCATGCACCAGCACAGTCTGGCTTCATTGCTCTAAGTACTGAGGAAACTCACCCTCTGCAGGAGCAACGAGCGCTTGGGAAAGGGAACCCCTTCTATTTCAGTCATCTGCTTTAGAGTAAGAGAGGTTGCACCTCTGTGCCTGTCTCTCTTCATCAACTCTGGAAGTAGCAGCTTGTTCTGGCATAAACCTCTACAAAGGATATGTCCAAAGTTAGCCCAGGATAATGGACATAGATGGAAGAAGACCTCCATGTGCCTCATGTATACCAGTAGCTTCTGGTGTAAGCACCCACACAGAGATTAGCTGACATAATCTTTAGGCGTGATGTCTGGATGCCAGCAACTACACTGAACTGTGGGAATATGTTAGGAACTTTAGCATCTAGGTTATGTACAGAGATGGGCATTTGGAGCCTTAATTTGGAGCTACCTCCTGCTCCCAGCTCTTGGTTCAGCTGGTTAACCACAGATGCACAACGCATTTTGAGATGCCCAAGGCCTATTTTGTCCTGCCCTGCCCTGCCCCATCTCCAGCCCTGTGCTACAGAGAGACATGGGTTTCCTGTGGTTCCTTTGATAGAATCATAGAATCATTAGGGATTGGAAAGGGCCTCAAAAGATAATCTAGTCCAGTCCCCCTGCCACAGCAGGATCACCTAGACCAAGTCACACAGGATATATCTGGCAGTCCCCAGTGCATGTCTGCTGTCCCCTGGGGTCCTCAGGCCATGCCTGTGTATGAACAACTGAAGCAAGCCCTAAATTTCCACCCATTATAATGGGACACATGGTACCTCTGTCTTGTGTAGACACCTCCCTGTTTACGGGTGTCTTATATCAGCAAACTGAGTCTTCCCCTCTGTTATGGAATCACAGAATATCCATAGCTGAAGAGGACCTCCCAGATCACCAAGTCCAATCATATTCACACAAACAAAATCAAAACCAGATCTGACACCAGCACCAAACATGCTCAATCAGATAGAAGATGAGATAAACCTCCTACAGTCTCTGCCACTAGACCAGGTTCTGAAGCACCATATCTACACATTTCTTAAGTCCCTCTAGGGATGGTGACTCAGCCACCTTCCTGGACAGGCCTGACCACTCTTTCAGTAATGAATTTCTCCCTAAAATCTACACCATAACTTCAGACCATTCCCTCTGGTCCTGTCATTATTTGCAGAAACCTTTTAATTTTTTAAAATTCTTTCTCCCATCTTTAAGGTAATTTTTCCATCTCTCTGAAATGTAATAAATAATACGCAATTCAATAACAGTATCTTCAATAGTATGGATTGATTAAGTTTATTTAGTTTAGTTAATTTACCAAATATTTTCTCAGATGCTTTTATAGCAGCATCTAAAATGTTGTGCTTCCTAAATGCCAGCACTTTGTCTTCATAGGGCAACAAGAATGATGAAGGAAGTGGAGCACCTCCCTTATGAGGAGAGGCTGAGGGATCTGGGTCTCTTTAGCTTGGAGGAGACTGAGGGGTGACCTCATTAATGTCTATAAATAAGTGAAGGGTGAGCGTCAGGAGGATGGAGCCAGGCTCTTCTCAATGTTTTCTAGTGATAGGACAAGGGGCAATGAGTGTGAGCTGGAACATAGGAGGTTCTACATAAATATGAGAAGAAAGGTTTTCCCAGTGAGGGTGACGGAGCATTGGAACAGGCTGCCCAGGGAGGTTGTGGAGTCTCCTTCACTGGAGATGTTTAAGACCCACCTGGAGGTGTTCCTGTGTGACTTGGTCTAGGTGATCCTCAGGGGGATGGGACTAGATGATCTTTCGAGGTCCCTTCCAATCCCTAATGATTCTCTGATTCTGTGATTCATTCTTCTTTCCATGAAGGCAGAGTTTGAACACAGTGCTGCATCATTCCCATTTTGCAACCATTTATTTCACTTCCCTCTTTGAAAAGGGGTCCACTTCCTCTTCAGTGCAGCCCTCATCTGATGCCCCTTTGGCTGCCCTTCACTTGTTCTGTTTTCTTGCTAGTTTTGTCTTTTCCTGGGAGCCTGACACACATTTTAAAGACACACTGCCTACTTCTCCCTCCACTTCATTTTCTCTTTTGAGGGGGACACTGCAGGCAGAAATAACTCCAGGCTAAGGTCTTTCTTGATGCAGTTCCAGCTGCCCCAAATCCCAAAAAACCATCAATTGTAAATCACTGCTCCTGTCTGCAACTGGTACTGTTGAAAAATAAAAATAGAAAAGAACCTAGGAAGTCAAGAGAACACGGAAGAAAGTTAGGTTTTTTTCATGTTTCAGTCTGTTCAGCTTGTCCTTTTCCACTTCTCAATGAATCAGTGAGAGAGAAAGGCAAGAGAGGAGAAAGGGAAAGAGAGACAGAGAAAGGGAGGGATGGTAGAAGGGACAGTGCAGGGAAGGACAGGCAGCAAGGCAGAGAGGGAAGGAAGGAAAGGAAGGGAGGAAGGAAGGAATTTGCGTATGTTGAGATAACTTCAAAAGAGTGGATTTAAGGCATCTATTAGGAATTTCCCATGAAAGCTAAAGTAGCGGGAAACACTGAGCCACTCAGTTAACTGACACACGGTGCAGCTGTGTCTGCAACTTTAAAACGTGTTGATATTTGCAGTAGCTGTAGTTGTCGTACCATGGATGTTGGAGTGGGGTGGTCTTCCCAAGCTGTGGGGGTGTCAGTCTAGGGCTTGTTCAGATTCCCTCTCTACCAGACTCTCAACCCCTCTACCCCTTTTTTGTTTTCCCGATAAAAACTGTAATCAACTGTAACTGCTTTCCCTACTGAAAGCCTGCTGCAGGAGCACCCTCTGACACCTTCTGGGGGCTGCAATGAGAGGTTGGGGTGCCCAGTGGGGAGGATGTCCTCTAACCAGGCCTCCACTGCCAGAAACTGTACCCAGCATGTACCTCCAGCAGAGCTAGGGACCGTTCTTCAGGCAGTGTGAGTGCCTTACGCGCTGGAAAAGAATCAAACCAGGAGGTGGGGAGCTAAACACTAGTAGTGGGTTAGTTCTGGAAGTGCTGGACAGAATTGGTATGAAGACCAAAAAACTAGGAGAACAAGATCTTCCACAATAAATCAATATTGCTAACAGAGTTAGGTTACTTGTTGGACTTGATGATCTTAAAGGTCTTTTCCAGCCTAAACAATTATTTGATTCTATGAATATATCCAAGATCTTTGCAAAAGATGCATTTCCTACATTAGCCTTTGTCGTAGTGAGTGGTCCCGTTTTAAAAATGACCTTTTCATTTTTCATTACTGCCACGGAGATCAATAATCTCATGCATGAGGGGAGATACTGGTAGGATGTCCAGAGGATAAAACAATAACATTACGGTGCTCACCACACTGTCTGCCTGAACACTTCTTAGAAGATGTCCCAAACCAGCCTGATTAAATGTCTTCTGCAGTACAGAGATGGAACATAAGGCGCGAACTCATCGTTCATTCTACATAATTAATCAGCTATAATAAGGGCCTTGATGAAGCAACATTTGCAGTAATGCAGACTTTAAAAATAGATTGTATAATTCCCTGCATGTTTTCAGTTTCAGTCTACATTCATGCAGGATGCTATGCAAATCCATAATCATATCCTTCCCTCCCACACACACGTACTCACAGGAAGGCTGGCTGATACATGTGGAAATAAACCACGTGTACCAGTGCAGAAGCTGCCATGCTGCTATATATGTCATGTGAGCATAATGGTGTC
Source organism: Rhinopomastus cyanomelas (assembly GCA_013400115.1). NCBI lineage: Eukaryota > Metazoa > Chordata > Aves > Bucerotiformes > Rhinopomastidae > Rhinopomastus > Rhinopomastus cyanomelas. The sequence continues at coordinate 84,389 of VXBP01008680.1, forward strand.
CATACATGAAGCTGCACACATGGGATGAAAGTTGCTGATGAGACATACAGTACATGTTCACATGCATCTCCACTGCACACCAGCATTAAACACATTCTTGTCCTCCCTATGTATGTCTCACAAAACATTTGCTGCCAAGGCATTTTTTAGTCTCTATTTATTTTCCAACACATTTGAACTGTAAGGGAGGAAAAAAAAAAGAGAGGAAAAGAAAGAACAAAACACAAGAATAAAATAAAAGATAACTTAAAGGGGGCAGGGAGTGGAGAAGTTAAATGTACTTTCAGTCAGTCTTTCCATAATAAAGTTTGTAATGTCTGCAATTATTTTTACCAAAGGAATCTATGATAATTATGGGTCCTACTATCCTGCATCTGAAACAACTGTTTAATATATCATGGAATCATAGAATCATAGACTCATTAGGGACTGGAAGGGACCTCGAAAGATCATCTAGTCCAATCCCCCTGACACAGCAGGATCACCTAGACCAAGTCACAAAGGAACACATTCAGGCAGGTCTTAAATATCTTCAGTGAAGGAGAATCCACAACCTCCCTGGTCAGCCTGTTCCAGTGCTCTGTCACCCTCACTGGGAAGAAGTTCCTTCTCACATTTTGTGGAACCTCCTATATTCTAGTTTACAACCATTGTCCCTTGTCCTATCAGTAGATGACATTGAGAAGAGCCTGGCTCCATCCTCCTGACACCCACCCTTCACATATTTATAAACACTGATGAGGTCACCCCTCAGTCTCCTCTTCTCCAAGCTAAAGAGACCCAGCTCCCTCAGCCTCTCCTCATAAGGGAGGTGCTCCACCTCCTTCATCATCCTCGTCGTCCTACACTGGACTTCTTCCAGCAGCTCCACATCCCTCTTGAACCGAGGACCCCAGAACTGGACACAATACTCCAGATGTGGTCCCAACGGTGCAGAGTAGAGGGGCAGAAGAACCTCTCTTGATCTGCTAACCATCCCCATTCTGATCCACCCCAGGATGCTGTTGGCCCTCTTGGCCACAAGAGCACACTGCTGGCTCATAGTCATCCTGCTGTCCACCAGGACCCCCAGCTCCCTTGCTCCTTTATATACAAACATACATGTGTGTCTAATGCATGTTTTAGATGTGCTTGCATCTCTACACACATGTAGTGGGGTGCATGTGGCATGCAAATACCACTGCAACCCCAAAACATTTGCAAAGGGAGGAAAATAGCAAAGCAGATTCCTGACTGTCTGGGAGACCTGAGGAGCCAGCTTGTGTAATTTCTGTCTCCAGTTCACTCAAAGCACGAAGGACAAATTTCTGCTCTACATGCTGCTTCTGCAAACGGTGCCTTGTGGGCAGATTTTGCAGCACTAACATCATCAACAACATCAGAGTGGGGATAAAGCTGCTGAAATCGCTGACTCCACTCCTCAGCTAGAAAAAGCCCCACAGTAGCCCTCCAAAAAAACCCCAAACCACCTCAGCCAATTTCTTTCCTCATCGTTTCCTAGTACATGCTACTGTCATCTCTGGGAAGAAATTCAGGGCTTTCTACTGCAGGAAATAGTAAAGAGGAAGATAAATTGCTTTATCTTTGTCAGAAGTGGAATGAGTCTTCTGTCACATCCCCAAAGTTTCTCCAGGAAGAGGATTTCCTCAAATGGATTCAGGCAATTATTTCACTTTGAATGAGGAGCAGAAACATTTCTACTTCTGTGACTGAACAGCACCTCCCTGGGGGGTCCTTTGCCACCAGCAGCGGCAGCTGTTGGGAGACGGGTTCAAAGGCTGATGTGGTTCAGGCAGCCCATGTCTTACCAGGGTGCTTCTTCCCTCAGGTTCACTCCAGGGGCATCTCCCTTCCCATGGGTGGCAAAGTGACTAGACATCCGTCATCCACATCCCAACCCCAGGATGGCAGAAATGGGGGTACCAGCAGCTGTATTTTTGACCTTGAGCCAAATCTGACCACTTCTCCTCTCCCACAGGGTCCAGTGGCTGGGCTGCACGACCCATCACTCACCTCCAAAACTTGGTTAGGGGATGCAACAACATCCTGCAGAGCTTCTGTCCATGGATTGCTGTGCCACTGCACTTCCCTACTCTATTAAAAAATACACTTCAAAAAGTAATAAGTAAATAAATAAAGATATTAAGATACATAAAACAATCCTACTCTTTTCAGAATCCTGAAAAGAAAGGTTTGTTGCAAACACATTAGAGGTACAGCAAACCTTCCCACACTGGGCAGAGGTTCCCTTCCCTGGTGGGAAGGAGCCTCTGGCAGCACCCCAGGTGCAGGTGTGGGAAGGAGCCACGCTCTCCATTGCAGTGCAGCCACCTGGCAGCTGCTACTCCCTTCCAGATACTGGGAAGGGAGCTCCCTGTGCTGGAGCACAGCCACACTGTGCTGGGCAAGGGGGAGAAACACATCAAAAAGCACCACCCTGGCTGACAGGCTGCTTGTCACGATTACGTTACCGTACTTTAAAGGGATGGTTGCCTAAGGTGTTCTGCATTCCTGCTTAGCTTACTGGCATTGGGTTCTAGCAACACAATGGGACAATCAGCAGTGACTCCCCCTTCAGAGAGGCCACTGGATTTCTCAGCTCCAAGCTCCTTCTAAGCCTGATGTTGTAATTAGTGGCCAGGTATATCCCTTGGTATCAGTGACAATATAATTAAGTGAGAAACAACTGAACTTTCATCACCAATTTGACTTTAGGACACAGAAAATCTGTTTGAAAAAGTATCCATCTGTATTTATAGCCATCAGAATTTCAAATTTACTGGAGCACATCCTCTGTGAGTACTGTCTTCTGCCACAGTTAACATTCTGGAAGGTGAATCAGTGTAGAACATAAGGAAAATAAAACTGGACATGTAAACTGCGAGGCCTGAGTCCATCCATCTGTAATTGAAATAAATACTGGAGTGATTCAGTTCTACTTAATTGTGAGGGTGACAAATACAACTTATCGATATTTAACATCTGTAAGGCACGACTTTTATCTGAATTTCCACAGTAATTCACAGCTTTGGAAAAGCTGGTAGCATTTTCATTTTTGCTATGATTCTCAACCGGGATTTTTACCTGAAATACAGGGTCTGACTAACTGCCACCTCGCTAAGTGTAATAATTAGTGTCATGGTGTATTGAGAGCATTTGGAGCGCAGCTCGGGAAGGGGAGAGAGTTACTCTCGTGTAGTAGGAGCAAAACAGATTTGTCAAGCTCAGCAAGGTGTCAGGGCTGGTAATATAAGTAATTTTTGTGTGAAAATGTCCTGCTGAGCACTTGACTTTTTCTGAGCATGTTCCGCAACCACCTGCACAAGCTAATCCCACAGAATAAGCCAAAGTTTTGGTATGTAAGAGTTAAGAGACAGGTAAACTTTTAGGGACTTTTGTGTCATAGAATCATAGAACCATACAATCATTAGGGATTGAAAGATCATCTTGAAAGATCATCTAGTCCAATCATAGAATTGTAGAGTCATGGAATCATTAGGGATTGGAAGGGACCTCAAAAGATCATCTACTCCAATCCCCCTGCCACAGCAGCATCACCTAGACCAAGTCACACAGGAACACATCCAGGCGGGTCTTCAAAGTCTTCAGTGAAGGAGACTCCACAACCTCCCTGGGCAGCCTGTTCCAGTGCTTTGGCACCCTCACTGGGAAGAAGTTCCTTTCATATTTGTATGTGAGATAGGTGAAAGACAGAAGGCTTTGCTGAGGACAGATTGTGAGCAGCACTGCTAGCAGAAACCATTAGGAGAAGCCCTGTCTAAAGCTGAAGGAGATGGAAACATCTTCCCAAGGAGCATGGTGCTTCAGCACCAGGGACTTGTTTGTAAGAGCCACACCAAGCTTGTCCAACTGTGTCCTGAGGCACCTGGAATACACAGGAGCTCTGGAAAACACAGTCAAGAAGTGGATGCTTAAAATTCATATCAGGAGTGGGAATGGAAGAGACGTTGGCTGGAAGAGCTGCCCCGGTGTGACACAGCTGTAGGTTCACTGGCACTTCCCTCGCACTGTGTACATGGGGCTTTTTGGTTGCTCATCGATAAGAAGAGTCATTTCAACTCAGTGAGCTGTTGGTGCCAGCCTCCCTCTCAGCACACCCCCACCAAGCACACATGCTGCTGATCGTTCAAGGCATGGCACCCAGGGAGCAGTGAGAGCTACCACGGCTTGAGCTGAACAGCACGAGTCACGAGATGCGTGACAACGGAACATCAACAGAAGGAGAAAAGACTGAGGCTTCGAAAACAACTAAATCACTTCAAAGCTGTGTGACACCCTTGGGGGGGAGAAAAGAGATCTTACAGTGCTCAGCAGGGGAGCTGAGCGAGGTTTGTGCTGCTACTTCTCATGGTGCTGCTCCACTGACACGTAGCAGACACGAGCTGCTAATCCTGCTGAATAATCAGGTCCCGAATGAGCCGCGTTCCGAAGGGAGCTGTCAAGCAATACTTACCCACTTAACTGATTAAGACCTAGTTTTTCACTGGCAATTGATGGATCTAGTAGTTGTCTTCCCCCTACAAGATAGATCAATTGACAAGAAAACTATTTAATGACAAAGCTTCTAAATGCTTGTCCAAGTTCTTTCTGCATTTTAATAGTAGAGACAAGTTATTCAATCACGCAAGGCCCTCTGTGCCACAGTGTCTAGTTTAAACTTATCAGCCAAAGAAAATGCTTCTAGTCGTGCTGCGGACAGACTTTCCAGAGACACATTTAATGTGACAGGCTTTAGCATCCAGTACTTACGAGTCTGGATTAGAAGCAAGTGTGCAGAGGTACTCTAAAATGCCACCTGAGCTCACAAGCAGGTATTGGTCAGTGTAACCCCCAATGCCTCTGATGTGAATCCTGAAGTGGTGTGAAGCCACAGATGCAGTTTGTGCCTGGTAACAGCCCCACAGTCGTCCTCCAGTTTCTGGCTCCAGGGTCTCAGTTTGTTTCACATCTACAGGAGCATTTCTCTGGTCATGGCTTTGTTAGGCAGTGCCTTCTCACAAGGCTTTCATGCTTTCTCACCTTTACTAATTAGAAGCACTCTTGCAGAATAGACTCATTTATTTGCAAGTCACTGCTCTTCCTTATTTACGTATTTGGTAAGGACTAGTACTACGTTAGTCTGGAATGTTTTCAAGAATAGTTTGTTAAATTAATAACCCATTTCATAATAAAATTTGATGTATTTTATACTTTTTGCACCATTTTGGAGTGTACCAAGCTTCCAGCACACAAACAGTGTAAACTCTGTGTGTTTTGCTGAGACTGAGTAGTATTTCATTTCAATAACTCATCTGGCCCGTTGAAGTGACAGCTCCCTGAGGTAGGATATAGCCTGATCTACTATGAGGTGAGAGTGAGAAAGTAAGAAACAGTTTTCCCTGGTTGAAATACTGCTTCTCTCATCCAAGACATATTCTTATTTTGAAAGTGAACTTTTCAAACCAGAAGGTTGTCACTTGTGTAGTGGAAGAACCTAGTCTTTTGCATGTCAAGTTATGTGCCCCAGCATTGCACCTCAGTACCTCGCTCTTGTTTTGGAGCAACGATGGAATAAAAAAAACACAGGAGTCAAATCATGTCTAGCCCGTGGGATTTTCACCACTGGTCATCGTGCCTGCTATCCGAGGCGGGTCGTGTTTATTAGTTGTTCAGATTTATAGGTAGTCTGAATTGAAAGCCCCCAAATGCAGCCTAGTCCAAAGCTGCGAGCAGTTAGAAATCACAGTCCATTGCAGTGGTCTGAAACGTTGCACTCTTATTTTTAAGCACCTGTAGCATCTTTCTTACAAGGTGAGGCTGAGAGATCTGAGTGGTTTTAGCCTGGAGAAGACTGAGAAGGGATCTTATCAATGCTTATAAGTATCTAAAGGGCAGGTGTCAAGTGTTCTCAGTGATGTCTAGTGACAGGACAAGGGGAAATGGGCACAAACTGGAACACAGAAAGTTCCTTCTAAGCACAAGGGAAAACTTCTTTACTTTGAGGGTGGCAGAGCACTGGAACAGGCTGCTCAGAGAGGTGGTGGAGTCTCCTTCTCTGAAGAGAATCAAAACCTGCCTGGATGTGATCCTGTGCAACCTGCTCTAGGTGATCCTGCTCTAGCAGCAGGATTAGACTAGATGATCTTCATAGACCCCTCCCAGCCCCTACCATTCCCTCATTCTGTGATTGTTGTCATTCCCCCTATTTCCTCTCAGCCAGTGGGGTTTGTTAATAGGTGCCATCTTCCCTTTTAAGCATTAACATGAAGTTTCTTTGACTGAAAGATATAGACTCATAGAGTCATTAGGGATTGGAAGGGACCTCGAAAGATCATCTAGTGCAATCCCCTTGCCACAGCAGATCACCTGAAAAGCCTAGTTCATTAGGATATACTACTGTACTCTTCATTCCCATCTAATTGAAAATTACCCTAATTTCCCTACAAACTTACCTGACCAAAGAAACCAAGCAGTGCCTTTCACACTCTCCCAACTGTATTACTCATCTGAGACAAGTCAATAACTGGTCCAGAACAGGCTGCTCTGTCATCACTCATGGAAGGCTCCCACTTCAGCTCAGCCTGCCGCTGTTCTTCAGCCATTGTCAAGATTAGAGGGACTGTGAGTATCACGTAATCAGCCTTCTCACACCAAAGTTTTGTCAGCCAGATTCCCCACGGTGCACCAGCTGGCGCGGTATTTACTCTGGTTTACAACGAAAAAGTTAAAGCTGCCAAAAGATTGCCAGATGACTTCCCGTTTTTGCACATGTAACAAGCACCTGCAGCTGTGTCCCTCCAAGACATGAAGAAGCATCCAAAAATGAATCTGGGTTTTGGGGAGGCTTTAAGGAAAAAATTATAAACCAAATCTTTTTGCTATTTTTGAGGTAAAAGAGCGTGAAATATTAACTGAACTGAGTAAACCATTTCCCCCAGACCTGACCATGTGGTTTTCTCAGCCTTCTTTGGAGGGTAAAGGAGAAACATAATGGCTTGAGCGCGTCTAAGAATACATAGTCCCACTGTGTGCTCTTCTTCCACCTGCATTTGAGAATATGCAAAGCAAGTGCACTCATCTGCACCTGTTTGTGTAGACACAGCCTGACTTCTGCAGCTTGAAATTTGGTATCAAAACAATCTCTTCTTATGGAGCAGGTGTTTGCCAGGTTGCACACAGCTCATTTGTAAGAGGCTGATGCTAAGCATCAGGCAGCATTTGTCAGCCCTGTAGAACAGGCTGTGGAGTTACAGCCTCTGAGCACACACAGAAAGCACATGTGTGAGGCTCTCTGCCCTCATTACTCATCCCACAGCCATGATCTAGCAAGTCAACTTCTTATGTTTCAGACAGAGTCAAAATGATAGTCATGCTGACAGTAACGCGTCAACCAAACACTGTCTGTTGGGCCTCCTGGGCAGCTTCTGAAGTGTGAGAGTTTGTTAGAATTACTGTGTGTTTGTAGACCTGTGGATGCTAAGACAACACACCAAGGGTGTGCAAACAACCTTGTTCAAGCCGTGGTCGTGTTCCCTTCCTCCTCTTGTTGACTGTCACTTTGTGCAAGGACTTCTGTTGATGGCTTGAGGCCCCAGTGATTCCAGCTTTCTATCAGGAGTGTTATGGACAAGTCATTGTGTCTAAGCCAAGAGATCTTAATGATGACGTATCTGCACTGTGATGGATAAGACAACGGAACAGCTACACTTCTAAGAAAAAACACTCTTATTTCAGGCTGAGTTTGTTCAACTGCACCACCCCAAATCTTTTATTGGCAATGCCAAAAACCTTTCCCATGAGGTAGCTTTTCTAGCCATAAGCACTTAATGTTGGCTGGCCAAGACGTCACCGAACCCCTCAGCAGTTACCTGGCAGAGAATGAAATTCAAAAGTTGTTCAAGCTAAGGCCCACAGTCTCTCTTCTGGTCCTCATTTCCACTGGTTTTCAATCTTGGATCAGCTGATGTTCCTTACTTCAACCTCCTTCAGCACCTCTGCTGCAAGTACCAGTAACAAACCCGCACACAACACTCCTCATAGAGGTTGGCTAATGTGGCATTCAGAAGTAAATTCCATGTCCTGCCTCCCTGCTCAACATGATTTTAGGTTGTTAGTTCATGCAAACGTGTTTTTGCTACTCTTGTATGTTCTGTAGCCCTATTTGGGATGCCTTTTTTCCCCTCACTTGGGAACAGCCTGTTCTTCTACTGGAGCTGATCATCCACAATCCTTAGCATTTACACTCGATGAGTAACATGAATCCTAAATGTTCTCTGCAGACACTTGCAACTTGCCAAAACGCTTTGTGCCTTTAATTATCCCAAAGGTGAATGTTGCGACGCGACCACTGCACCTGCGTGGTTGGGATCCGGGGCTGCGCCGGCTGCCTGGCAAGGCTTTGCTCTACAGCAACATCTGTTAGGCATGCATGCATGTGCATTGCTGCAAGACAGGCTCCATCCAGCGCATGCGGTACTGTACTGGAGCTCTCTGTAAGCTGGTGTGTCTTTGATAGCAGAATCACTGTAATTATGTTACCCTATTGTTTCCTCCCAACTGCTTAGCTAAGCTGAGAAGCCACCTGCAAGATCATTTGGGTTGGATGACGTGTTCCCATACTGACAGTATGCATCAGGTCTTGGTGCAGGCTTGCTGCAAGCCAGGTCTGGACCTGGGAAACTTCACTCAGCTGGCCCTGGCTTCAAGCTCCCCAACTGCAGCTGCTGCTTCTCTTTCATCTACACCAGTACATGGAGGCTGCTGAGCTTCTCAGCCAGAACTGGGTGCCTTTGCTCTTCTCCTGTCTGCTTGTCTGTGCCAGGCTGTGGCTTAGAGCACAGAGGGATCACGGGACAGGGAATATTCCTTCCATGCTGAACCACGCATTCCTCTGCCACCCAGATTACTGTCTGCTTTTCCTGGTTGTCTGTCCCAGGAGTGGGATTTTAGAAATCACGAAGGCTACAAGAGGTGTGACTTTCCAGGTGAAGACCTGCATGCTACCTAACAGGAGACTAGCCAGTACGTAATCACATCTGCAATGGCAGTACCTGTTCATTAGCCAAGGTAGAGCAATGGAGCCAAGCAAATTGCCACTGTTTCACCCCTGCTTTGAAACGCTCACTGTCACGTCTGCCTTCAGGACGGTACCGGGAAGTAAACCTGTCAGCCACAGGTAGACTATGTGAGGGTTAGATCCCAGAGAAAGAGGGGATTGTTTGACTTCAAAAACCCAGAGTAGGAAACAATAGAAGGACCTTTAAAACCCACCTGGATGTGTTCCTATGCGACTTGGTCTAGGTGATCCTGCTGTGATGAGGGGATTGGACTGGATGATCTTTTGAGGTCCCTTCCAATCACTAATGATTCTGTGATTCTATGACTATGGGGAACTGAAGATGTTCAGCTGAAAGTTTTTGTGCCTTAAAAAGAGAGGTAGAGGAAGAGGGAAGAGATGCAGAGTGGAAAAATTGCCTTGTGGTTGAGAGTCTCTGGAGCTCTGGCCTCATTTCCCGGCTCTGCCTAAGGCTTCTTGTTTCTCATATAACCTTGGCCAAAGTCACTTCATCTCTCTGTGCCACCATTCCTCCTCCATTATGTGGATTTACCCTCCCCAGCACTACCCCCTCTTTCTCTCATCCATGTCTGCCTCACCTGCTGAGACTGTGAGCTCTGTGACGTACAGACCGCCTCGAATTCCTGACTTCTCTCTGTTTGGGTTTGTTTGATTTGACCTCTTTCTGTTTGTACTGCGTCCAGAAACCTCAGATAGAGCCCATGGGTGATACCATAACACAAACAAAATACAGATCTGAGTTTCTGAAAGCTTCTGTGTTTAAAAAAAAATCAGTTCTGAGCCAGTAGCAAATTTTTTCCCAAAAATTGGCTTCCTGTAGCAGTGTGATGGGTTTGCTGTTAAGCAAACACTAACTGGCAGCTTCCTACGGTGCTGCTGTATGGATTTTCACATAATGTTTTTACAGTTGTAGGGTCTGTCTGCTGCATTTAAATATGGGAACAAAGTCATCTGCTGAAGGACAGCAAAGTTAATTTTGCTAACAAGTCAGCAGAGCTGTCTGCAGGTGAAATTCTGGCGTAAGCAGTAATCCCTGACGTGTGGCTGTCATCTCTGTGAACTGGTGCCAGTTACCTCACTGGCGATTGCCTTCTTCCTGGCAAGATGCACATTTCGTTTGAGTCCCAAGGTATCCGTGAGAAGATGCAGACATTCCGGGTAAGAACAACCCCAGGTACCAGTATAGGCTGGGGACTGACCTATTGGAGAGCAGTGCAGGAGAAAGGGACCTGGGGACCCTTGTGGACAGCAGGGTGACTATGAGCCAGCAGTGTGCTCTTGTGGCCAAGAGGGCCAACAGCATCCTGGGGTGGATCAGAAGGGGGGTGGTTAGCACATCAAGAGAGGTTCTTCTTCCCCTCTGTCCTAGTGAGACCACATGTGGAGTATTATGTCCAGTTCTGGGGTCCTCGGTTCAAGAGGGATGTGGAGCTGCTGGAAGAAGTCCAGTGTAGGGCGACGAGGATGATGAAGGAGGTGCAGCACCTCCCTTATGAGGAGAGGCTGAGGGAGCTGGGTGTCTTTAGCTTGGAGAAGAGAAGGCTGAGGGGTGACCTCATCAATGTCTATAGATATGTGAAGGGTGGTTTGGGGGAGGATGGAGTCAGGCTCTTCTCAATGTCATCTAGTGATAGGACAAGGGACAATGGTTGTAAATTAGAATATAGGAGGTTCCACAAAATGTGAGAAGGACCTTCTTCCCAGTGAGGTGAGAGAGCACTGGAACAGGCTGCCCAGGGAGGTTCTGGAGTCTCCTTCACTGGAGATGTTTAAGACCCTCCTGGATGTGTTCCTGTGTGACTTGGTCTAAGTGATCCTGCTATGTCAGGGGGATTGGACTAGATGATCTTTCGAGGTCCCTTCCAATCCCTAATGATTCTATGATTCTCTTCATTAGTGGTGTAATTTGGGATGGCTGGCATTCACCTTAGGAACAAGAGTTAAATCAGAACCTGACCTGCAGTGTTAAATTAGAAAAATGTATTCTCTTCATTTTCATCCAGAGTGTTTGTTTTCTGTTATCAACAAGCTACCCGGCAATAAATCTTGATGGTGTTTCATTAGGGTAAGAGAAGATGTGAAGCAGAGTGTGTGAGTACCTACAGTTGCTCTTGAGACTTCTGCACCCTCTCGCTCTGACATATCAGCAACATTTGCCAAGCAGCAGCAGCTTTATTTAAGGTGAATGTTATAATTACTTTGGAAACCAGTGGAGCTGTCACTTTGCCCACAGATGTATGGAGGGATCTTGCTGTGGTACATGCCCTTCAAAGCCAGACCCCTCTAGTGCCTGTGGTACCTCTGGGCCTCCTCTATGCACCAGAACACCTCTGTTCACCTACTGCCACTCGCCACCTGCTCATGGATGGGATCTCCACCAGATGATGGGAGCTCCACCTGGCTCCCCAACCTCGCAATTTAAGCCCTTTCTCAGCTGACAGGCAGCAGGCAGTCTCAGGCTTACCTCCTTTGGGATTAGGTACAGCATCTTGAGATTTTGATCTCCAGGGGATTTGCCCAGAGTCTAATTTGTCTTACGCTTTGTTTTGCCCTGTTTAGGTCTTTTCCTGTTTCCTCAGGTTCAGGGGCAGGTGAAGAGCTGAGTATGAAGCCTTGTGTTTACATTCCCTTTCCATTTTCAGCTGGGGAATGACTTCTCAGTGGAAGAACACTGGACCCATGGTGCAGCCAGAGAGGGTGGGCTTGAAATGCCAGGCAGAAGTCCCAGGAGCATGACCTGAGGGAAACTCCAAAGACTGCTTATCTACTGATAAGAGTAGAGGCCTGGCTCAACGCTTTACAGTGTTTGTTACTTACATCAGGTGGGAAAGGGATCTAGGGTTTGTAGTGGCTTTGCAGTTTTGGGGAGATAGCAATACTTTTCACAGGCATCCCGAGCCAGTGACAAGGGCAGTACTCGTCAGAACACAAACCTTGCACAAATAGCTTTAAATGAAATGCGATAAACCAGTCCCTTTAATGTGCTTTATTTATTTATCTCTAGATCTGAGATAAGCACTTGGCCAAAACAAGATCTCATACGGCCCAAATTCAGCATCTCAAAGCAGAAATGGGTGAGAATCTGCCAATCACCAACGCTGGAGTCTCCTTGCCAGGCTCATAATTAATTATAGACACACAGTAGATGAAAGGATGTGGCGGCGCTGAGGCAGTTTGCTACCACAGCGCTGATATGAGAAGCAGTTAGTGCAAAGCCAACTGTAAGGAGCCAGTGAAGCTCATTTGCAAGGGAAATGCAAATACGGAGCTGATTGCATTCCCTTAAATGGGAAAGTGTGTTAAATCTGATAAGTGTGCTCCCAGTGTCTCCTAAGCGTAGGCTTGTCTCAGCGCTTAGTTTCTGCTCTTCAGCGGGTGAGGGAATGAATGCTGTTCTGAAACCCTGCACAGGTGAGACACAGCAATTATTTCCCTCTACTTCTTCTACTATCTGCATAAATTAACATCCAGATAGCCTTTATATCTCCAAAGCACTCCACATATATTAACTAATTAATGCTTGTTGGACCCCTCTGTATTAGAGAAAGAATTATCCTCATTTTGCTAACGTTGAAATTCCAGTAGGAAGATTAAGTGCCTAGGAGTGAATCTAGCTAAGCAGTTTAGTCACTGAAGTCGAAGGGACTAAAAATTAATCGTACATTTAAGAGCTTTGGTGGACTGGGGCCTGGGTCTTGCACAATGCAAAGCACCTTACAGGATCAGGTGCCCCGTAAGCCACAGATGCATTAGGTATGAGAACCTGGCATGAAATTGCTCTCCAGGATCTCATACCTCATTCCAGCACAAGAAGCCATCATATGTTCTCTAAAAGAAAATAAAAATCAGCTGTCTTAAAAAATATATGGTCACATAAGTCTGAAAACGTACTTGAACAAAAGGATCATAGAATGGTTGGGTTTCGATTGAACGGGATCTTAAGGTCATCTAGTCTCAATCCCCCTGCCATGCCCAGGGACATCTTCCACTAGAGCAGTTTACTCCAAACACGATTCAACCTGACCTCAAGCATTTCCAAGGATGAGGCATCCACGGGTTCTCTGGACATTGTGTTCCAGTGTCACATCACCCTCACAGTGAGCAACTTCCTCCTCATGTCTAATCTAAACCTACCCTCTGTCACTTTGAAAACATTGCCCCTCATCCTATCACAAGCAACAAGGATGTTGCCCATATGTGAGTGATGTGGGTTTTCTTCGCCACGACATTCGCAGTAGTGTAACACACGAGTGTGATGCTTTCCAGAATGTTGCTTCTTTCCATCCTTAACCTGCAGTCTCCAAGGCATAAAACACGAACTGCTACCTGCCTGTTACTTACTGTTCTTGACGAGAGACACCAGCTCTCCCCAAACTTACAAACCCAAGATCTATTCTCCCAGGATTTTGAAATCAGTTTTCCTGGCTTTACAGCTGCAACGCTACCAGCCAACAGATCTGGCAGTGCTCTCAAGAAGAAATCAATTCATTTCTAAATCCCTTCTAAAAGGGATTTAGATGAGCTCGGCAGACAGTGGAGGTCGATTACCCTCATTTGCACACATGCAGAAGAGCTGTTTTAGAAGCAAAGAGGGAGAGCTGTCCCTGAACCTCTGGCAAGTGTCAGCTTTATCAAGTTCAAGACTAAGCCCAGATCAGATAACCAACAAGATTCACACAGTGTGATCCCAGCTCCTTGAATATGCCTTTCCCTCGCAGCTTTGCTGCGCTTCACTGATACCACACAAGATTGCAAGGTACTTTTGTAAGCAGCCCTCAAATGCTTACACTAAACATTATTATAAGGAGGGGCCTTATTTGGGGCTATTTAATTGTCAGGACCTCAATATCCTGAGTTGGGCACTGGGGCATTTTTCTTTTCAAAAGGAACTGATCTTTTGTGGACATGAAAAATAAATGGTGAACTCCAGAACAGGCTGGTCTATTGTGGAGTTCGCATAACGGCTGGTGACTCATTGTTGGGATATTAATCAGAGCAAGATAAATGTGTGTGCAAAGCAAGGGACATGGCTTGTTTCATTGGGTTATTTATTGATCTTGGATTAATTTATGAAAGGGACAGGTGTTGCTGGGAGTGAGACTGCAGTCATAGAAAATAGTAAGGACTTAGCTCAGCTGGCTCCTACTGGTGTTGATAAGCTATGAGGGAAAAAAATGCCTACAAAGACAGAGGAGGGATAAAGGAGAGCAGCAGGGCAGGGCGGCTTGCACAAGCCTGGTGCTTGCAGGAGGCAGCCTTTGTGCGAGCAGACAATAAAGGGGATGCGTGATGAGAGGGGTGCGAGGGTCAGCGATAGGGAAACCTGGCACCAGGCATGTGTGAGAGGAAGACTCTTTCTTCCCTACACCTAGTCCATGCCAGCTGTGCTGCCACCACTGGCAAATCCCAGAGAATCAGACACTGTGGGTCAGACTTCACCCGTCTCTCTTTCTCCTGTGCTGCAAAACGGTCAAGCTCAACAGTTAAGACAAAAACGTAGTGAAGGCTGGGCAAGCAGCACAGGGCAGAGAGAGGAAGCCACTGCCTGTCATGGTGGAAGAAGCAAGCAGTGGAGGGAAGGGCTGGTCCCCGTAGAGACACATCAGTGCTGCTCTCAGCCTTAGTGAGGCCACCCACTGCAGTGATGAGCTCTGAAAGAGAGAGAGCACTGAGAGAGTAACTTTCAGTATCTTCTCATGAAGTTTGGTAGAAAGTTCAAATGAAGGATAAATACTCGTTTTTCAAAAGAGGCTGCTTGAGTGTTTTATGGGACTGTGGAACTTCTCTGCACAGTACAGATGCACTACACAGGCATGGCATGGAGGCGATCGTTGTTATTTGCCACACGTCTCCACAGTACAGCTATTGATGTGTTAGTCCCCTCCGAACTATGTAGCACTTATTTTTCACATGAGTAAACTGGCTTTAATACTGGCTTAGAATGTAGATAAATACTTGGGGCATATAGATTTCTCTCTGTCCTTGTAATACTGCATTCATCTCGGGCCAGGATCTCTGGCTTTTCTCACTGGTAGCCCATCTCTCGTATTGATCTGGAACGCAGACAGATAGTACGCACGTTATGGATTTATTCCAGTCTCTGTTGAATCGCTGTTGATTTGGAAAGTAGATAAGCTGCATGAATGAATTTCCCCTGTAACATTGCTTTCTGTGCACACGAAGTGAGAAAATAATATA
Source organism: Rhinopomastus cyanomelas (assembly GCA_013400115.1). Taxonomy (NCBI): domain Eukaryota; kingdom Metazoa; phylum Chordata; class Aves; order Bucerotiformes; family Rhinopomastidae; genus Rhinopomastus; species Rhinopomastus cyanomelas. The sequence continues at coordinate 99,663 of VXBP01008680.1, forward strand.
AGAAATATCTTCTAGCACACTGAGTGACTTCCTTTTCACTGACTGTAACTCCTCCTCCTCAGCATCTGATGTCTGTAGCTGTCTTGCTGAAACGGCTGTGCACTGTCATAGCAGGGTACGTTCACCGTGAGACATCCCATCTGTCTTCCTTTCCCGTAGCATTGCAAGTGTCCCTTTGCTGCAACACCAGTGTGTGAGCCTGCCTTTCATCTGCTGCTGTGTGCTCCTAAGTGTGGATGCTGCTGGGGACTGGGTTCAGTTTTCTTCCTCATGGGTTGGAGGTGGCATTTGGCTTTCACTTAGTGCTGGGACAAAGTCTGTGACAGATGGAGTCTGTAAATCTTGCAAAAGCATGGTACCTCTGAGCAAACCAGTGTGTCCACACTGTAGTCTGGCTAGATTTGGGGTTTCCCAATATAAAAGGACGCCAAGATGCACAGCACACGGGTAGGCTGTGTGGGACTCCTCTGCTCACCCTGGCAGGCCACCCAGTAGAGCTGCTGAAGGAGAATAAACACTCATTAGGGCTCTTTGTTCCCACTCTGAGGGTGATATTTAAAACGAGCGAGGGGACTTCAGTTTATAACACAGAGTGACTGTATCTCATACAGACTTCTGCAGTGCAGGCATCTGATGAATCCTACATACCAATGGTCAGGCTCCCGCCATTTCAAAGCAAATGTACAAGGATGAGTTGCTTTGTCTGCCGTGTCATTTGGCTGGTATGGTTAATGTCTATAAATAAGTGAAGGGTGGGTGTCAGGAGGATGGAGCCAGGCTCTTCTCAATGTCATCTAGTGATAGGACAAGGGGCAATGGGTGTCAGCTGGAACATAGGTGGTTCCACAGAAATATGAGAAGGAACTTCTTCCCAGTGAGGGTGACAGAGCACTGGACCAGGCTGCCTGGGGAGGTTGTGGAGTCTCCTTCACTGGAGATGTTTAAGACCTGCCTGGATGTGTTCCTGTGTGACTTGGTCTAGGTGATCGTGCTGTGGCAGGGGGATTGGACTAGATGATCTTTCGAGGTCCTTTCCAATCCCTAATGATTCTATGATTCTATGTGTAGTACCAGCCACCACAGGAAGTAAATTCAACTGTTAATAAACCTTAACATTCATCCTGTGTTAAGACTTGTTCTGTGATCGCTTGTTTTTGACCTACAGAATATTTTCCACTTGCCCATTTCATCATCAGCCATGCTGTTTGTAATCCACCTGCTCACTTTAATAGGATTTAGTCGTCAAATAGGATTCCCTGTAATTTATAACCACTGTTAACTTCCTTAAACATCTTTTTGTGCTTTGCTAGCTTCATCAAAATTGCTGCAGAAGGTGGCAATTGCTGAAGGAGGCGGCATTGATTTTGAGTCTTGGTGAGAACACCTACATTTTGGGGTCCCCATATAGGTGGCTGGCTACATGCAGGTACCACTGCAGTCAGTGGCAGTCTAGGTGTCTCTAGAACTCCATTACCAAATACAAGTTTTTAGTACAGTTGGAAGCATGTGGATGGATGGAAATTGTGGTCCTAGGAGATATCACAAGGCAATGCTGAAGAACTGTGTGTTTTTGGAGCAGCAGTTTGAGATGCTTAAGGATCCCACAGCTTCTCAGGTGTGGGATGCCAGGACATCAATTTCCTAGTAAGCAGTTGGTCAAGTCCCTGATGTGACCTGAACCACCCAGACAAGAAGAAGTGCCACCTTCGCCAGCAACAGGTGTCTAGCAAGCACATGTTTTCCTCATCCAGGTCTTCAACTTCTGGGGTTTTTTTTTTGCTGTTTTCTTACTGCATCAGGGGCTGGTATCCAAAACTCTTACTCATCAGCGAGATCGAAAGCAATCACATCTTTCTGTTAGAAACCCCCACAACTTAGGCAAATAGTTGTCACTGAGGAGGTTTTGTTGGCTGCATAAGTACCTGTGGTTTTTTGTGAATGCACATGGGGCTCACTTTTCATCCCACTCACCACATCTCACAGGACTGGTCTGAACTTTTGCCTAGTGTCATCAAACCTTCAATTCCTGTGTGTAGTTGCTCTTACACAGAAGTTTCACAGGGGATTTTATGACACTTCTGAGCACAATGGAGACAAAAGGAGGCAAAGCACAGGACTTGATCAAGGCTTCTTTGTAGAAAAGCCCAAAGCTGCTACCTCTGGCTGGATCCTCATTGCTTCCTAACCTCAGTCCTTCAGGGGGAGATGTAGTCAGCTGAGGAAAGGGAGAGCAAACTGCTAAAGGAAGTAGCTCACTGTGCAAAATGTGTTTTGTCTGCTGTGATCCTCAGCTTTCATGGAGTGGAGTAAGGACAGGGTTATAAAATCCACCTGTCTTCAGCAATCTTCTGTGAGAGGGGTGACGTAAAGGAAACTTACCTGCCGTCTACATGTGAATGCCAAAAACATCTAGGTCACAAAAAAGCTCCTGATGATATCTCCAGCCGCTCCTTGAGATCTAAATTTTATCGAGCTTTACTTCACCTACAAAGTTTTTGTCTGGGGTAGCTTTGATAAATTTAAGCTAAATTCTCTTGAATAAAACTGGAGTTGAACTCATTTAGCTTAATTAGCACTTTTTCTTTTACATCAGGGAATAGGAGCAGAATGCGAAGAGACTGCTCTAAGAGATGGGAAATTATGAACATTTTATACTGTGTAATAGGACTTTGTGCAACTACGAGTAGCAGGCTTAACCGCTCAGACTCTCTTGGCTTTGAACACTGAAAATGCTGTTAAATTATTAAGCTTAGTCTCCACTGGCAAGGACATTCAGCGTCTGAAACTTTACCAAACCTCAAGGCAGTTGACAGCAGGTAGTGTAATGAACAGAAAAAAGAGAAATAATTTTTTTTTTTAAAACCAGCATCTTCAGTTCATCTCTCAAAGACTTTAAAACCAGCAGCTGTGAAGCTTGAACCAAAATTAAGACTTTTTGAAATTTCTCTTGTAGAAGCCAAGGATAACAATTACCACTTCAGGCTGAAGGAAAACATATCAAATCTATTTCAAGCATTTTAATCCCTCCTGAAATGAAGTGCAAAGTACAGACAGCATTCAAACCGCAGAGAAAGAAGTGAAGAAGGTAGTGCTTGTTTTATACCAAGGCTCAGTGGTTAAATATAAATGGAGCCAGAGGCAGACAGGGAAAGAAAGATGGATGGAGCAGAGGTCGGGGCATTTGTCTGGGACTTGTAATGGCAGGGCACCAGTTCTTACCCCGATAACCTTTCAGGTATGAAGAGGAGTGGCACTGACAGGAGCAACCTTATATTACACAGCCTGGTGTTTAGGCTCTCTGGGGAGGTATGAAATGTAGATTCAGATCCACTCTGGTTACAGCAGAGATAAGAACTGGATTTCACGTGCACGAGGGACTGCTTTAATCTTTGGACTTTGGGCAACACATGGGAATGCGAGCAGTAATACTTTGTTCTCCATCATGGTCTCATGCGAGCAAGCCACACGTTTGTCGGTAGTGTGTTCTGCTAGCTCCAAAGCTGACATGTTAACATCTGCCAAAAGAGTCACTTTATGTGTGGACTTTGCAGAATGGAAAATGTTTACAGGCTGTTGTAGGTAGAAATAGTGCAACTTCCTCTGCTCACCTTGGCAAGCTCATCTTGATGAATATGCATTCACCAGCTTCTGCGAGCCAGCTGAAAAGAGCAAAAACCAACAGGGGTAGGTGGGTGAAGATTATGTCCATTACATTTGGGCTTACTTTTAAAATACTGCATTTCTTCAAAATCAAGTCAGAATATCAAACTAGAGGGAGCTGGGTCTCTTTAGCTTGGAAAAGAGGAGACTGAGGGTTGACCTCATTAATGTCTATAAATATTTGAAGGGTGGGTATCAGGAGGATGGAGCCAGGCTCTTCTCAATGTCATTTAGTGATAGGACAAGGGGCAATGGTTGTGAGCTCCTATGTAGGAGGTTCCACATCAATATGAGAAGGAACTTCTTCCCAGTGAGGGTGACAGAGCACTGGAACAGGCTGCCCAGGGGAGTTGTGGAGTCTCCTCCTCTGGAGATGTTTAAGACCCGCCTGGATGTGTTCCTGTGTTACTTGGTCTGGGTGATCATGCTGTGTCAGGGGGATTGGACTAGATGAACTTTTCAAGGTCCCTTCCAATCCCTAATGGTTGTATGATTCTATGAGTATGTTTCATTTACATAATAGAAGAATCTAGTTTGCCTGGTTTCCCATGTCAATATTAGGTGGAGACTCTGCATCATATCACATTATGTCTCTGACCTTACCAAGATATTCCCAGCTTCCGGGTGATCTGTTCCTGCTGTGGAACCTCTGCACAGTCTCCATGAGCTGCAACTGTTCCTTTTGGCTCTTTGCAGTAGGGACCAGGAATAACTTTGGAGCAGAGCCGTAAAGCACTGCCACCCTCCTGCAAAGAAGCAGCCTGTGAGTCTCAGTCATGCTGAATTGCTACACTCACAGCTAGTCAAGGTCAAGGTGTCCTAAATGTTTACAGGAGATCACTGATGAATGGAGAGCTGCTTAGACATGCTGAATTGCAGACAGCTACTTTACCTGGCTTAATTAGAATATGCTCAGTGTAAGTGCTGTGTGGAGATGAGTTTTGCTTCTGCTAGCAGCTAAGTGGTCTTTATCTGGAGGCTAAATAGGTAGGAAAAAAAATTGTGATATGGACAAGCTTCAAATAAATCATAAAAGGAAGGTGAATAAATGGAGAACCAAGCGCAAGATTGAAACACACGTGGTGTTTCGACAATGCACGTGTATCCTGTGCACTCCTACAGCAGTGTCAATTTTCCAGGTCAAGCGGAAAGAGTTATGAGAGAGTTTGACCCAGTTATTGCTGAGACCCTCTGAGGCAATTCAATATTGGATTACTGCGAGTAAAGTGCATGCAGAACAGAGCACAGTCTTGCTGCTAATTGCAGTGAGCCTGCAAAAGCAATTTCTTCTACCATAATAAAGAAAGGCAAGTGTTACTCAGGACTCTTGGATTCTACTCAAGATCAGTCGCGGACAGCAGGTGCCAGTAATAAATACAGACACATTTCCAGAAACACAATAAATATGGAAGTACCCTCTGGTTTACCAATCAAATTTGTTTTAGAGTAGGGTATATCCTGCAATCAAAAGGCAATAGAGTATTTGAGAGTTCTTCAAAGAAACACCTGGAATTTGTCAGTAGGGTGTCTATTGTTGTTGTTTGTTTTCCTCCTGCTCACTCAGCTACCACAAACCTTTGACAGCAGCCAGCCATAGGGTGCTGAGACAGGTACGAGTGTCTTTGTTCTGAGTGGTGCTGCAATGGTTCTTTTCACTTATCCCTGCGACACAGAAAGAAAGGCCCTTTGTTAGAGCAGCAGAGTGCAATTTCACTGCATTTCTAAACTTCATGGAGACCACTTCTGTCTTTTATCATTTGCCACTGTGGGAGATTCTGTCCTATTTCAGCTATTCCTTCCAGAAAGGAAAGGACTGTGCCCTCTAGCCAAGTATTACATGGGAAGACCCTGCTTTGAATGCAGACTTCGACTTCTACAGTGTAAGGTAGACAGTATTCCTGTCTACCTTACTAAGGACATAGAAATGCTGGAGAGGTGCCTGACAGCATTCATCTCACCTAACCTGAGGCATCTGCCAGGTAGCTGTCTCCACTTGAGCTAGACTAAGGTTCCTTTCCTAGACTAATGGATAGAAACATGTATTTCTAGTTTACGAGTCATCTGGTCTGGTCTGGATTATTACCTTAGGACAAGATGAATCACAAGGAGAAAGGACTCATTTCTTTCTGCTGATAAGAAAGAAGTGGTGAGGAGAATAGCTCATATGGAGCCATCTCCTTTGTAGATGCCTGTGTTTAGGTGAGGTGAATTGCACCCTCTGAATCAGAAAGATAAGGAATTAGTGTCTGGCACTAATTTAATACAATATCAAAGACAAATCGCTTTGCTGAGACCTTTTAGGCATTTTGAAGGTGGTTGCTGGGGTTCTGTAAAAAAAACTGTGATAGGGTAAGGCTCTGCTTTGCCTGTGTGCATTACTCCCAAGAGCATCACAGAATCATTAGGGATTGAAGGGACCTCAAAAGATCATCTAGTCCAATCCCCCAGCTGCAGCAGGATCACCTAGACCAAAGGAGCACATCCAGGCAAGAGCCTACTAAAAAAACTTCGAGGAAAAAAAAGGGATGTTTATTTAATGCAAAGGTTAATCTATTGTCCTGTGATCTTAAGGGAAATACTGAGATGAAATGTTATAATGAAAACCTACAATAAGATTGCTCCAGTGGGAACCACAAAAAAAATGCATCTGTGTAGCCTTATTCCCGAAAGCCAAGCGCTACCTCTCAAATCATTAGTGCAGAAGAGAGCATTACAGGTTTTCCTTGCCCTGTCTTAAAGCCTGTCGTTCTGATGTCATTTTATCATCTGGTTCTACAAATTGTAGCTCCTTATTTTAAATGTCAAGGTAACTAGAAGGCCTTGCAGGTCTTGTGAGAAACACCAGAGTAAAATACTGCTGGGAGGTGCTGTCTCAGCTGCAGGGTGCCTGGGCATTTTGAATGAAACATGCTCATTCCTCTTGCATCAATGAGCTGAAGGTCTGGGAGACAGCCGCCTGCCTGACTCGGGGCACATACCGGTGGTGTTACTCAAGTATTAGCTGTGTAGCAATATCTGTTAACAAAAAGGATAAACCAGAACCACATGACCAGTTAGAGCTTAGAGAGATCAAGAGGCTGTGATCCAAACAGCGTGACTCAAAAAGCCTCTTCCGCTCTTGGAACACGTGCAGAGAGCAGCATTGCTCCCTGGTTCTGGTGCATCACTGGGAGGGCATACCCAAGCCTGGTGGCCCTGGAGGGGTATTCCAGGGGAAGAATCCTAATTCAGCTCAGTATAATACAAGATAATTTCTTGAAGTGATTACCATTTGGATCACAACGTTGAGATCTGTGGCTCTCAGTGTATTTTGCAGTATGTGCAGAACTGCTGGGAGCAGGAAGTGCAGGGATCTCCGAGAGCAGTAGGGAAGCCAGTATTAGGGAAAACATGTTATTTCTTAATTGTACAGCTTTCATCTATATTCAAGGACATCAAAGACTTATCTCTGATTCTGAAAAACATATTTGGATTAAAATAACATTGAGTTCTATTAATCCTATTGATATTAATCTTAATAACACAGAAAAGGAAACAAATCCCTCTGTTCTAAATGTGTGCATCTGCCCTTGAAAAGATGCATACAGCTTTATTTAATCAAGTGCATTTGGTTTCTCATCAATTTTGCTTCTGTTTGTTTGGCCCACTTATTTTCTTGAAGAAAGATCTGGCACTGCTGTTAAAAATCACGCAGTTAACTGCATTGTGTAGTCATCAGACGCAAATGCTTAAGAAGTGCCTGTGATATATTAACTGTTAATGCAGGCTGCCCAGATATTAGATGAAGAAAGTATTTTCATTCTTTGCATAAATAAGGCACTTTATGAAGTATTTTTAATAAGACATTGTCCAGTTTTAAACACATCCGTAGGTGAAGCTTTGGCAAATTATATTGGGATCGTAGAATGATTTAGACATCATCTAGCAACATCATCAATTCCAACAATTAATCTAACTAACTGTACCAAGCCCACTTCTAAACCTTGTCCCTAAGTTCCACATCTGCATGACTTTTAAATATGTCCACGTATGGTGATTCAACCCCCTCCCTGGGCAGCTTCTTCCAATGTCTGATGACCCTTTCAGTGAAGAAGATTTTCCTAATGTTTAACTTGAATTTCCCCTGGTGCAACTTGAGGCCATTTCCTCTTGTCCTATGGAATGTTACCTGGAAGTAGCCACCAATTAAAGGCTCCAGTATGTTAAGAATGACTCTATAGAACTGTAGAGCTAATTGAAAATGCAGCCCCATTCATAGCCCTAACTGTTATTCTTAACACCAAGGCCTTCAAAAACTCCTCCCAATGGACCCTCCTTGCCAACCAAATACAACACCTATTCCTTCTCCTGTCTTGGCTGTCATGTAGGTTCCATGTATGTTCAGAGCTCCCCTTCCAACACAGATGCATTCAACTCATCTGTTTAATATCTTCATTTCCTTTCATTCATCATCTTCTCTCTCCCTTATTCCCTTCATGAAATACCTTAAATGTATCCTGTGAACCTGTGATCTCTGATACTATGCCTCAGTTGCTCATTCATACAAGTTAAATGAAGTATGAGTAGAAGGTAAGTGGGAGGTAATAGGATGGAATTAATGTCATTTTGGTGGATCTGAATTTCCAGACATCAAACTCGTGTTTCAGTCTTTAGCACCCTGAAAATAAAAGTTCCTGGGTCCTGGGTAACAAATGTTGTGCTACTGCTTGAGATAAATACAACAGGGAAATACATTACTATTAAATCCTTTATCAATTCATTTAATAGATGAAACAACTCAAATGTTTCTCAACTCTGAAAAGGCCACACAACACATCCCATCTGATCCTGATTTATTGCTTTTCATCCTTTCCAATATGCATGAGTCCTTTTGGCAGAGGCTGGCGTTCCCTCATCTGTTGTATCCTGATGCACATCTGCTCAGAAGTGTCACATGTAGGTCAGGCACAGCCAGAGCCACAGACAAATAGTGTGAAGGCAGATGGTTGCCAACTGCATTCTGGGCAAGATTTTGGCTGAACAAGGTAATAACTTGCTCTGCTCTCAAATACATTAACCATTTCCCTAAGTTTTTTCCACCATTTTTATTAAAATGATGATAAACCTTGGACAAGGAAGATTTGTGGACTGTGTGTTGTAACTTGTCATTGCCAACAAGCTCTGTTAGTTGCCAGAGCTTCAGCAGCATCATATAACATAGCTATACACTGCTCACATACTGCTCTTCAGAGAGGTCATAATGGGGCCCATTTTTTTATAAAGAAGAATTGGAAGGAACTCTTCCACTTTGATCTCTAGTGTAAATGTTAAACCCATCATTCACCCCTAATCCAAACTAATATCATAGTCCAGCAGTACCACTGCTGGAGTTTGCCTCTCTGTTGCTTCTCACTTTTTATTGTCCTGATAGTTCTTCTTCACATCATAATTCTAAATGCAGAAAAAGACTTGTGGCTAAATAGATTAATGTTATTTAAATAGCCTAATATTACTTTAATGATTCTATGATAATAGCAATGTAACATATTAATGTAATAGACTAATGTTATTTTAATTTAACCTGAGTATGAAGGTTATTTTGTTTTGTTTCAGTTAGGATGCTGCTGGAGGTTTTGGTGTTTTGGGATTTATTTCCAGTATCTACGTGATATGTTTAACAATACTATTGATGAAACTGATAATTGTGTCCTGGGCTATTGTATGATGTCTAAAATGTGATGAGTGTTTACTCTGTAGATCTGGAACACAATTCTACATCAAATAGTGATTATTTATCTTCATGAAAGACTATTACAATTAAATGATCAGTCATGTGTGAAGATTAATACTGGGAGCACTGGAACAGGCTGCCCAGGGAGGTTGTGGATTCTCCTTCACTGAAGATGTTTAAGACCTGCCCGGATGTGTTCCTGTGAGACTTGGTCTAGGTGATTCTGCTGTGTCAGGGGGAATTGGACTGGATGATCTTTCCAGGTTCCTTCCAATCCCTAATGATTCTATGATTCATGGTCATTGTCCTTTTCTCCAGAGTCCCCTATATTGACTAAACTGGTTAGAAAATATTTCCCCCTTACTCCTTCAATTTTATAGAAGGAGTATATTGTATATTATATTTTATTGTGCTGGTGAAATACTATTTCAGGTGAGTATCCACGGGCATTTCTGTTCTGTAGCCGTATGTTGGTTGGGTTCATCTGCAGTGTGCAGACATGCCCATTTCTTGTGGCTCACAACATTCATCACGGCAATGCCAGCACTGCTTGTCTTGGGAAGGCGTGTTGGTGTCTCTAAATGAAAGTGCGATAGAAGGAGGTAAGATGCAGTTATTACATCACGTATGTTCTATGTCATTATGTTGCTGCAACAATTCAAACAGTTTACTTCAGTAATTTTTCAATTACATTCAGACTTCTTACCTGCAGCAACACTCTCCATGGTTTTTTCACTTTGTTTAAATGCAGAGAATCTGAAGTGTGAAGAGAAATCAGGTTTGTAGGAAAAGATGCTGGTATTTTTATATTCCTTTTTTTGTTTTCCATTTGGCTGCAAATGACTGGACTCCAAGCTCGTTTGGTAGAGCACAGGATTTTGAATCCCATGGTTGTGGGTTTGAGCCCCATGTAGGATAGCACGTCTTGAGACAGCCTGGGTACACCAGGTGCTGGAGGCTGACCCTGCTCCAGCAGGCGGGGTTAGACTTAGATGATCTTTCGAGGTCCCTTCCAACCTCTAACATTCCGTGACTCTGATTCTCAGTTTTTCATCTTTCAAAGCTGTGTGATGGCAGGAGGCACAGTTCAGCCAAAATTCCTCAGCAAATCGCGTTGCCGTTTTGCCTAGCACATGTGGGGTCTGTGCCCCACACTAGTTCCAGCCACTTTGATGTGATTAATATTGTCAGCATCTTCTGATATTTAATTGTCGTGATTAGAACTACGTCTGACTGCATTACTCTAGAGAAATCATCCTCCTAGTTAACCTCAGCACACAGCTACACACCCCTTCGCAAAAGTCTCTCCTCCAGTGCAGTACCCCAGACTGGTAAACACGCGTGGAAGCGATGCCCGTCTGCTCCGTGCGTGCCCCTATTGGCCACCAGCGTTTGTAAATGCTGCAAGCGTGTTTTGAAGATGCTGCAATCACACTGTGAATCAGTTGCTTCGGAAAGTGCCTGGGTTCCAGCAGGACCACAAGACTACATGGCTGGACTCTCAGAGAAGACAAACTTGACAGGACGCACTGAGGAAACGGAAAGGTCTGTGTGTGGCTCCAGATTTCCTGAAGAGCTGCAATGACTGACAAAGTGTTCTCTTTTATTGTCTTTTGGCAGCTTCTTCAGAATGATGAGACACCCAGTATCTAAAGCCAGATGGCTTCTGCCTAATGATACCAGAGACACAGGGAAAACGTATTTGCCTCATTGAAGTCTGTAGCATTTTGGCCTTTGATTTCAATGGGCAAGTAATTTCTAAGGGACATAGAGTCTTACAAGCTACAGAGGAGTGGAAACTGCTTGGGATGAAAAAGCAATCCATGTGTGCTTGTGGAACAAAGCATGAAGGACTTCAGTAATGCCTATGAAGCTCTGCCGGGTTTAGGAGCAAGAAGGCAATATATAACGGAGCAAAAACCCCTCACACATTACCCGGTTTCCACACACAAGGTGTGATTTCCAAGTTGTGATTAGCTAATATTTTTGGAGAAGGTTGCAGTCTTGTCCATTTACTTTGGATTCCAAAGGACTCTCCAGGAAAACAGACTCCATTTATTATTCCACATAAATATCAGAAGGAATTTCTTCACAGTGAGGTTGCTGGAGCACTGGAACAGGCTGCCCAGGGCAGTTGTGGAATCTGCTTCACTGGAGATGTTTAAGACCCGCCTGGATGTGTTCCTGTGTGACTTGGTCTAGGTGATCCTGCTGTGTCAGGGGGAATTGGGCTGGATGATCTTTCGAGGTCCCTTCCAATCCCTAATGATTCTGTGATTCTATGATTATTTTCTCCAATGATGTTAAGAGAGGAGATGTCTTTCTGCATCTGGTCTGGCATCTGAGGATGTCTGTAAGTATGTGAAGGATGGGTGTCAGGAGGATGGAGCCAGAGTCTTCTCAGTGTCTTGTAATGATAGCACTAGGGGCAATGGGTGTCAGCTGGAACATAAGAGGTTTCACATAAATATGAGAAGGAACTTCTTCCCAGTGAGGGTGACAGAGCACTGGAACAGGCTGCCCAGGGAGGTTGTGGAGTCTCCTTGTCTGGAGACGTTTAAGACCCACCTGGGTATGTTCCTGTGTAACTTGATCTAGGTGGCCCTGCTGTGGGAAAGGATTGGACTGGATGATCTTTTGAGGTCCTTTCCAATCCCTAATGTTCTGTGATTCTGTGATGTCCTAAGGAGACAGCAGGACTCTGCATCAGACTAATGCAAAAAGTTGGGGCACAGTAACAGTTCACTGAATTGTCGGTGCCTCCTCTTCCAAAGATGAGCAAGAAGATTAACATCTGTGTTTATTAAGTACTTTGAAATCTATAGATTAAATTTATGTCCCTAAAGACACGTGCAGTGCTAAATACTATTATTGTCTTCTGAATTTAGGAACACCTTCTGAACAATTTCAAACCCTTCTCCCACACAGTCAAATAAAGGAAATTAATCTTGGTCACAATTAACTTTCCATCCTCATTTCTCATCCTGCTCCATCTGCTACTTCATCTGACCTGTTCCTACACTTCACCGATCAAATGCAGTTTCGAGCTTATCCATCATCTTACAGCATAATGAAGTGTAAACATTTTCTGCATCAATCTATCATGTGAGCCATAATTTGGAGTTCAAAAGACTGCATCCAAAACCTTTTTAAGCTTTAATCACAGCCATGCTGAACGACAGCCTAGTTGCTGTTATCAAATACGTTTGCCCTTTGCTGCTGGACTTTCTCAGTGAGTCCAGAAATTCTATCATTTAAATAAACATTTGGAAGTGACCAGAATATTAATTTATTAAAAAAACCCACAACCCCCCCAAAAAACCCTCATAGCAACAAATCCAAATAATTTTTCCAACTCGACCTTGTTTAGTAGCTGTCCTTGATGTCTAGATGGGCATCTGAGGCCAGACAGCAAAATTATCTCAATGACCAGAAAGCAGATGCTGGAAGCAAAGATGCAAACCTGGAGATGATTATACCAGGGGTATTGCCTGACTCCTTCAGTGTTGCCTCATGCTCTCTATGGCTACATGTAGGGTATTTCAAAAGAGCTTCCAAAGAAGCAGTTACCCAGCATTTCATCCATACGGCTGAAATGATCAAAGTGCAGGGTAGCACTGGTACAGCAAAGCCAAAACCCAACACCATTGTTTTTCAATACCAATGTTAGATAGTTAGTGAATCCATCATCTCATAGAATCATAGAATCATTAGGGATTGGAAAGGACCTCGAAAGATCATCTAGTCCAATCCCCCTGAATCTAGGGTCACCTAGATCCAGTCACACAGGAACACATCCAGGTGGGTCTTAAATGTCTCCAGTGAAGGAGACTCCACAACCTCCCTGGGCAGCCCCTTCCAGTTCTCTCTCACCCTCACTGTGAAGAAGTTCCTTCTGCTATTGATGTGGAACCTCCTGTGTTCCAGCTCACACCCCTTACCTCTCGTCCTATCACTAGATGACACAGAGAAGAGCCTGGCTCCATCCTCCTGACACCCACTCTTCACATATTTATAGACATTGATGAGGTCACCCTTCAGTCTCCCCTTCTCCAAGCTAAAGAGACCCAGCTCCTTCAGCATTTCCTCATAAGGGAGGTGCTCCACTTCATCATCCTCGTTGCTCTACCCTGGACTCCCTCCAGCAGCTCCACATCCCTCTTGAACTGATGGGTGCAGAAATGTCTCTTTGTTTATCAAGCAGGCATCTACATATAACCTAGCCAACTAATCTTCCTTTGATGGGAGGAGACAACAGGGTTCAATGAAGTTGCTCACATACAGAACTACCTGAGATGCCTCCTGCATGGTCTTCAGCTACTGCTTCAAAGGAGAATGGACATCCCATAAGTTGCCATAAGTCCTGCATCAGATCTGCCAGCCCTATACAGCTTCCCTGAGGGCATCACTGTACAGCCCAGGACACAAAGTCACCTTACCATTCATTCACAGGTTCATAGATTCACAGAATACCAGGTTGGAAGGGACCTCAAGGATCATCTAGTGCAACCTAACTCTCCAGTTTCCATCCACTGGAAGAGCCACTTAGACATCTAGCTCATAGCTGGACACACACACTGAAGGAAAAATAAGCTGAGAGTTGTGGGATTTTTTGCCAAGCCAGCAAGTTTGCTGACAGCACCAAGCTGGGTGGTGCAGTCAAGGGATGCCATCCAGAGGGATCTTCACGGGCTTGAGAGGTGGTTCTATGCCAAGTTCATGAAACACAACAAGGCCAAGTGAAAGGTCCTGCCTCTGGGTTGAGGCAATCACAAACACAAATATAAGTATGGATTGAGATCAGTCATCTAGAGAAAGACTTGGGAGTCCTGTCTGATCAAAAGCTGGACATGAGCCAACAGTGTGCAAGTGCAACCCAGAAAGCCAACCCGACCTTGGGCTGTATCAAAAGGAGTGTGGCCAGCAGGTTGAGAGAGGTGATTCGGTCCCTCTGCTTCTCTCTCTTGAGACTCCACTTGGACTACCTTGGAACCTTCACACAGGAAGGACATGGACCTGTTGGAGGGGATCCAGAAGAGGGCCACAAAACTGATCAGGGGGCTTGAACACCTGTCCTGGAGGGACAGGCTGAAGGAGTTGGTGTTGTTCACCCTGAGGGAAAGAACACTCTAGGGAACCTGGTTGTGGCCTTTCAGTATCTAAAAGGGGTCTACAAGAAAGCTGGGAAGGGACTTTTTTAAGGGCTTGTACTGATAGGATGCAATTACTTCACACTGAAAGCAGGAAAATTTACATTAGAAATTAAGAATAAATTCCTTACTATGGGCATTCTGAGACACTTGGAATAGTTTGCTCAAGGAAGCTGATGATGCTCCATCACTGGATGTGTTCGAGGTCAGGTTAGATGAGGCTCTGGGCAACCTGATCTAGTGAGAGGTGTTGTGTAGCAGAGGGGTTGGAACTAGATAACCTCTAAGGTCCTTTCAACCTGAAACATGCTGTGATTGTATTTCAGACAATTTTCAGAGGGGATTTACCTTAGGTTTGGCCATGTTAAGCAACTTGTAGGATGGAACAGCAAAGGTTTTTGCTGCCATTCACAGATGACAACAAGCTGGGAAGGGAGACAAGTGCTTTGGAGGACAGGGATGACACTTTTAACTATTTAGACAAGCTGGAGAGGTGACCCAAGATCTGTGGTGTGTTCAGTAAAAAGAAATGTAAAAAGCTTCCTTTAGTCATAAAATGTGAGTGGAGAAAGAGTCAGTGGAGAACTAATGGTAAGTCACCAGCAGAGCGGAAAGCAGTTTGCCAGTTACTGTGGCTCACAAGCCAGAAGTGTGTGTGTGTGATGGTGCTGCAAAGAAGGCAACTCCCACACTTGGATTTACTGGCAGAAATGTCATGTACGAGACACCAGAGCTATTTAACACTCTCTGATCCACAATGGCAAGGTCCTTGCTGGAGTGTTACTCTATCCAGGGCTGATACCCACACTTTAAAGGAAGCTGTGACAAGCTGCAGCAAGAGTAGAGGAACAAAAATACGTGTGACACCCAAGTTACAAAATACTGCTTCTGCATAACTTCATGGATTTTTCTGTGCTTATTGTGGGAAAGATGGGGGGACAGGGCTAGAGGACGACAGGAACCCACACCAGTTCTCCAGCTCATTGTAAGAAGGAGGGAGATAAAACATCCTCTGTCTGCCAAGTGCAGGACACGAGATAATTGGCCTGATTTGCACCAGTGAGATGTATTTAAATCCTGGGAGCATGTTCGTGGGACATTT
This sequence comes from Rhinopomastus cyanomelas, assembly GCA_013400115.1. NCBI lineage: Eukaryota > Metazoa > Chordata > Aves > Bucerotiformes > Rhinopomastidae > Rhinopomastus > Rhinopomastus cyanomelas. The sequence goes on from VXBP01008680.1 coordinate 115,285, forward strand.
TTAGGAGCAGATTTGACAAGAAGGTAAGGTGTATTTACCTTCTGCTTTAGAGCCACAGAAAGGGGACCTGCAGCTTTGTCGTGAGTAGCTGCTAGAAATGGCAAAAGGATCTCAGAAACCATTGCTCACCCCAGCAGTCTTCTGCTGAGGGGAGGCAGAAAGAAATCCTCATTGATAGCAGTGGCTGAGAAGCACCTGAAGGACATGGCTGCAGAGCTAGTGAGGATGAGCCCTGACCTGGTGTCCTTTCTCTGCAGGAGACGAGCATTTGCCAGGGCCCCACTGCAACCCCACTATGGCTCAGACTTCAGGGCTTGTGGCTCGGTGACTGTTGATCGAACACAGCATGCGAATGGTCTGTTCATTCTATCTTTTCTTCCGCTGCGAAGGTGGAGTGATGGGAATTTTATTATAACACAACGATCCTTTAGTGAGGTGGTTAATGAGCTGTCAGGATCTCAGTAATAAACTTCTCTTTCAGAGTAGTAAGTAATAACTCGCTGCAAGATGAAGCTTATTTTTAGTCACTGCTCAGAAACGTGTTTTACCAATTCTGAGAAATAAACCTCATCTTTCTCAAGAGCCTCATCTCTTAGTAAAAACAGACTGTGGGACTTTTTTAGAGCAACTGGGTAGTTTTTTTAAAAATACAATTACTCCTTTTTGCTTATAGTGAAAGTATGTGTGGCTGTAGAACTGTGAAACTGTGGAGGGAACTGGGAAATTCTGGCTCCTCAGAACCGTTCTTCCTGCCTTGTGCCAACTGTCTTTCCTCGCGTGTGCTCCTGATGGGAAGATGACTAATCCTGGCCACCAGTAACCGGCAGCGCACGCAGCTCTGGCCAGGATGTGGTGGCCTTTCACAGCAGAGCACAGTTGTTTGGCTTTGTGTTTTCTCACTTAAAAAATGCTAGTTTTGATTTGCCACCCTAAGCCCTTCCTTTTCCAAAATACCTTGCCCTCAGCTGTGCTCCAAGGGGCAGGGGAAAAACTGGTTTTACCATAAATAATTTGCCTCACAGCACATTTTCCTTTTGCAAACGATGTGCAAACAGGTTACAGTCCATGAGTTTAGCAACTTGAGAGGGTGGATGCGCTTGAGCCGATTGTCATCTTCAGCTTCCAATGTCTGTGTCAGAAACATCACGTGCTTGTGTTTCTTGTCCATGAGCTGATGGCCAGGAAAATGGCCAGTTGCTGATTATGCCCAGATGGTTTTGTCCTATTCCTGAAATGAGTCTGCAAATGCCTCTCCCCGCTGCCCACCTCCCATGTGGGCAGACTGGTCCTTGCACTGCTGACCTTGGCACCTTCCCTTTTCCATCGCTGGAGATCCTTGCTCTTACTGCCAGAATCGTACTTCACGGTGAACGAAGCAGTGTTTGTGCTGAGCCTTCCCTCCCTCCAGAGGAGTGAAGGGGAGGCTGCGATGTTTTGCTTCTGACCTCTGGTGGTAAAAAGGAGGCTCTACAGCCCCATTATTTCCACCGAAAATGGCCACGAGTGAAGCAGTCCAGCCCTGTTTCCTGTCCAAGTCGTGCTGGAGCTTAGGTGAGGTTGGGTTTTTACCAAGCACTGAATTTCTTTTCAGTACATCCTCACATGACATCGACTGGACGAGTGCAGTCACGCAAAAGTGTTGTCTGGAGAGAAGGACGAGGGACGCAGGAAGCTGCACTTACCCACGTCTCAAATACTTGATCCCCAGGTGTGTTTTTGCTTCCTGATGTTTCAGTTTTCCACACCTCCTGCTCTAAAATAACATATTAAAGCTTATGCACCTTTTTAGTATTTATCAAATTCAATTCAGTTCTCGTTTTGCAAGAACTTTGCGAGAGTTAAGCCATAATCATAGAATCATAGAACCATTAGGGATCAGAAGGGACCTCGAAAGATCATCTAGTCCAATCCCCCTGACACAGCAGGATCACCTAGACCAAGTCACACAGGAACACAGTATCATAGAATCATTAGTGATTGGAAGGGACCTCGAAAGATCATCTATTCCAATCCTCCTGCCACAGCAGGATCACCTAGACCAAGTCATAGAGTCAGTCAGGGTTAGAAGGGACCATTGAGAACCTCAGCCTTTTCCATGTCACTTGCAACCACATCTCCTGTTGTAACCACATCCAGATGGGGCTTAAACATCTCCAGTGAAGTTTCTATTCCACACAAATGCATAGGCAGGTCAGAATTTGGCCAGGTTTTGATGAACTGCAGAAGTGCTGTGAAGTGTGTATATATAAACTGTGCATTAGCTAAATACATACAAGTACTAACCCCGTGTCACGCAGGAGGAGGTAACATGCACCAATTTGTGTAACAAATGCAGTGCCGGTCACAGGAAAAGATATTTGCAACCTGCTCTTGTCTCCAGACAGCTCTCAGCTCAAAACCACAACTAACCCATTTTCCTCCTTTGTACCAGTCCTAGCAGCTGCCTCCACCTCTTGACCAAGCTCTGGGGGTGGGTAGTTGTGTCTTTTGTTCAGTGGATTCTCAGGACAGATTTACCCCTGCTTGAGCTGTGCCCTCCCTGTGAGACAATTATCCCAGACCTCACAGCAATGAGGTTGCTCCCAGATGGAGAAGGGGATGAAGCAAGGATCCGTCTCCTTTCCAGTCCTCAAGCTGCATGGAAAATCTCAGGGAAGGGTTTTGCTGGAATCAAACAACCCTCTCCTAAACTGCACAGCAAAAATGAGGGGTCGTTTCCCAGACCCTTAGCTGTGCAGCAAAACCCGTTCTCTGTGAGGTTTGGTGTTGGAGGAACAGAGTTAACAACATCGAGGGAAGGAGATGAGCTGCAAGAGTGTGCATTTCCCCTGCAGAGCCTGCAGATAAATTGGGTCACCACAGTGAGTGTGACAGCAGGACTTTACGCTGGCAAAGAACATCAGCCTCTTGTAGCCCCGTGCCCATGTAGATCCCATCAGCCTGCCCTTAGTTTTAAGCCCAGTGATTTCACTGGGCCTTTTTTTTTTTTTTTGCTTAAATCTTAGTGTTTCTCTGAGCTAGGTCAGCAAAGATGCCTTTTGAAGCTCTCAGCTTGTGTTAACAAGTCCAGGTGTTTTTGAAGCAGCCTTTGTAAAAGTTACTTTACAAATTCCACCTTGTGTTAGCTGTGCCCTGAGAATGCAGCGTTGCTTGTAGAGCGGTGTGGTACATGAAGGGACGTTTGTGCAGCAGCACACGTAGGAAAAGGCACACTTCTCCTCTGATAATTCGTGGAATATACGATTTATTACAATTAATCAACTAAAATGCACTTGGGAAAAGTTTCATCATAGACAGCAAAGTCCTCTAACAGACAGACATCAGGTCTCTGTGATGCTTTAGTCATTTGTTGTACTACACACGTCTCAGCTTCAGCACCTTTACACTAGGTGCCGTGGACTCAGAAAAAGGAAATTGCAGTCCAAATTCATTCCAGACCACTATGTCCCACTTCACATCACTTTCCAGCTGCAGGTGTCTGTCTCTTGCCTTTTGGTGGCTACAGACAGAGGTGAGATGTTGACCAATCACTTCAGTTAAAAGTGTGAAGTAAAGGAGAGTGGATACAGACTGAAGAGTCTACAGTGGTTGCAGAGGAGGAGAAGCCCTGGAGAGCTGAGAAATGAGCTCTGTTAAATATAGGGTGGTGGGAAGGGTACTGGAGGGTTTGAGAACATGTCCAAGTTCACACAGACAGTCTGGGTGACAGCCAGAAATGTGTGGGTCTGATGCCCCTGTCCTAGATGTCTCAGAGAGGTGTGAAATGGGCAGCTGAGATCTGACAGCCCTTCCCAAGACTGGCTGTGAGAAAGGAGGATGAAAAAAGCTATCAGCATAGCAGAGGTGCCAAGTCAAGTGCCCATCTTTACACTGGCTACCACTTCCAAAGCCAAGATATTAATGGTAGAGGAAGTTTGTCATGTTTGTGTCAGAAATCTGTGACCTTCTACAGCATTACCACCCTGTTAAGAGTTTTGTACCAGGAGACTGACAGACTTTGCATGTTTCAAGGATCAACTGTGGCACTGTCGTGAGATGGAAGGCAGGCCCTCCTTCTTTCTGGGCATGTACCATAGCATCCCACAAAACACAGGAGCAGAGCTTGTCTCCTTGGCTCTGCAAGCACATTGCATGGTAGCCCAAGTGTGTTGCAACACCATTAGGACCCCTATATGATGTTCTCTGTGGGATCGTGGCTGATGCGGTGGATATTACTGCAGACCCAGTGATTCCTCCAGAACAGAACACTCCCAAAGGTGTGAAGGGGGCAGGCTTAGGAGATCAGAGACTCTGCCCAAAGAAAACTCACCCATTCCTGCCCCATCACAGCACTGACATTATTCCACACACTGCTGCAGAGTACAGCTGCTGCTGTGATGGTGCTCCTCTGGCAGCTGCCCTGACGTGGGCAGTGAGGAGCAGCAGACAGGGTAGCAGGGAAACATCTTCTGTGCTTTTTTATCAATGGCGTGATAACGCTGTTCCACAGGGAGGATTAGGTCCTCATTTTATGTTTATGCCTAACTGAGAGTAGCAAAAAATTCAAGAAGTGCTGTGGTTGCTAAGACATCTCTAAACCATTTTCCAGATGGACCCAAGGGCCAGAGAAAGAATTTGCATTTTGTAATATTAAATACTTATATTGTTGTGAAACAAAAGCATTCCGCTTCCTTCTTGAACCTCAGGCATTCAAGTTGTTGTGGAAAGTGTTGTTGATGAAGGAAGTGGAGCACCTACCTTATGAGGAGAGGCTGAGGGAGCTGGGTCTCTTTAGCTTGGAGGAGACTGAGTGATGACCTCATTAATATCTATAAACATGTGAAGGGTGGGTGTCAGGAGGATGGAGCCAGGCTCTTCTCTATGTCATCTACTGATAGGACAAGGGGCAATGGTTGTAAGCTAGAACATAGGAGGTTCCACATCAATATGAGAAGGAACTTCTTCACAGTGAGGGTGACAGAGCACTGGAACAGGCTGCCTAGAGGGGTTGTGGAGTCTCCTTCTCAGGAGACGTTTAAGACCCACCTGGATGTGTTCCTGTGCGACTGGATCTAGGTGATCCTGCTGTGTCAGAGGATTGGACTAGATGATCTTTCGAGGTCCCTTCCAATCCCTAATGATTCTATGATTCTATGAAATTCCTCTGAAAGAGAAGCAATACAGTCAGGTGTAAGTGCAGGAAATCCTCTGGTACAGCTGCGTTCAGATTTGACACCTGAAGAGGTTCTTAGGGGTGAGGAAAGGAGAGGAGGAGAGTAAAAAGAGCCTGCTTTCCATCTGTACAAGCATCTTTGCAGTCACGTGAAAATGCTAAGACCCAAAGACCATCAGCAGGTGTTAAATAATCACCAGGCAGAGAGAATAACAGAGTAGGTTTTAGCAAGGAGCAGCTGACATCCCTGTGTGGGGCTGAAGGCCGTGATGAGAGACAAAGGCAGGCAGCAAATGAAATAAGAAGACCAACTAATTGGACTGGATGATCCTTCGAGGTCCCTTCCAGTCCCTAATGATTCTGTGATTCTGTGAACTAATCAGTCAATACATGTGCACAAGCCGTGCTGCAGCCTTCCCCCAAGTGTGACCCCACCCAACACAAAAAAGGGTGCAAGAGAGAGGATGACAAAAAGAAAAGGGCAAAGGAAAGAAAAAGACAGGAGCAGCGGGCATCTCCCTGCAAAACCCATCCTTCCTCTTCGCCGTGTGCCTTGCCTATCTTGCTGTACAGAGCTTGGGGCCGGTCAATTAGATCGCTCTCTCCCCCTTGCCATTTGTATGTCACGGCCCCGCGTATCTCAGATCTTCCCCGGGGCAGGGAGGATATCTTCACGTCCACAGTCCAGCTGCATCGCAATGCAAAGGTTAGGAAAAACAGGAAAGCATTTGCAGAGAGAAAACAGTGCAGAGGACTGTGGAGGTTTTCTTGGAGACAAGTGGAGAAAATCAGACTGTGGTGTCTGAGCTCGTTGCATTTAGCTGCACAGATGTATTGAAAGTCTGCTGCTCTCTGTGCTCTCATTATTCCCATGCACTACTCCACACTCTCACTTACCCTGCGTGGCTGAGCATGGCAGCCTTTTACTGGAAATAAGCCTTGCCCCTGTCAGTGTGGAGAAAGATCACCATAATACCTGCCGTAGGGGAGAGACAGAGGAAAATCAGTGCCTGATGTGCTAGCAGACAGTAAAACTCAAGGGTCATCAGAAGCCACAAATCTGCCACAAACTATTAATTCAGTAGAGAAGGTGGCAGCCTAGAAGTTTTTTTCTGTTTCCTTTGTACTGTCAAATTTCTTTTTCACTTCATGCAACAGACAAAAAGGAGTTAGGATAGATGTCTGAAGTCAGGTCCCAGGTCACAGGAGACACTGGGATACTGGGCTGTGGCAGGGCAATGTGCCACTGATCAGAACCTATCTGAGCACAGGTGACACTTACCTGCCTGATGTGTCATAGAATCATTAGAGACTGGAAGGGACCTCGAGATCATCTAGTCCAATCCCCCTGACACAGCAGGATCACCCAGACCAAGTCACACAGGAACACATTCAGGCGGGCCTTGAACATCTCCAGTGATGGAGACTCCACAACCTCCTTGGGCAGCCTGTTCCAGTGTTCCATCACCCTGACTGTGAAGAAGTTCCTTCTCATATTTATGTGGAAACTACTATGTTCCAACTCACACCCACTGCCCCTCATCCTATCACTAGATGACATTGAGAAGAGCCTGGCTTCATCCTCCTGACACCCGCCCTTTACAGACATGAATGAGTCACACCTCTGTCCCATCCTGTGACGAGATTTGTTAGGGTCCTGCTGGACAGCAGGATGACCACGAGCCAGCAGTGTGCTCTTGTGGCCAAGAGGGCCAACAGCATCCTGGGGTGGATCAGAATGGGGTTGGTTAGCATGTTAGAATCTTACATACAGCCTGTCTGCTGACTGGGCAGAAGCCATCTCCTGTAGGAGCCAAGCTGTGGTACTACCTTTTCTCCAAATTCATGGCTTTGCCTTGTCATTGGGGCAGCACAGAGCTGAGTACTGTTGACCTGGCTGTGTGACCAAGGGTAGGTAATGATTGCAAACGTAAGTGAAGCTGCAAGGAGCAAATCTGAAGAATCAGACTGTCCGGGGGAATTTCTCAGTAAGAGCATTTTTTAAGAAATAAGGAACCTACACATTTGGACCAAAATAATTTCTTAGTTGCTCCCCAACTTTGGGGTATGGATTAGCCTCCTTCAAACTGGGTGCACCAACTGGCTGCTCCCTTATCTTCCCACCCTGTCTTCCATCACACAGCTTTAAAAGTACAGGACTCTTCCTTTCACTATGAAGACCTTATGTAGCCCTGTCATTGATCCTTTGATCTTCCTTTCCCATCTTGTTGCCCTGATAAAGCCCCTGGCATCTTTTCATTCTCCATTTCCCACCATCATTCTTCTGCCCTCCTTTCTGCATCTCTCCGTGCATGAAATAGCCTTCAGAGAAAGCTTTTTACATTATCATCCTCTCCTGTCAGAAAGCTCATGTCTGTCATAAACCTAACAAGTAATGCAGCAATACAGTAGTAATAATCCCTTAGGTCTTCAGGATGTCCATGATGGACATACAGATATATATATAATAGAATCGTAGCCTGTTCCAGTGCTCCGTCACCCTCACTGCGAGGAAGTTCCTTCTGATATTTATGTGGAACCTCCTATGTTCCAGCTTACAACCATTGTCCCTTGTCCTATCACCAGATGACACTGAGAAGAGCCTGGCTCCATCCTCCTGACACCCACCCTTCACATACTGATAGACATGAATGAGGTCACGCCTTAGTCTCCCCTTCTCCAAGCTAAAGAGACCCAGCTCCTCAGACTCTCCTCATAAAGGAGGTCCTCCACTTCCTTCATCATCCTCGTTGCCCTACGCTGGACTCCCTGCAGCAGCTCCACATCCCTCTTGAACTGAGGGGCCCAGAACTGGACACAATATTCCACATGTGGTCTCACCAGGACAGAGCAGAGGGGGAGAAGAACTTCTCTTGATCTGCTAACCACCCCGCTTCTGACCCACCCCAGGATGCTGTTGGCCCTCTTGGCCACAAGAGCACACTGCTGGCTCATGCTCATCCTGCTGTCCACCAGGACCCCCAAGTCCTTTCCTCCTGCACTGCTCTCCAACAGGCCAGTCCCCAGCCTATACTGGTACCTGGGCTTGTTCCTGCCCACATGCAAGAACCTACACTTACCCATATTGTAGTTCATTACATTTCTCTCTGCCCAGCTCTCCAGCCTGTCCTGGTCCCACTGAATGGCAGCACAGCCTCTTGGGGTGTCGGCCACCCCACCAGCTTTGTGTCATCAGCAAACTTACTGACAATGCTCTCTAATCCCTCATCCAATCATCAATGAACAGATTGAATAAGACTGGTCCCAGCACCGACCCCTGGGGCACTCCACTAGATACAGGCCTCCAACTAGACTGTCCCATTAATGTAGGAGATGTGTCAGGAGGGACACAGGACATTCTTCCGCCTTCTCTCTTCATCCGTTTCCCCTGAGTTGCTGCATTGCCTCTTTATCTTGTTAGTGAACTGTTTTAACCAGGGTCACTATTTCTGTCACTGGAAAGTACTTAAAAACAGAATAACAACAGACTACAAAGCAAACAAAGAGGAATCTCAAGATTTTATCTTTTCTTGTGTCACTGCAGAAGTTACTGAGTAACTGATGAGGAGCTGCAGTGTGGCGTACATGTCGGGCTTACCTACAGCTGTGGAGTGCCTAGGACAAAGGAGGGAGGTAGAGCAGCTGAATCCTAAACCCCCTCTCTTGAAGCTTTTGGCCTTCCCCAGAGAAGATCTTCCCTGCAAGAAGATCCTTCACTGCAAGAAGGTCTTCACTGCAAGAGGATCCTTCACTGCTGGAAGATCCTCACTGCAGGAAGATCTTCACTGCAAGAATCTTCCAGTTCTTGTCTGTCACAGCAGTCTGCTAATGGTCCCTTGCCTGCCCATTACTTTTTTATTACCCAGAGAGATGAAATGCCATATGTACAGCACATACAGCTTGCAGATGGGATTTTAACATTTTTAAGACCTGGAGATCAACCTAGCTTTTGGTGCAGTTTTCTTATGATTTTTTTTTTATGTGTTTACAAATGCACAGTTCTCCTAGGTCACTGATCTAATAGAAGACAACTTTCTGTAAACAAGGACCTCAATTAGTGCAAACCCAGCACAGAACCAGATGTCACACAACAAATCTCTTGAGAGGCTGGCAACACAAATCTCACGTAAGAGATAAGCTCACATAAGCTTTATCTATACTTAATGTGAACTGGAAGAAGGATTGGCCACAGCTTGGAAGCCAAGGGGTAGGACATGGCTCATATCCAGGCAGCTAAGCTCCATGGCCTCTCCTTCTCCCTTTCAAAAATTCAAGTAAGTCCAGGCTCATGCCAGGGTGGTCCCTTCACATCCTAATCTTTAGGTTACAACCAGATACTATCACTAGGTTAAAAACTGGCTGGATGACCAGGCACAGAGAGTGGTTGTGAGTGGTGCTGCATCTAGTTGGTGCCCAGTGAGCAGTGGTGTCCCACAGGGATCAGTACTGGGTCCAGTTCTAGTCAACATCTGATGACCTGGATGAGGTGATCAAATCTACCCTCAGTAAATTCACGCATAACACCAAGCTGGGGCAGGGGGCTTGTTGATCTACCAGAGGGGAGGAAGATGCTGCAGAGACATCTGGACAATGGGCAGTGGCCAATGGGATGAGGTTTAACAAGGCCAAACACAGGGTCCACAATACTTTGGCCACAATAACCCCCTGCAGCTACAGACTAGGGGGTGAGTGTCTGGAGAGCAGCCTGGCGGAGAGGGACCTGGCAACTGGTTGAACATGAGCCAGCAGTGGGCCCAGGTGGCACAAAAGGTCAATGGCATCATGGCTTGTATCAGCAACAGTGTGGCCAGCAGGACTAGGGATATAATTCTCTCCCTGTACTGGGCACTGATGAGGCCTCACCTCAAGTACTGAGGTCATTTCTGGGCCACTCACTTCAGGAAAGAGATTGAGGTGCTGGAGCGGGTCCAGAGGAGAGCAACAAGGGTGGTGAAGGGACTAGAGGGAAAGTCTGGTGAGGAGATGCTGAGGGAGCTGGGGTTGTTTAGCCTAGAGGAGAGGATGCTGAGGGAAGACCTTATGATTCTCTACAGCTACCCAAAGGGAAATTGTAGACAGGTGTAGTTTTGGCTCTTCTCCCAGGCAACTAGTGATAAGATGAGAGGACAGGGCCTGAAGCTGCACCATGGGAGGTTTAGGTTGGATGTTAGGAGGCACTTCCTCACGGAAAGTGTGGTGATAATGGTGTGTTGTAATGGACAATCAGGTTGCAAACAGTTTTGACACCCTGAAGTATACAAGGTCAGAACAAGCTCCAGCAATCTGGGCACGCTTTGGGGTGGGAAGTGGCTTCTGGTGAACCGTATCAAAACCTTGGATTCAGACTTCTCTGAATCTTTGACCATGAACTGTCATGGACAGGCTGGCAGAAGCCCTTTTCTCCTCCTGACTCTACAAACTGACAAATTCACTCATCTTCAAAGTGAAGAAGAAACTGCTGTGACTGACAAGTTTTGCCTCTTCCACTCTGCTGGCCACAGAGTTTCACCACATAAAACATGCCCAGGAGGTAACTGTGTGTTGCTATTTGTAGGCATCCAAGCAGAGAAGATCTGCTGTGTCATTTCTTGCACACAGATTCAGCAGGGATGGGAAGAATTTGGCAATATGGGTCTCTGTAATTTTGAGGTTAAATACCTTTCCTAAGTGCTGACAACAAGGACATGTGCATTTAACATTGCGCTTGCAGAACTGTGCGTAAACCCTTCTCCTGGGGAGGAACGGAGTACGCCTGTGGTATCTGGTGCTTGCCACATCCACAGTAGGGATCACCTGGGACTCACCACAGCCTTGTATGCACACCTTTCCTTCTGTGGAAAATACTGGTGGGGGAGTAGGGTTAGTGAATCCCCATGCACAAATGAGGACACGTAGGTTTCAGCCCTTCTACAGGACTTCCTAAAGAAGACAAAGCTAAAGCAACATGAGCTTACACAGTGCGTTGAAGTGCAACCAAGGAGCCTGAAGTAGTGAGCAATTTAGTGGGTGACTCTACAAGTTATGTACCTCAAGGAAGCAAATCTTCCCCCCCACATTCGGGTTTCTAGGAAAGGAAGATCAGAAGTCAGAACTCAAAGTTCCTCAAAGTGCCCCATGTCCCTGAGACTGAGGAAGAGAAATTAGGACCAGGTCATATGCTGCATCTGCTCTGCAGCTTGGATGCAGCTCGTCCTATAACTTCTAATTCTTTCATTTGTCACTTTCCATGGTTGATTTCTGTGGGTGTTTGTTCAGCCACGCGACAATAACCGAGTACAAGGTGGTTGTCTGTTCTGTATCCTGCTGTGGCAGGGGGATTGGACTAGATGATCTCTTGAGGTCCCTTCCAATCCCTAATGGTTCTCTGTACGGTATCTAATATGTAAGAGATGTCTTTACAATTTATGAAAGCTTGAAAAGCAAGGAGCATTGTTTATTAAAGCTGGGAGGAAAATAGTCTTAGATTGCACATGGAATGTGCCTGTGAAAAAAAGACAGAGTTCTTCGTTTATGAAAAGTGAAGTCTCAGAATTGATATTATTAATTTAATCTAAATAATTAAGCAGTAATGACCATGGCATAGGCCATTCTGGTCAATTAATGATCAGCCCTAGGGGTTGATGGCCTGTGAGGAAGCTAAGGGACATTAACCTCTGGCTATTAGTCATCTAGAAATGGCCATGTGCTAACTCTATTGCAGATTCCTCCCATATTTAAAATGTAGATGTTAGAAGTGATGCTAGAAGTGTCCATGGTGTAGTGACTGTAAATGATCCTGATGTTTCTGCAAAACTAGTGAGCAGCAGCCTGAGTGGTGTGGTAGCTCAAAGACCTCTTAAGTATGTCTTGACTTCTTTTTGAGTCCTGTCTGATGGCAGAAATGTGAGGAGGCACCTCTGTGGGCCTCAAGCTCTGGATTCAAGGAGGTCTGTGCTCCAGGACCGCTTTATGCATGTGTGTAAACTGAAAAGAATTTAGAAGATGATCATTGTATGGTTTCCCTTTTTTATGAGTTTCAGCCATTAGACAGAGAAAGAAAAGAAGGGATGGAGAGAGGAGGGGAGGGAGGGAAGGAGGGAGAAAGCTGCACACTTGATCTGCTTTTCTCCCAGTCTGCTCAGACTTTTCCTTTTGCAGCCAGCTCAACAACCCCTCGGGTGCTCACAGCACAGAGATTATGGCCAAAACAAAGCCAAAGCAGAGCTCAAAGATGCATTTGAATAGTTCAGTCTCCACCACCTTTTCAGACTGCAACTGCAGATGTTAGACAGACCTGCTCTTTATAGGCCAGTGAATGCAGAAAGCCACGACCCAAATCTGCAGCGTTCAGTGCCAAGTGTGTAAAGAGTGGCAGAGGATAAGGAACTGTAATAATAATTTGGTTTGTTTCAACACCCAAAACGTTTCTATTTTTCACTTTTTAATTTTTGTTTCTCCTGGGGTAAGAAGGGGAGCCAGAGGGCTCTCATAACAAGTTGTTTTCGACGTGGTCTACCGTGTCGCATGCGCTGCTTATGCTGCCTTGCTCCAGACAAAAGCAGCCTAACTCATGGGAGTAGGCTCTATTGCTTATCTCTCCAGGCCACTGACAGACACACTTGAAAGAATCAGGAGTGTGAAAATTGTGTGAAAATGCACCCAAACACCGTCTGCATTTCTAAGGAAAATGAAATTCTTATATGTTGCACAGTTTATTTTATTACTAACTACTATATCCTCAGACTCAAAGTATAATTTTTTATCAGAAAGAAAAAAAAGCTAATGCCCTCATATCTAGTGGCATCTTGGAGCAGTGGTGACCAGCTGTGAATACGTCCTTTGCTGCGGTCCACGTTATAATACCCCATCCGGGTTTCACACCAAGCTTCTCTGTTCACCTGTAAACACGTGGTCTACTGACAGATCCCCCTGTAGTGCTGCCCTGGCTTTTTTATTTTCAATTCTCTTTTTTTATAAAGCACTGTCAAGAAAAGAGATGAAAATAGAAAAGAAGGGGGGGAAAAAGAAGAAATCACAGAATCACATCACATTAGCGATTGGAAAGGACCTCGAAAGATCATCTAGTCCAATCCCATTACCAGAGCAGGATCATCTAGATCGAGTTGCACAGGAACATATCCAGGCAGTTTTTAGACATCTCCAGAGAAGGAGACTCCACAACCTCCTGGACAGCCCGTTCCAGTGCTGCGTCACCCTCACTGTGAAGAAGTTCCTTCTCATATTTATGTGGAACCTTCTATGTTCCATCTTACACCTATTGCCTCTTGTCCTATCACTAGATAGAATAATACAATCATTAGGGATTGGAAGGGACCTTGAAAGATCATCTAGTCCAACCCTCCTGACACAGCAGGACCACCTAGACCAAGTCNCTAACCACCCCTCCATCTGACCCACCCCAGGATGCTGTTGGCCCTCTTGGCCACAAGACCACACTGCTGGCTCATGGTCATCCTGCTGTCCACCAGGACCCCCAGGTCCCTTTCTCCTGCACTGCTCTCCAACAGCTCAGTCCCCAGCCTATGCTGGTACCTGGGGTTGTCCTTGCCCAGATGCCAGACTAAATAAAAGAAAAATAAAAGAAAAAAAATCTGTGAGGCTGATCCACAACAAGCCGTTCTTTAGTGCTCCCTCCACCCATGAACAGACGTTATTGAACTGTTTGCAAGCAGAAAATGAGCAGCAGGTGACAAATGGGCAGATTGTCCTGCTAGTGCCATGACTGCACAGGCAGCAGCCTCTGTTTCATTGTTCTATTTATGAGAGTCTTGGTCTTTGGAGCTCGGTGTCTAGAGACATTGTCGAGGTTATAACTTTTTAAAAGTGTTGTGTTTCATACAGGGGGTTTGAGGAGATGAGGGGCTAAGGCAACTGGCCATGAAGTTTCAGTAGAAAACAGCTGGGAGGAGTAGGACACAGAAGCTTCACCTGATGCTACCAGCCCCAGGTACTCAGGTGTTGTGGGTGCCTTTCTGGTTTAAGGCTGGCCTTAATTAAAATAAGCAAGAATTCTGCAGCTGGTTGAATTTTCTGACACTTAGATAAGTTCTTCTTGGAATTTTTTACTACTCATGTTTTCACAGTCTCTAGTTTGACAGCCTGACTATTCAGAGGATCTTTACGTGGCTGGGCTAGTCACAGAAGTTTGCCACCTTTGGGTCTGCAAAGTAATTTCTGAGAAGAAAAAACTTCAGCTTCATCCTTTTCCCCCTCCTCTTTTTTATGGTTCAGTTAACACGCTCAAAGCATTAATATATTTTCATCATTAATTATTACAAGAAATCAATGTATTTCACATTCCTTTAGAAAAAGATGCAGTAGATGCCTTGTACACAAGAGGGCAGGTCTGCCTCTCCTTTCATCATCGGTCCTCTCTTCTACTTTGCCTGGTGATGATTTTTGGTGTCAGCCAGGCGCCTGGACTCGATGTCACATAAAAGCAGGGCTGTAAATCAGGGTTTTCATCTGAATAGCCAACACCTCCTAGGAATGGTCTAAAGGCCTTCTACGCTGCTAAAGAAATACCCACGGGAGTATACACAGTTAGAGATGTTCCTTTGTATTATTATCACTGGTGACTGAACTTAGTACTCTTGGTCTGCGAACTTTAAAAATCCACACTTTCAAACCTAAAAAGGGTCTGTTTTTTTGATCCTCTTTCACCCCTTTCCAAGCAAAACATTGGAAGCACAGGCACTAGGCACAGTTTCCACCCTCTCTGCTGGCTGAGTATGAAGTTATTATTGCAAAACCTTTTGATGAAGAAGAGACATCCTCATACTGAAGTCATGCTGGAGGCTCTGCAGCTCCAGCATGTTGTGTGATGGGGAACAAACCCTGACATGGATGACTTGCTGTCCCCTCATCCTCACTTCCCCAGAGCAGCCTCAGTGCTGGCAAGTCTTGTGATGGCTTAAACCCAAATTTAACCACTCACAGAGGAAAATACAGCATGTTTGGAAGAAAACCATTTGCTTGCTGCATTCCAGGCTTGCTCGGAGTACTGAAACATGGAGCAGCCATGCTAGGAGGCTAAGGATATGGGTCTCATTCACAGAGAAGAGTTTCACCCTGCAGAAGATGAGGGGTGTCCCCAAAATATCCGATTTAATTCATAACCAGCACTGTGCTTCCCTGGAATGCTGGCTTTTACTTCCCCTGGAATGGACTACTGTCCTTTCCTTTGGCCATAAAATGCTACTGACTTCTCTGCTCACAGCACTGCTGAAGGAGTCATTCCCGCAAGGGATGTAAGCAACTGGCAGGAGAGGATGAGGCACACTTCATATCCACAGAATCACACAGAATCACAGACATGAGGGATTGGAAGGGACCTCAAAAGATCATCTAGTCCAACCCCTCTACTACAGCAGGATCACCTAGATCAAGTCACACAGGAACACATCCAGGTGGGTCTTAAATGTCTCCAGAGAGGGAAACTCCACAACCCCCTGGGCAGCCTGTTCCAGTCTCTTCACTTTCACTGTGAAGAAGTTCCTTCTCAGTTTTATATGGAACCTCCTATGTTCCAGCTCACACCCATTGCCCTATGTCCTATCACTAGATGACATTGAGAAGAGCCTAGCTCCATCTTCTTGACAGCTGCCCCTCACATATTTATAGACATTAATGAGGTCACCCCTCAATCTCCTCTTCTGCAAGCTAAAGAGACCCATCTCCTTCAGCATTTCCTCCTAAGGGAGGTGCTCCACTTCCTTCATCATCCTTGTTGCTGTATGCTGGACTCCCTCCAGCAGCTCTGTGTCCTTTTTGAGCTGAGGGGCCCAGAACTGGACACAGTCCTCCAGATGTGATCTCACCAGGGCAGAGTAGAGGGGCAGAAGAACCTCTCTTGATCTGCTAACCACCCCTCCATCTGACCCACCCCAGGATGCTGTTGGCCCTCTTGGCCACAGGAGCACACTACTGGCTCATGGTCATCCTGCTGTCCACCAGGATCCCCAGGTCCCATTCTCCTACACTGCTCTCCAGCAGGTCAACCCGTAGCCTATACTGGTACCTGGGCTTGTTCTTGCCCAGATGCAAGACTCTACACTTAATTTCCAACAAAGCCTTGAAACAAAAAATATCAAAGCTTTATGCAGCGATACGAAGTCACCCTGCTTCACTGGCTCCACCAATCAGTCCAAAACCAAAACCAATTCACAAATTTTGAAAAGCACCAAAAAGCTTATTTTTTAAAAAAGAGAAAAGACATTTAACCAGACATTTTTATTGTAGCACTTAGACTCTTTTGATAAGAGCAGAAATGAAGATGGTTTTGCCTTCCCTGTGCCCTTGGAGAAAGGTCAAGGTGAGTGAATAAGTGAGTAAACCCAGGGTTTTTAGGAGAAGATCAAGGGTCAGAGAAGCTCATCTTTGAAAGTGGGAGCCTGGAAAGAAAAAGATAGCTGGACACAGCTTATCTGGGTGCTTTCCCTCGTACTTTGTGGTGTATCCAGACTGTCACATCCCTTTTATTTTATGTACAGGGGCAGTCACCAGTGTCCCTTGGTAACTGTCCACTTAAAGGCCACCTGTTGGAGAACATCTCAGAGCTGAATGCCAGCTCTGAAAAAACACAAGGATATGTTTAGAACCGCTCATGACAGATATAATTTAGTAGGACGTGGCTGGAAGGACCTCTGGAACTTTCCAAAATGCTTGGGTCACTGATGACCAAGTGTATTTGCTTTTCCATTTCAGCTGTCAATGAATCTGCTGGTGGAAAGGCTGCAGAACTATTTCGCATGTCAATCACAGTTAGAGAAGTGCTAATCATGCTAAGGAGTTGTTAACTACAGATTAAAGTAAACGAATGGCACGTGCTTCCATACAGTGCACTCCCCAAATGGCAAGCCCATTTGGAGATGGCTTGCTCTCTGGTAGGCCTGTGCGGCCTCCAAGTGTAGAATAATTCATGCTTTTAATTAGATTATTGCAGCGCGTAGAGTAAGTGGCCATCCTGTCACCTGCTAGCCATCTTCTTCATTTTACAGAGACTTCTGCACAGTCAAGATACTAATAGATCTACCCTATCATGCTCCACGGTGCAGCTAAAAGAACATGGCTAGGAATTCACCGGGGAGGGATGAAAAGAGAATTGTGTCAGTTTTGTCCCTTGAATGAGCCAGCAATGGGAAGCAGCTAATCAGTTGTGTTAAAGAGGGGGTTTGCATTGCCTTTGCTAGATCAGTGCACGGAAGATAAACCCACAGGTAGAGAAGTGACATGTTCCAAGGTTTTCCTAGCCCTGGTTAAAAAACCTGCTGCTTCTGCATTTGAGAGAGGGTTGTCTAAAGCAATAGTGGGAGTCTATGTGCACCCATGTGCATTTATGCTTATAGGAGCGAATGCAGGCAACGTAACAGCAACTAACACAGATTAGAAAACAAACTGTACAGCAAAAAAAGGAGAAGAGCACGGGGGGATATTTGCCTGTCCTTATCAGCTCTCCTCAGTGTTTACTCACTGCTGGTGCTCACTCTTTACTCAGGAGCTGTACAGCCTGTCTTCTCCTGGGGGCACAGACTGGTAGAGGAATTTTAATTTTACTAGGAGCTTGCTGTGGTAACAGCTGATTGCCAGAGGGAGATGACAAACTATTTAAGTGACAGTTGGTATTAATGACGGCAAAAATTCAAGATAGACCATTCTGACACAAATTTTGTGAAGGTCCTGGAGAACCATGCAAATCCCAGAAGTGCGGGGACGTGCTAAGTCTCTATCAGCAGCTGACTAGCACTGGCTATTGAGCCTGATACTGGACATTAACAAAGACAACATAATAAAAGGCCTTGAAAACAAAAGACGGAGCAAAGGCGAGAGAATTTAATTAATGTTGATCCACATGGCCTTGTGGAAAATCCATCTGTTTATAAAGAAAATCTGATTTCCTTTTCTGATGAGATCACAATTTTGTGTGATAAAGGAGCCTGACAGCAGAGGATGTATCCTTACAGTCTCCTTGAAGAAATCCTGCAGGACATGCAAACTAGTGTTATCAGCACAACACATTAAATGCCCTAAACTCTCTGACGTGTGTTAAAATTTGTTTGCGCACACATTCTCGTAAATGGTCATTTCTAGCCACATTCTGCAAGCGTCTGTATTAGAATTGATCTCTGTGCATCACCTCAAATTGAGGAACATACATGCTATAATTTCTAGTAACAGGGATAGACTTGAAGAGGGGCACAGTGGTGAGAAAAGGCTGGTGATCGAGAATGAACTTGATTCCTTAGGGAAGCTGGGCTTCAACATCTACCTCTGGCCTAGGGCATGCCTGACTACTTCTGGGTGTACCCCATCTTAAGTGAGGTGAGACAGCCCAACATGCTTCAACACAACTGCCAAGTGAGGAACATGCCCCAAAGGAGTACAAATGAAAAAGAGATGCATTTTGGAAATACTAGCTCCTTACAGCACCTTGAGAGTTGATGGCACTCAAGGATCAGCACAGCTACCCAGGGCAGTGCCAGCAGCCAACGATCTTTTGTACATAATCAGAGGAGCAGTGAGATAAACTTAGCTCTGTTGTCAACATAGATACTAGCACGTAATTCTGATGGCCACATTTTGACAGGGACTTGAAAGGCTGCAGAGACAAATGAAGAGCCACCAAAATGAATCGATGGGTGAAAAAATTGCCATGTACTTGACAATAAGAAGAATCTGCTAATTCTTCAAAAAACTACTGAAAGAAATTGAGTTTCTGTGTGTAGTGTTCTGTATGAGGGGGAAAAAAGGTCTTAGTATCTGGAGATTAAATCCTAGTGTACTGAAACTAGGAACACAACACATGTTTTCAGCGGTGAGGATGTCACTTGCTGGAGCTAGTGACAAAGGAAAATGCAGCACTTGCCTTCACTGAGTGTCTCTGAGTAAGGGCAAATCTTTCTGGGTTTCGACTTAGTTTAACTTTTTTGCTTTTCCTAGTAAGTTATAGCACCACAGCCTCTGCTGTGGAGCAGATGAGAGAGTGGTCAGTTTTGTAAAAGTCTGTTTTACTAAGAAGTTCACTCCCTTCATTACGATGGACTGGAGGATGTGATCCTGCAAAGAAAGTGCAGGTCACAGCCCCATAGCCAAGTCCATTAAATGTCATTGCAGCATCTCCTGCTGAGCCTCTGGGACTGAGAGCTGATTTTAAAAATGGAGTGGATTTCTTACTGCATTGTGGCTGTGCTGTAGCAGCTAGAACAAGATTGCTCATATGACTGAATTGGTTGTGGGAGGCAGGTGTTGGCTGGAAAAGCATGAACCAGGAAAGCTTTTAGATATCCTGGATAGCGCTTTCCAGTGCAAAACAGACACACTTCCCCATCCAGCTTCATGCTTGTACCTGTTTACTTTAGTGCTGATGAAATATAAACATACTCCTGCTTCTTACCAGTTGCCACAAAACAGTCCTGTCTGTTGTCACAACCCAGCTCTTACACTTGACCAAGATATCTTGGCTGTTCTAAACCACTCTTGGCCACATTGCTCTGTTCTCTATCAAATTTAGTGATAGGACAAGGGGCAATGGGGGTAAGCTGGAACATGGGAGGTTCCACATAAATATCAGAAGGAACTTCTTCACAGTGAGGGTGACAGAGCACTGGAACAGGCTGCCCAGGGCAGTTGTGGAGTCTTCTTCATTGGAGATGTTTAAGACCCGCCTGGATGTGTTCCTGTGTGACTTGGTCTAGGTGAGTGTGCTGTGTCAGGGGGATTGGACTAGATAATCTTTCAAGGTCCCTTCCAATCCCAATGATTCTATGATTCTGTGATTAACCCCTTATAGCTAAACCAAGAAAGTTTCTGCAGGGTCCTCCCCTACATATTCCTGCATTTCCAATTGCAAAAAAAGCACAAAGGCACAAGGAGGCCAAATTCAATCTAGAACAATGTGTGGGCTTTAGAAAACATTTCCTTTACTTCCAAAATACTGTAACACACATCTGAGTTAGAGAAGGCTTTACAATGACCCCTTAATCCAAATTCAGCCCAAAACGGGAATAGCTGGGACCAATCTGTTGTCACAGCAGATGTACATGGAAATCATAGGAACAGCCCAAGAGGATAATGCTGCTGAATTGTAGACGTTATCCCACAATTGCAGAGGTATCTTCAGACAGCTGCAGACACTTTCATAGTTTTCAGGGAGATAAAGCAAAGACAAAAATTGTGAACCAAACCTTTGCTTATTTTTTTTTGTTCTGTAAATTTTGATTTAATTTTATATTTCCCCCCTTGTTTTTATTCCTGCAGTGTATTTGTATTTGTAGTCCATCCCTTAATCCCCACACATCAGCACACTGCCTACACGTTAGGATTTGGAACAGAAGATTCAATTTAAACCAGAACAAGGCTGAACCCCAATTGGACAAGTTCTAAGGCAGAAAACAGGGATAAAGCTCTTTATTAACTTGAAGTTTGTAGGGCTAAGTTAATAAAGAAATGTTTATTTTTATACCAGAGTTGTTTTTTAGTCCCCTAAATATTTGTTCATACCATCAACCGAGCCATCAGTTTCAGAAGCATCTGCAGTCTGGGGACTGCTGGAACTGTGCAGCCTGCAGCCACCAGGATTGCTATGAAACCAGAGAAGCCAGAAAAATCTCCCTCAGGGTGCCCGTGACATGTGTGGAGCCATCTCTCTGTGTCTCTCCCTTCCTGGAGGACATGCACAGCCTGCATACCACAGTTTGTGGGTGCACAAATGCGCTGCAGTGCCCAAGAGAAGCACTTCCCTGCCCAAGACAGTCCAACTGACTGCCTTGTATGATAGTTCTTACCCAGATGTGCCAACTTGGAAAAGCAGTTGTGTCCTATGGCATGGGAACTCTGCCCACACAACTGTCAGAGATCCTGTTGCTGATCCCCTTCCAGAAGAAGAAGCGTGTCCTTAGCCCCAGATCTCCATCTTCTTCTCCCTGGCTCTAGTAGAGGAATATGCCTGTGGTGGCCTGAATGCCCTATTACTATGGATGGTCCCTCTGCTATTCCGTGTAGAAGTCTGCAGTGGTTCACCCATGCTGAAGGCCTCAGATGTCTTCCTTGTCTGCACTTGTATTGACATTCCTAATGCATATGAAGGTGGTGGGGTGTCTCTGCTGCCTGAGCAAGACCATGATGGAAAGTGTAACCACTGGAGTGATAATTCCACACATGAATTCTGCAGTCATCATGGTGATTTTGAGTTGTCTTTTGCAATGTGAGCACATGATTTGCATGGGTACAAAAGGCCAGTCTTGTCTGGGTTGGCCACACGGGTGCTTCGCTCTCTGCTTGCTGCATTTTTCTTCTTATCCATAATTTATTTAGAACTAACCCAGTTCAAAGACAAAACAAAGACACTATGTTCAGTCACTCAGATTACAGGCCATTCCCCAGGGCAATAACCCAAGACTATAAAAATTCATACAATGCCTTCAAAAAACCAGAAGGGGAAACAGCAGCCTTATTCTTTGGCAAGCAGGAGCCATGATTTTGTTTAGACTTGCTGAAAAGAAACATTATCGGATCTTGTTTTGTCCTCTCACTGAGGAATCTGTTTGCAAGCATAAATTATTCAAGCACTCAGGATTTAGGATATAACAGAGTAAAAATGTCCAACACAGTACCCTCTGCTTGCCCTGTGCTCCTCCTGTGGGGGGCTGTCTGATGATCCACAAAACGTTCGCCTGCTGGCTGTGTGAAGTTGCACAACTTTCTGTCCCGTGAAGAGATGGTTCATGTCAGAACTACGAACTACAGAAGTGCAGGCTAGAAAAGTTTAGAAAGCTCTCTTGGTTGTGATGAGAGACGTCTGGGCGCTTACATCTGTTGATAGACTCAGCAACATGCTTCAAAGGCCACAGGACAGTGGTTACACTAATAAAGATGTTTTTCCTGCAGATGCATTTGCTGACTTGAAAGTGGCCTCTCTACAGGCACAGGAGAATGTTGCTCGATGCACACTGTCCAGAAAGCGCCTGAATATGGCCTTTTGTTGAGAGGAGCTGCAGGATGAGGTTGGGGTAGGGGAGATGCTCTTATGGAAATGTTACAGATGGCTAATCCCAAGCAGGCTTCCTCAGATGCACCCTTCTCTTTGTTTTGCTTCTCATGACTTGCAGATCAGAGTGGTATTTCCTGCTGAATTGTCACTCGTGCTGCTACTCTTACAACACAGCACGTCTCACTGTAGCCTCTTATCTTTGTGTGTCATTTGTTGCTTAGACACACCATACTCTTCTGTCTTAAGGTCAATGTGGCAGTAACTCTTTACACTGGGACCATAACATGGGGAAGGATTTCTGTTGCTGTACCCCACATCTACATACCTCTTTTCAGACAAATTTTGAAAGCAGATTACCAAGATTGGACTTTTGGTTGTGTGTCATTATAGTTTTCTACCCCCCAAAAGAAGGATGTTTTCTAAACAGCAGCAAAAAATGGACGGGCCCTAACTATGAACATATTTCTAACGCTTTGCTCCAGAGCTGCTGTAGTTTCGGCAATTCACATCATGGAAGCCTCATTCCTTGGGTGCCTTTCATAGAATCATAGAATCATTAGTGATTGGAAGGGACCTCGAAAGATCATCCATTCCAATCCCCCTGCCACAGCAGAATCACCTAGACCAAGTCACACAGGAACACATCCAGGCAGATGAAGTAGGGTTGAGGTGGGTTCCTCATTAGACGTCAAAGAATCCATCCTGAATGCCCAAACAAAGGAGTGGGTTTGGGCTGAGTTTATGCTTTGCTTGATAATGCTGACTCTAACACAAAATCAGAAACATCCACTTCTCCATTCTCAATCTGTGCAGAGCAGTAGAACCTTCCTCTTGTTTTTGATTGCTAAGAAGTATCTGCCTCTAGCTGCATCTGGTGTACGTGTTGCACATATACTGGTTCTTTTTCAGACGTATTGTCTTAGAGATCAGAAACCTCAGCACGTTATCTGTTTTAATTTGTAAATTCTCCTAATGGACTGAAAGGTACTAAGGGTTTTGTCAAACAGATGTAAGTATTTGCTATTTGTCAGTTAAAAATCTGTTGCCTCAGCTTCATAAAAGAAACGTTCTGGTTTGTATGAGTGTGTGGTCTTTGTCAAGGCTTCTAGGCACTGTGGCTAGACAGATAGTGACTGCATCCATAAATAGTGGCACAGGTGCAAAAATAGTTTGTGCCAGCTGAGTAGAAAACATATCGTCCCCTCTCACTTTGCAGGGAACATCTTTTTCCTGTAAAAGAACAGAAATCACACAGAATCACACAGAACCATAGACACTGGAAGGGACCTGGAAAGATCTAGTCCAATCCCCCTGCCACAGCAGGATCACCTAGACCAAGTTGCACTGGAACATCATCTGCTCCATCTCCTGCCATGGGCAGCAGTGCCTCTCAGCCAGACTTGGTTGCTCAAGGCCTCATCATTTCCCCTTGGGAAAAGTCCCTCTCAGCCTTCCTATAGGTTCTCTTTGGGTACTGGGAAACAGCTCTAAGGTCCACCCCGGAGCCTTGCCTTCCCCACGCTGTATCCAAGATGATTCAAACTCTTTGAAAGCCAAAACAACTTAACAGAGGTGTTTTCTGTGGGGCACTGGTGTCGCCACAGGCAAAGGTCAGGGCTTCAGCCTCCCTGAGCCACCCCTAGCATGTGGCGGCCAGCACCGGCACCCAGCTAGACAGGAAAGTGGTTGCAAGCTGCAGGCTCCCTGCATGGGAGCTGCCTGCAGAGAAGGCAACCCAGAAGGGCTCAGCGAGCCGGACACACAGCCTCGAAGGAATGAATCATCTCTTTCAAACACACAAACGCCCCTGCCCCAGCCTCTCGGAAGTATCTCAAGCAAGGCCTGCAGTGCCAGGTGCCTCCTCCCAAGGTGGCCATTGCCGAGAGGCCTCTGCCAGCCGCTGCCCTCCCCATAAAGGAGCTGTGGGAGCCCTCAGCGCTGGCACAGAGCAGCAGCGCGATCGCTAGGCTATCATTTTTGTTTAAAAACCCCCAACCACACCACCAAGAACAAATGTAATTCAGGAACCTCTCCGCTAAGAGCTGTTTGTTAGCTTTCCCATAGCCCCGTCCTTTCCATCCTTTGCTGGTAGCAAACCTGGGGAAGCAGCGGGGCCGGGCAGGAATCAAGTTGGAAGAGGAGAACCACAGAACTGCACCTTTCAAAACATCCCAGGACCTGCAAAGGTAGTAGCTAGTCCTTCCCTGGCCACGCATATCCAACATTTCCTTACATTACAAAAGTGAGTATCAGGATGACATTAATACAAGCCAGAGGCATTGTCTTTAATCTCTGGTTTGTTGAACTCATAGAATCAATAGAAATTGGAAGGGACCTTCCTCACTGTTTCTTTTCATAATGCTTGGCAATGGCAATGATTAACACTGCCAACAGTTTCCTTGCCAGGGAAGATATTTCCTCTCTGGAGCATCGCAGAAGCCTGGAGACACCCCCTTCTTCAGGGCTGCCTTTTATCCCTCACCTGTAGGGAGAGCAGTTGAGGAGGAGGATGTAAATCTTGTGCCACTTTCAGGAGCAGAGGGGCATTTCCAAGCAGGAGGAAAGCAAAGGCAGCAGTGTACAATTTCCTTGTGAAACAAGAGCAATGGGGAAAGAGTAAAGGAGCTTTTCCCTTTCTTTCCCACTCCTGCTGATATGTAACCCAGAAGGTGCTGGTAACCGCCTCAGCCACAGAACTGTACCTCCATGGATTGTCCCAAGAAATGCTGCTTAGCAAGGGTTGTAATCAGAGTCATTTGACTGCCTACAGCCTGCTCTATGTTGAGGTTCTTCCAATCCCTAATGATTCTATGATGATTCTATGATTCTGTGACCTAGAGGCCAGCTGTGTTATGGCAGCAGTCTTTACCCAGGCTGTGGGTCAAGACACCTCAGTGACACTACTGTGTCTTAATTTTTGCTCTCCTTGTGAGTTGGGGTGAACTGAGCAAGACATTTTTGCCTGTCCATTTGTAGGTGGATGTTTGCCAGCTCCTTTTCACCTCCTGAATGCTACTGAAGTGCCAGATCAGGTTTGAGGATCTGGTCTATTCATTTTTTATTATTATCCCAAGGATAGAAAAGTACCCTCTTCATTTGTCAGCAACTGCTAGATCGCAAGTTGGCTGTTTTACCAAACATGAAAACAATTTGCCAGCAGCAGGGACTTACACCCTAAAAGGAGAGAACAGGCTTTTAGCTGACAGCCTCCTCATCATCCCAACGAAAGGAAAGAGACAGGGTATCAGTAGCCGCTTTTAAGTCGTCCCAAGTGCTGACTTGTTTCTGACTTTTAGGTTGGCTGTCTCTCAGGTCTTGCTTGTCTATTGCTAGGAACTGCTCTGTGAGCTAATACTTCTGAAGAGCTGCTATCAGTCACCCACACTGCTCAGTCTGGAAAACAGAGGTGATGTTTTTGGAAGCTCAATTGTTACCCCTCTGCATATATGGGGTCCTGCCACTGATGACGAAGGGCGGAGGACTAAAGTGAAGTTATTCTGCTGCCTGTTGTTGGGCTTCAGCAGTCTTAAGTGTGCTGAAAGGGCTTAGATTCATTGAATTTCAGGTGATGGTGGTGCCAGCTGCACCCTGTACATCTCTGTATCTCTTCCCTTGGGCTTCGCAACACTATTCCACTAAAGGATTGCTTAAGATGGGAAGGGAAATTATGAGGCACTGGACTGTTACCCTCTGCTGTGACTCATGCTAGGAACAGTCCTTGGCCCTCACTTTCAGCCCTATAGTGCAGTTTGGCACGGGAGCAGGAGTAGGGCTTGGCTACCTGAACTTTGTAGAGGAACACTTTTTATTCTTATGAAGGCAATGGTCAGAGTGTGGTTGTTTGGGGTGTTTGTGGGAAGATTCACTTGCCCTGATACAAAGACTTGCAAGTTTGGGAGTTCATTCGGCTGCCCAAAGAGAGGTGGCCCTGGGGTACCACTGGCAGACAAATCAGCACAAATAACCTCCAGCTCTTGTCTCTTGTCTTGTGCCCCACACCTCAGTCTCAGAGACCTCAGGGTACATCCAGTGGCACTAGAGAGATGCTTGAGGGCAAAGGCTCAGAACCTGCACAGGATGAGACTAATACAATCTCATTTTTTGGAAATGAATAGACTTCTCCAGAAGACAATTAAATATCTAAGAGAGGTCACATGAATTGCCCTCCGGAAGGCCGTGCTTCAATTTTTTGCTCATGCCCACAGACCGTAGACGTACAACTTCCTTATATTTTGTATTAAGTGAGACAAACCCTTCTTAGCACTGCAGCAAAATGTGATGCAGGCAAAGTAGATTGCAGACCTCCATTCACCCTCTTTTTTCTATGCACACATTACCTTTCTTTCTTTGTGCTTGTCTCCCAAACTCCTTTTTTAACAACTGCCAAAAGGACAGCTACTCATGCCATGTACACTACCACGGCTGCTTCCCTGGTGTGATTTCCAGGTGCAGTCTCCAGGAGGTGAGGAGAAAGCAAGCACTGACACGCGCGTGAGTGGGTGAGCATCCACTTTGGGACAACAGTGCTGAAAAGCAGTAACTGCAACACTGATCACATCAAGGCAGTGTTACCAGGAGACACCTCACAGCATGGCAGATACGCTGTTTGAGTCTCTTCACCCTCTGGAAGGTAGTGGGTGTTTTACATCTCTCTTTTGCTCAGACGTGAAGGATGAGCAATATAACAAGGTCACTTTTATTAAGAGGAACGTGTATTTCCATCTGCTCAGGCAGGTGGCAAGCACTCTCAAAAGGAATTGTTTAAGAGGGAGTGTCTAGGCAAAGCTAGGAGAATGAGTGGAGGTTAGATATGATGCATTGAGACAAGATGTGGAGGTTAGATACGATGCGCAGACGCATTACATCCAAACCTCATGCATTTATTGAATAAAACAGTAAAAGCCACTTTCGCTTTCCAGAGCACTATTAGCAAAGAGGTAGAGAATATATGTGAGCCTTAGCAGAAATGTACCTCTAAAGCTGACAGTGTCTCCTTCACTTCTAACACAGGAGCTGCATGGCAAAATGGTTTGGGCTAGACCTGAGCAAGCACTAATTCCTCTGGTGGCTCTTAGGTAGGAGATCCACAAAGACATAATGCTAGTGTAAGTTGCAGCTTGTATTTCCATTTTCATTCACAGTGAATAAAGACATGAAAGACCTCACTGTTCTTGAGGCGAGAAGGCACAGTCTGAGAAAACTTAGTTCCAAACATTATTTATGCTAAGTTCATTTGGGATGAAAGCTAGAGCTCCACTTGTTTTGTATCCTAGACTCAAGGATCGTCAGAGCACAGAGGTTTCAAAAGCTTGTATCTTACAAGATCTGATGTCTACAATCTGCCATGATAGCAGAAATTAAAATGCTCAATAAGTTTAATATTAAAAATACATTCTTTGGCCTAAATATATTAAACAGCTGACTGTACATGTTTAGATGAGGCATGGGGATTTCAAATGAGTGGTAGAGAGACTCGCGTCAAAGAATAAAAATATTCTTTAATATTTTTCTTTTCAGGCTTCCAGGAATGTTTAGTAATTAGCACGTATGGAAAACACATTAGAATAGAGAATGAGGACAGCATAGATGAAGTTTCCCTTTGAATCATCAGTAGGACATGTTTTGTGATTATTGTGCAGTTAAAAGTAGATCTTACTGCATCCTCTTTCTGTTTTACCCACGCTTAAGGCAATGACATTATCCTCTGTTGGATCCTGAGTAATGCAGCTCTTATTTGAATACACACCATCATTTTGAATCAGCAGCTATTTTCCTTCCATAGAACGCTTTCCGCAAATTTTGCAGATTTGGAATTTTCCAAGAATGCCTGCATCAAAAATACACACAAAACTCAACTAATGCTTGCTGAGACTGCTGCCTGAATGGAAGACAACAGATGTTCCTGCTTCTAAGGCCAAGATGCCTCTTCTCCCTTCCTGCCTTTGATGTTGATGTCTCAGTGAAGAGGAACAGCATCACCTGAAAGCTGATGCTTGACTTTATGCTTGAGTTATGGTCAATGATAGCAGAAGGAAACCCACTGACACAGCAGCAAAATCCAAAGAAAGCGAGGCCCTCTGCTAAGGCCACATCTCCATAGCTGGACATGAGCAGAAGGATCATGTGTTGATGGCTCATGTCTAAAGGACTCAGCCACTCTCTAACTCCTGGGATGGATGGCAAAAACATTGGCACATTAGCAAAGGTCTGAACAAGACTCAGGCTGGCAGGCAAGTCTGTGCAGTGATAGTTCCTCCTCTACATATCCTGGCTCAGGCTCTGCTGCTAGGGCCATTTCTGAACTTGGGGACTAGAGATAAGGGTTGAGGATTAGATTAAAGGTAGGCAGGCTGGAAGGTGCTCATGTAAGTACATGCATGTGTCCAGCCTGTTCCAAATGGGTTCCTACAGCCTAGGGAGCACTGGGAACCATCACAGGCACTGCAGGAGGGCTGAGGAGCAGTGGCTGTGAGGGAAGCCCCATACCAGCTAAAATACACTTTTGACTTCATAGCCAAGAAGTTTGGCCAGCACCTCCTCAAATAATGCATGGGATCATCCTACCAAGGGTTTTCCTGGAAATCCTTTCCAGACACCCAGATGACTCTCAGAGAGCTTTATTTGCTGCCGTTGGTGTAGACTGACAGTAGGCAGGTTGCTAACATTGTACATGACATAAAATTTCAGCCATGCCAGAAGCAAGACAACATTCTCTGGCATTAAGAGGACCGACTGTTTGACACATACAACCAGAGCAGTTAACAGCTCTTTAACTTGCCTTCTGTAGATGCTAGGGTATGAATATACAGTAAGAACAAATTCTTAGTGCCTGAGAATGGCTCCTAAAGCCAATGTTTATCTTTTCCTTAGTTTAATTAATAGCTAATGACACACCCATGTAGGTGGATAACCACTGCATGCTTTAATCAGTGTCAAAGCCTTATGTGGCTACTCCTGGTTTAGTTGGCTCACTTGAAGAGGGCTGTCAGCAGCAATTCATCAGCTCCAAAGAGGGGCTGATAGGCAGCAGATTCTTCTCAGAAACTCAGCTCCTGGGGAGGTGACAAAGTTTGTCTCGACATGAGCAGCCCTTAAATCAGCATCAAAAGTCAGGAAGGCATTTCAGAGGCCTAAGTCCCCTGCTGTCTTGCACTGTAAGACATGGCGGAATAGCATGGCACAGTCTCCAGGATTAACTGAGTGAAAAGAGACAACTTTAGTCCCACGGGTTGCAGGTGCTTTGGGAGGAGGTTCACCATTCTGGACTCACCATCTATTTGTTTTATGTGTAGCAACTAGAGATCTTGACTTCCTGACCCTTTGGAGGGCTTCAAAAGACTCCGTCATGGGAATAAAAAATAGACAATTGTTCAGAGACCATTATGGTAACCAGAAGAATAGACTGGACCCAAAGCAGTAGGCTATCCTGGATTGAACTGGTCAGGTTGTGAAAGGGGATAACGATCCCAATTCCAGAAATCCAAAATGGCAGACCCTGGCCTGCAGAAAGCCATTTAACAGTTTAATGGGAGTCCTCTACATGTGCAGATATATGAAAGCATGAGGTGTTGAGCATTAGCATCCTTTAATTGGCTAACAGGGAAATTTTAAAGCAAGGATTCATACTCTTTAATAAGTCTCATTATTCATCATTAAAAAATATTTAAGAAGCTTTTCCACAGTACATGAGATGATGCTGAAATAATCTACATTAACTGGAATCCTCTTGAAAGTGATAGCCACACTACTTTTTAAACAAAGCTTTTTAATTACTGCAGCACTCAATAGCTGACCCGGTCAGTGGATCAGTTGTGCTGGGTGCTGTGCAAAACCAAAGCAAACAGGCAGACTCAGAATCTCTCCACACAAGTAAATGCCAATCTGCTCCATGTTTTAAGCTTGGGATAACCATTTCTCTTTTGTAAACCTGTGGTTTGCCTTCATTTAAAAAATGCCTTCTGTTACATGCCTTGGTTAAAATTATGAGGAAAAGACTTCAGAGGGAAGACTTCTATATTGTTTTTGGGGGTGTTTGATTTCCACCTTCCATACACACCTGATTCTCTTCTGAAGCACAAATCAGAGCTTCATCTGAAATCTTGTCCACTGCCTGACTTGCTTGTTAACTCCAGAAGGAAGCAGTCTCCCAAACTGTGCTTAAAATAGCATCTCTCCCCTTGCAGAGATAATTCCAAATGCTTTGTTCCCTCTAATAGTGAGACTTCTTGTTACTTCAGTCTCTCAGGCAGATTGCGTGCTCGTTCAAGAGAAAAAAAGTGAAATAAATAAATAAGAGAAGGAACTTCTTCACAGTGAGAGTGACAGAGCACTGGAACAGGCTGCCCAGGGCAGTTGTGGAGTCTCCTTCGCTGGAGATGTTTAAGACCTGCCTGGATGTGTTCCTGTGTGACTAGGTCTAGGTGATCCTGCTGTGTCAGGGAGATTGGACTGGATGATCTTTTGAGGTCCCTTCCAATCCCTGATGATTCTATGATTGCCTTACAACCCAAATGTCCTGATACTTCCATTTCTATTTTAATCATTTGCCTACCTTTCCACACCACATATGGCTCATATCTGAGATGTGAGCTGTGGGCTCTCTGTGGTGTTAGAGATATGCTAGAGAAGAAACTCTTTTGGGGGAAAAGCCTACAGATACATGTCATGCTCCACTAACCTGCCACAGCTTTTCCTTCTGATCTCTTGAGAGTGGATGGTTGCAACCACAGAGACTGAACTTGAAATCTTCTGACTATGGCAGCTTGCTGTGATGCAGGCAGCTTTCTGTGAGACCTCAGATTTTCTTTCTGTGGCCACTTCAGCAAGAAGATCCTCTGCCAACTCCCCACTCTCACCAGTGGTTTGCAATGTCCTATTCCTACCTTACTTGGTTGGTACATTTGCTTGTGGGGAGTACACACTTAACCAACCAGGGGAATCAGTTGAAATATACTTTTACGATTTTTAAGAGTATTTTCAGATGGCTCATTTCTCTCAGTAAAAACTCAGGCAAAGTTGTATCAGCCCAGCTGAGCCAGCTGTGCTCTGTGTTACAGTATTGGGAATGAGTGTTTGGGGGATCGGGCTGGAGGACGTACAGAGCAGTTTTGGTGACAGTAGCATGGCCATGGGAAGAGTTATCCATGGAAACTTGCACCACACCGAAAAGATGAGCTGTATTTGCCACCTGTGGATCATAAAATAATTCAAGTTGGAAAAAAACCCCCAAATCAATGATTCCAACCATTAACCGTAACCTATCAAGTTCACCACTTAACTGTATATCTAAGAACCACATCTAAACAGCCTTTAAACACATAGAATCATAGAATCATTAGGGACTGGAAGGGACCTCCAAAGATCATCTAGTCAAATCCCACTGCCACAGCAGGATCACCTAAACCAAGTTGCACAGGAACATATCAAGGCGGGTTTTAGACTCCATCCCGGGAAAGGTGATGGAACACTGTATCCAGGCACATCAAGGACAAGAGGGTCATGAGGGACAGTCAACATGGCTTCAGCAAAGGGAAGTCATCCTTGACCAATGTGATAGCCTTTTCTGAGGGCATAAGCAGGTGGAGAGATGACAGTAGAGCAGTGGATGTGGCCTTTCTTGACTTGAGGAAAGCATTTGAAACAGTCCCATGTAGCATCTGCTGCAGCCAGACTGAGGCAGTGTGGTCTATATGATGGGGCAGTGAGGTGGTTGGTTAAGTGGCTCCAGGATAGAAGTCAGAGAGTAGTGGTCAGTGGGACAGAGTCTAGTTGGAGGCCTATATGTAGTGGATTGCTCCTGGGGTCGGTGCTGGGACCAGTCCTGTTCAACCTATTAATTGATGACTTGGCCGAGGGATTAGGGGTGCACTGTCAGCAAGTTTGCTGCTGACACAAAGCTGGGAGGAGTGGCCAACACCCCAGGATCCTGTGCTGCCATTCAGTGAGTCCTGGACAGGCTGGCGAGCCGGGTAGGGAGAAATGTAATGAACTCTAACAAGGGTAAGTGTAGAGTCTTGCATGTGGGCACGAAGAAGCCCAGGTACCAGTATAGGCTGGGGACTGAGCTGTTGGAGAGCAGTGCAGGAGAAAATGGACCTGGTGAGGGTGCTGAGCCTCTTTAGATTGGAGGAGACTGAGTACTGACCTCACTAATGTTTATAAATATGTGAAGGGCGGGTGTCAGAAAGCTGGAGCCAGGCTCTTCTCAGTGTCATCTAATGATAAGACAGGGTACAGTGGGAGTAAGCTGGAACATAGGGGTTTCCACATCAATATGAGAAGGAACTTCTTCCCGGTGAGGGTGACAGAGCACCAGAACAGGCTGCCCAGGGGAGTTGTGGAGTCTCCTTCATGGGAGAGGTTTCAAATCTGCACGAACATGTTCCTGTGTGACTTGGTCTAGGTGATCGTGCTACGTCAGACGGATTGGACTAGATGATCTTTTGAGGTCCCTTGCAATGGCTAATGTTGTGTGAGTCTGTGTAATTCTGTGATTAATAAATTGTTAAAAACAAGAGCGACGACACTGCAAATTCTTTGGTTAGGAAATGACGCCAGTGTATTTAACCTGCGCACAGGTAAATCACAATCACTTTGTAAGAAGTGGCCAGCAAAAATGCTGTGGAGAGGAAAGGACAATGATTCTTCCAGCAGCAGACTAAGAATGGATTTGAAGGCTGCATGGATGAGCTGCTGGGGAGTGGCACTGGAGTTCCAAGCAGGAGACTTCCCCAGCAGTGCCAGGATGCTGTGGGGTGAAGTGCTGGTCCTTGGTGCTGCAGAACTGCAGGAGAAGCCTGATGCCTTTGTGCTGTTGGCTCCAGGGCTGCTGCAGTCAGGTGCTGGAGATGGCAAAAAGTGCCCCGATGGCAGTGTGTGTCTCCTTGCATTGGGACTGCTGGTGGCAGGTGCTGGGGAGCCGTGGGAAGGCCCCAATGCTGACTGTCTGGCAGTGCTGGGCTGGAGAGCATCTAGGTAGCAGTGGATGCTGTCAGGGAAGGAGAAGGTCAGAGACACAGCCCCAAGCCCTGGGCAGCAGAGCACAGAGTGGTGCCTGCAGTGCTCCTGGAGCGCAGAGGCTGTGCCAAGGCCACCCTGGGCACCCGCTGCCAGGGGTTGCCTGTTCCCAAGGTCAGCCCAGGGCTCCTGGGTGCTTTACCTCACCCTGGTGGCAGAGCCAGCAGAGCCGGGGCACTGGCAGCTGTCTAGGCACAGCAGAGTGCCGCAGGACTGCCTGTTCTTGAGCAGCTGCAGGCAGATGAGGTGGTGTTCTCTGCCAGAGCTGCCGGCAGAAGGACCTGGGGGCAAAGGGCATGGTGGGTTGAGAGATGCCGAGACCTTCCCCAGGGATGGCGAGGCAGGGAGAGGGCAGCCACAATCACCCTACCTGATAGTGCCAGTGACAGGGGCTTGGCCATGGCTCAGCCATAGCTCCCGTCATGTCCTGCAGTGGCTGCCCGGTGACTTGTCCAGGTGTTGGGCGCCATGTCGCTGGTGCGAGCGGCGTCGCACCCGTACAGGCCCCGGGCTGGTGGTCTGGCCACCACTGTCCAGGGCTGGGCTGGTATCTGAAGGCCCTAGTGGCTGCTGGCTAGTGGGGCTGAGGTTGGGGGGCTCTGGGCGGGCTCTGGAGGCTGCAGGGCAAACAGGAGAAGAGAGTGAGCAGCAGGCTGTGGGCTCGGCCAGCGCTGCCCGCCTAGGGATGCTGCTGCCGTCACTGGGTGCTGGCAGAGGGCTGCTCACCGCGTCTTGAAGGCCGATGATAGGGCTGCTGACTGCGGCGCTGCAGGCGGCTGTGGTGTGTAAGCCGCATGGGCCCAGGGCTGCTGGAACGGCTCCTGGACCCATGGGTGGCAGCAGCGCAGTCAGCTGACGCAGCCTGGCTGGTGCTGCTGGGATGCACAGGGTCCATGGTGGTACTGGATGCTGTCAGGGAAAGCAGGAGGTCAGGGGCACAGCCTCAGCCCTCCTGGGGCAGAGAGGCTCTGCCAAAGCCATGCTGGGCAGCAAGAGCCAGGCGTTGCCTGGTCTGGGCTCCAGGGGCTCGTGGCTTCTTGGCCACTTACCGGTGCCAGCACAGCCGCAGCACTCCCACTGCTCAGTGCTGCTGTCCAGCTGGGAGCAGAGCCTGTGGGTCCCCTCAGCAGCACAGGACCCACAGAGAAGCAGGTGCCATGGCCTGGGGAAGAAGCAAAGGGCTTAGTGTCTGTGAGAACAAAGGCAGCGCAGCGTGGGACTGTCCGGCAGAGCTCTTGTTCTCCGCTCTTGTGCTCAGAGGCCTTGGCAGGGCAGAGGAGCCGGGCAGAGCCGCGAGGCACAGCTTTGGCAACTCACCCCTCTGGCTCTGCTTGCTCCCTGCCAGCTGGGCAGCAGCACACGCTGGCGTCACAGCGGCTGTGCCTAGCATTGAGGGCCACAAAGTCCTGCTCATCCCAGTCCGGCAGCCTGGTGGAGAAAGGAACAGGGCTGAGCCCCTGCTGTCCCAGTACAAGGCGGGTGCAGGGCGTCCCTGCTCTCCCTTCACCTCACTGCCCAGTTTGCCACTGGTGCGCCGAGCTGAAGCTCAGGCTTGGCGACAGTGGAGGGCTGGGAGTGCAGGGCCAGGCCCTCACAGGCCACAGGCATTGCACCCTGCTGTCCTTCTCAAGTGGGAGGCACCAAGACCTACCTGAAGGGGATGCTGATGCCCATGTAGAGCATTTCCATCTGGAAGTCCTCGCTGTCTCTGCAGAGAGGACAGCGGAAGGCAGAAATGCCGGTGCGGGCAGCGTGTCCCTGCAGGAGAAAAGGAAGGAGCAGCAGTGAGGCCCTGGTGCCACTGAGCACCTGCGGTAGCCTGGGAGTGAGGGAGCAGCTGGTACCTGGATGCAACCCCGGTGGAACCAGGCGTGCCTGCACGTGGGACACGCCAGAGTGCCAAAGGACACTGTGACCTCGACTGGGTCGAGGCACAAGAGGCAGGTGGTATTTGCCTTGGGGGCCACCAGCACTGCCTGCTCTGGGCGGTGTTCCCAGCAGAAGGACCTGTCGGCAAGAAGAGGGAAGGGATGGGTGAGGTGAGAAGGACTGGATCCTTCCCCAGGGGCGCTGGGCAGGAGGAGAGAAGGAGGTACCTGTAGTGGCCGAAGTACTGGGTGACACATCCACCTTCCCCAGCACAGGGAAGGTGGAAACTTCGGCCACAGTCCTTCTGCCAGCAGTTGATGGTGGCCCTGGGCTGCCTGCACACACAGCACCTCTGCAAAGGGCACACAGCAGCCTGTCAGCAGCGGCCTCCAGAACTCCACAGCCAGCCAGTCCCTGAGTGCTGGGCAGGGGGCAGGATGTGGCTGCTGTGTTGCTGCTGGCAGCAAGGCTTTAGTGCCAGAGCTCATTGCAAGGGCCAGGATCCCTTTCTCAGGCTCTGGGCTCAGCTCCCAGAAAGCTCTCCCATCACAAACTTCCCTGTTCTACTCAGTTGCTCACCTTCTGTGGTGTCAGCGTGATGGCAAACCTGATGTTATCTAGCTGAAACACCACACTGCCTTCAGTGGGCACCAGCTCAGGGTCCAGCAAGGTGGTGAAACACTGCCAAAGAGATGACACGAGGAGCTGATGATCAGAGAGTGGCAGGGAGTGCCTGTGGAAAAGCAGGAGGGAGGCCTAGGGGCAGAGACTCACCAGGCAGAACTGGTGTGCCCAGTATCCTTGCTGGACCACTCTTGGCCCGCAGAGCTCCGGATCAGCCTCAGCCCGGCGGCACAGCAGGCATGCTGGAGGGGAGAGAGCCAGTGGCAATGGGAATGAGTCCCTCTGCAGAGCCAGGGGCAGTGTCCCTAAGCGCTTGTCCCCAAGGGATTGCCGCCTTCTTCCCTGCCTGTGCAGCTGCTGGGCAGGTCAGGAGGCCACGTGGGGAGAGGAAGTGGGACAGCAGGCAGGGGTGTCCCAGCAGGTGCCCAGTGTCCAGCCTGGGTCCTGTTGCTGAGCAGAGGGGGACCCTTGCTGGGGAAAGGTTGGTGAGCTCTTGTCCCCCTCTACCACCCTCCACTCCTGGCCCCACACACACTGGCCCAACAAGCCCTCTGACAAGCTGTGGGGGTCACATTTTGTGCTCACCATCCTCTGTGCAGTTATTAGGCACTTCTGCCCTCTCTGACATGGCTCGCAGCAGTAGCTTCAAAAGCTCCAGTAACGCTGAGGGAGAAGCAGGACAGGGATGTGAGAGAAGCAAGAGCTACATCTTGCTTGAGCCCCAAGCTGTGCACCCCAGTTGTCCCTTGGCAGCCCTGTGCCAGCCCCATCTGTCCCTGCCTTCTCCTCACCTCACCAGTCGCAACTGAGCAACAGCGTGTTCCGTTCCAAACATTCCACCTGAGCGTTACCATGGCAACAGCAGCCCAAGCCTTCGGGTACCCTGCAAGGGATCCTGAGGGTTCTCAAACCCAACAAGTCAGCCAGCACTGCCAGGCCACTGCTAAATCATGTCCCTCAGCACCACATCTCCACTCCTTTGAGATCCCTGCAGGGATGGCAGCTCCACCACTCACTGCCCTGGGCAGCCAATGGTTGATGGCCATTTCAGTGCAGAAAGTGCTCCTCATGTGCAACCTGAACCTGCCCTGCTGCAAAGTTTCCTCTAAAGCTTCCTCTCTGCTTATTTGCTTAATTTAATTGCACAAGGCCATCGTTTTCCATGGATGGATCTTCCTGTCCAGCCAAGCTTCCTATTCCCAACCAGCGGTTGCCACGTGACCCTTCCAACTTCAGTAGCTTTGAAAGAGCCAGGCTCTTGTGTTCATTAGTTGTGGTTTTCTCTCTGGAACCCACAGTGCAATCAGAAATCCACACAACGTGATGGCAACTGTTAAAGTGAAGCCACTGGATCATTCCGCTCTTGTTGTAAAGTGGTCACAGTCCTAAGCTGTGCAGGCAGAGCCCTGGGAATTCCTATTCCATGAGCTTAATTACAGTCTACTTGACACTGGGACAGTTTCTGTTGACTCACTGCTGTGAGCATAGTTGATATTGAAGATATTTTGAATTTTAGATGTCTCATTTCAATACTAAACCGCCTTCCCCCCTCCACCCCC
The DNA here is from genome assembly GCA_013400115.1 of Rhinopomastus cyanomelas. Lineage (NCBI taxonomy): Eukaryota > Metazoa > Chordata > Aves > Bucerotiformes > Rhinopomastidae > Rhinopomastus > Rhinopomastus cyanomelas. The sequence goes on from VXBP01008680.1 coordinate 152,492, forward strand.
ACCATGATCTAGAAGCTGATAACAACTTTTAGGAAATGGGAAACAAGTAGGCAAAGGGGATTTTTGAATGCTGACTGTTGAAGAGTGTGTTTGACTGTGGTGTGGAGAAGAGTTCTTCAGGCTTCTTCGTTGTTCTTCATGGTTTGGGACCTGTTCCTGGCTGTTATGATGACTTACGTGTTCCAGTTTAGAAACTTCTCTGAGCTTCTGCATCAGTTAAATGGGCAAAGCTAGAGTTAGTGTTTGCAAACTGCTTTGGCGTCGTTTGTGCTATCTATACAGGACTGTGCTGTGAAGTGATTGGGGACCTCATTCATCTTGCCAAATATGGAAAGGGTGGGTTTCAGGAGAATGGAGCCAGGCTCTGCTGAGTGGCACCCAATGGTAGGACAATGGGCAATGGGTGTGAGCTAGAACAGAGGAGGTTCCACATCCATGTGGGAAGGAACTTCTTCATGGCGAAGGGTGATGGAGCACCAGAAGGGGCTGCCCAGGGACATCATGGAGTCACCTTCTCTGCAGACATTTAAAACCCGCCTGGTTATGTTGCTGTGTGACTTGATCTAGGGGATCCTGATGTGGTGGGGGAATTGGACTGGCTGCTCTTTTGAGGTCCCTTCCAATCCCTAATGGTTCTATGATTCCATGATCTGGAAGTTGGCAGCAAGGAGGGTCTGGTTGAAGCAGTGAAGGTTGAGGGCAGCCTTAGTTGCAGTGACCATGAGATGGTGTTCAGGATCTTGTGTGGCAGGAAGAGAATATGTAGCAGCATAGAAGAAGCAAAGAAGATGTCCAAAACCCCAACCAACTGACCAAAACAACCAGAAAACCTGACCCTTGTGATTTTAGAATGTCCCAGGACTGCTCTTCCCCGTGACATCCGGCTTTGGCATTGCTTTGCCTTCGTTGCTATATAGCCGTGGACTCACTCTGTGGCTGAACTGTTACCGTGTGGCTATGTGAGAGGACATAGGAAAGGAAATACTCCAAAGAGATGAATTTGTGCCAACTGGGTGGGAAATTGTCACCATCTCTTTGTTAGTTCTTTGTGTAGGGTCTCATGCTACTTCGGCTGAACCTACTGGGTTTGGTCCCACTGAAGTGTATCATGCAGAAGGTGCCACTAGACTTTAAAATTTCTCTCTAGCCGACCTCTTTGGTGCTGCTAGACTTTCAAAGATTTCTCTAGCCAACCTCTGTGATTGCCTCTCTCACAACAGTGTGACCATTACCACCAGCTGCTGATATTAAAACTCACTTCTCTTTTTTTAATACAAACAACATTTAGCACAAAAATATGAAGGGCAGAAAGCCATTGGAGGAGTCAGCAGAGCGCAGCTGGCAGCGTGCACAGCCCCTCTGCACCCGCACTACACTCCATACCAGTGCAGCCCCCCGCAGCACAGCCCCCCTCAGCTCCTGTCACTGCTTTAAATCTCTGTTATTTTTTTAACATTTTAATTTTTTAATTTTTTTCTTCATTCCCTTCCCATCTCCTGGATGCTTCCCTGCCTGCCTCATGGTGCAGGGGTGCCTCTGCGGGCACACAGCGTGGAGCCATGCTGGCGGGGCCACTGCCGGTGCTGCCGGGCTCCTTCCTCCTCATATGGAAGAGTTTCATGGGAGAACAGTGCACAATGACAGCTGTCAGCTGATTCCAGTGTTGCCCCATGTGATGGTGATGTTGATTCATGGGCCACAGAGACCCTGAATTTCACAGAATCATTGGGGATTGGAATTTCTCAGGAAGCTGTAGCAGCTTAGAGGAAAAAAAATCAGCTAATGAAAAAACAGCTTCGGTGAAATGAGAAAAGTATTAGAATTTTAAATTCTGAAAATTGCCTGAGGCATCATTTCTGGAAAAATCAAGCTCCAAGTAGTGGCTCAATGTGGGATTTTCCTTACAGCTACCAGATGTCCATTTTCACTAGAAAATGGTGCAAAGTGAGGAGGAGAGTGGGGGTTCTTTCCTACAAGATTAAGTTCCTTTGTGAAAGACTCTAGTGAGAGACCATGGCAAACTTTGCCCTCAGCTGTGCCTGGTTGGAACTATATCAACTAGAGCTTGTGTAGCCACTGGTAAGTCTTTAGCCTTCATTTAGCTATTTTCAGAGTAAGATCTGGTCAGCAGAGCTGGTCTAACTCTTAGTTGTTTGAATGAATCAGAAGGTTTAAAGCAGTTATCATCATCTGAGTCTGTGTCTACATGTGGGATTATTTTTATAGCCAAATCCTCATCTGGCCTCTTTGCAGTCTTGGTGCAAGGGCTCACATCAGTAGTAACTCAAGTCCACAAAAGTTTGTCTGACCATGTCATCATCCATTGTCTTATCTATTAGGCTGCCAATAAAAATTTGTTGTTTTCATGATAGAGAGTAGAATCTAAAGGCTGACAATTCAGAACAGAGATGGCCTAGGCCAAAGGGATGGTTTGGTGGCTATTCACGTAAATCATGTGGAGTTCAGCCAATCCTGAAGCAGCACATGTGCTATTCAGAGACCTACAGATTGGCCAGATAAAATGTCATACAGGGCGTTGTGTGAAAGTCATCAGTCAAGAATCATGAAAAGGATCACTCTTATGATGTGCAACTACATTACTAATAGCAGTTTCATTTCTAGAAGGGAGCCAGGCCAGTCCTCCTTCCTGGGAAAAGGTTCAGCTTCCATATCATGAGAGAATCCTGCACATGTGCTGGAAAAATAAAGGAAGCAAAAGGATGACTTACACAGCACTGACGTGCCACAACTGTAGGACATGCTTATTTTCACCTTGAGAGTAAGGCAGGACACTCACACTTTTTACCACACTGCATTAGATTTAGGTAAAGGGACCTTGAAAGTTTCCCATGGACTTCAGAGGAGCTGGAGCATGCTTAAAAGATACCCAACAGCCTGGAAGGAAGAATATAGAAACAGATTTTTCTCCTGGAGAGACATATGAAAACAATTCAGGCAGAAAGAAGTAGGATTTTGTGGTGAGTTGGGTTTTGTTGTTATTTTTTTCTGTTGTTTGGTTGGTTTTTGCTTCCCCACAGCAGTTTATAATCTAATGCCTGAATTGCTTTTAGTGTTTTCTAAGCCTAACAGGCCACGGGACTTTAGGCAACAGGACTCAGAAGGCACCTAAAAGGGAGCAGCAGGAGCTCCTGCAGAAAAACACGGTCCATGACCCAGTTAGCTGCCAGGGTTCCTTAAGGGACAGGGAAAACAAGGGCAAGATGAGATTGCAGAGCCACACCTGAATGTCTTCTCCTCAAGAGCCACACTGAGCAGATGTTGCCATAGGGGCAGAAGGTGATCCCTGAGCTCATAGATTCGACAGGAGGGTTTGCAACTCACTACAGTTCTTGTGTACAGGGGCTCATGAGCAAGCTCCAGGAAAGACAGAGATTTGATTTGAGCTAATGTAGCCCATGCTTTTGTTTAGTCTGGGCCTGGTCCAAAGTCAGTCTTAATGCTCTGGTTTGTGTCCTGACTGAACTTAGTTTTGCTTTTCCCTCTTCAAGAGAGCTCTCCTGGTGTGAGAGCCTCGTCAGCCAAGTTGCTGATGTGAAATAAAGGTCTCACATTTGTTTCCTTTCACATCCTTTTGGTTTAGGGCCACGGAGCTACATTTAACAGGAACACATGCCCTAAAAAGAACAGTTTTAGAACAGTTGGAAAATGTAGATTTTTCCTTGAAGCAGCTCTGCTTTACAGTCTGGCCTTGGAACTGATATTGCATAACCAATCAGCCTTATAGGAAGCCAGTTTTCACACCTTACTGCTTAGAAGATAATGCCTTTTAATGGCTTTTCTGCTAATCAGCCAACATAATTTTCCAATCTTTTGGCAAAGGCTCTTGTGAATGTTTGGCAATAAACCCACCAGGCATTATGGTCTTCTATTTCAAGGATGTCAATAAGGGATAAACAAGCCTAATGGCACTGCTTTCTCCCTACTAATGGTCGCCTCCAGCAGCTCCCTCCAAACATCATACCTACCCAGGCAGGAGGACCTAATGATGGGTGATCTGTGTTAGATAGTTTTGTCCTGCTCCAGCNGATGATGGGGAGACCTCTCAGTAGAGCTGAAGTGGCCAGGAGGACAGAGCAGAAGGCTATAACTAAAGCAGTGTCACAGATTACCTCTGCTGCTAAAGCAAAGTACAAAGCCCAGAGGTATAGCTCTCATCCAGAATACAGGAGTCTGATAAACCCACTGGTTTTCCTCACAGGCAGAGAATGTTGTTCAGCTGCTGTGATGCTTCCTTTAAAGCTTTCCACTTTCTCATAGGAGAGCTTTTTCATCCAAGCAATGAAGCAATAAATCTAATATCTGTAAAGAAACAAGGACTGGCTGGGCTAATATCAATACTGGATATGAAGGGAATATATATAATCACCAGAAGGAGTAAAGATTATCTGGAATGTTCCCTTGGATGCCCATTCTAACGTNTATCTGTAAAGAAACAAGCCATCTGAGTATAAATGAAAGGAGGCAAAGCCTCCTTAGCTGTGGTCAGTCTCTAAGCATCTCTGTGATCTAGATGTTGCCAACAATAAGTCCAGCTCTTGTGCTCTTCCTGTTACAAATGGATTTGCTCAAGCAATATCAAGGACTGTCTGGGCTAATATCAATACTGGATATGAAGGGAATATATATAATCACCAGAAGGAGTAAAGATTATCTGGAATGTTCCCTTGGATGCCCATTCTAACGTAAACATTTACAGTCTCTGTTCTTCAATGGGACCAGCCTAATGCCATAATCTCAGGATTTGTCATCTTGGCTTGTACTGAATATTGGCCTCTCTAGTCTTGCACTGTAAGCTGTCTCATTATTGCTAGCTAACATGATTACTTGTGCTCATAGTTTCCACACAGTCTCAATACAACACTCAGGCTTTTCAAACCAATAGTTTAATAACATTATGGCAACCAGAGTTATTTCAGTTCCAAGAGTATCTGAGGCAGAGATGTTGAGGATAAACATGGCACTGTGCATTCAGGGAAGGTGACAAACTGCTCTGTGTGAAGATTAAGCTTTCAAGAGGGGTGAATTTCATTACCATCTGAGTCCTCTAGAAACCATGTTCGGTGCACATATTTCAAGTTGGATGCTCCTAGATTGAAATCATTAAGATCATGGAAACTGTCTTACATGTGTAGGGAGAGCTGGAGATCCAGCTATTTCTCTGCGCTAAAGAAGTATTTTTACGTGCTTTAGACATCCTCCATGCAGTCAGGCATGCCACAGCTCCTTATGGGAGGTTCTGCTTGGCCTTTACTTTTACCAGACACTCAAAGACAAACCATAGAATCATAGAAACATTAGAGATAGGAAGGGACCTCGAAAGATCATCTAGTCCAATCCCCCTGCAACAGCAGGATCACCTAGAGCAAGTCACACAGGAACACATCCAGGCAGGTCTTGAACCTCTCCAGTGAGGGAGACTCCACAACCACCCTGGGCAACCTGTTCCTGTGCTCTGTCACCCTCACTGGGAAGAAGTTCCTTCTGATATTGATGTGGAACCTCCTGTGTTCCAGCTTACACCCATTGTCCCTTGTCCTATCACTACTTGACACTGAGAATAGCACAGCTCCATCCTCCCGACACCCACCCCACAAATATTTGTAGACATTAATGAGGTCACCCTTCAGCCTCCTCTTCTTCAAGCTAAAGAGACCCAGCTCCCTCAGCCTCTCCTCATAAGGGAGGTGCTCCACCTCTTTCATCATCTTCATTGCCCTACGTTGGACCCTCTCCATATATACTGTATGTATATTTCAGTAGGGGGCTTCAATCCTGATCCCCTAGAGAGGGGGAACAGGGTGGAGCTCTCTGCATTGTTAAAAACACTGGTTCCACCTCTTTGTGCTGATCTGTGTGAACAGCATTTTGCATATTCTGTGTGAGTGTATTTGTGTTTCAGGAACAGCTCAGCTTGTCCATAGGCTGGACCCATGAAGGTGGAGTTGCAGCAACCTCAGCTACATCTCACAGTTTATCAGCCTCCCTAAGCACCATGAACTTGCTGGAGACTTCGAGGCAGTTTCCTAACTTGACATAGACTTGGTTTCAAGTAGACCTCGTTTCCAAGTTTCATTATCAACTTTCAAAACGTCCCATACAACTTCAGAAAAAACATCTGGCTACCTCTGGCTTTGTATCTTTTCTAGGAGAATGGTCTAACAACTCACTTTACTGAATCATTGCTTCTTTAGGAATGGAATGACTGTGATTTGCCAGTTATCCTTAAATCACTTCTACCAGCAGACAGACCCAAAGATAAAGTAAGGAATGAATTTATTCAGGAATCCAAAGATCAGCAATATGATGCTCTTATTTAGAGACAGCTGTGCAGAAATAAAAGAAAACTTACAGCTGCAGACAGATTATTCTAACTTTACTCTGTTCTGTCCAGTTTAAATGCTATCGGCCTGCTTCCATAACTTTAACCGGGAAACTTGTCTTTAGCAAGACCTCACTCATGTATTTCATTGAAGAGATGTTGATTCAAGGATATTTATGTCACAGAACCACAGAACATCAGCGATTGGAAGGGACCTTGAAAGATCATCTAGTCCAACCCCCCTGCAACAGCAGGATCACCTAGACCAAGTCACACAGGAACATACCTAGGCAGGTTTTAAACATCTCCAGTGAAGGAGACTCTACAACTGCCCCGGGCAGCCTGTTCCAGTGCTCTGTCACCCTCACTGTGAAGAAATTCCTTCTCACATCCACATGAAAATTCCTATGTTCCAGCTTACAACCATTGCTCCTTGTCCTATCACTAGATGACATTGAGAAGAGCCTGGCTCCATCCTCCTGACACCCACCCCTCACATATTGATAAACATTAATGAGGTCACCACTGTCTCCTCCAAGCTAAAGACACCCATCTCCCTCACCCTTTCCTCATAAGGGAGGTGCTCCTCTTCCTGCATCATCCTCATTGCTCTGCGCTTGACTCTTTTCAGCAGGTCCATGGCCTTTGTGAACTGAGAGTCCTTGTACATCTTGTTTCTCCTCTGGAATATTTTAGGTCCCACTCACACCTCTCTAATCACTGCTATCACCTGTTAGTGTCTTCTGGATAGGTGGGATCTTTTGCCCCAACACAGGAAAAACATCACCAGCCTTGTTGTTAGTGCATGCTGACTGTGAAGGAAAGCTTCTTGTTGCATTAAGTCTTTATACACTTAAACACCAGTTCATACATATATATGTAGAAGCTAACAATCGTAGCACATATAAGCATACAAATGGTGATAATGTATGTAGTTAATTACATCTTGGCTGCATTGAGACAAGAGTGAATGGTAACCAAATCATTTCAGGCTGACAATATGAACATGCTGTGCTTGGCCTGAACCATGCCCCTGCAGAACCCTGTTAGAGCATTTTCTTCCTTTGAAGGTATAGAGGTACTAGAGAAGAGGTTTTTTGAAAAGGTTAAAACATTAAAAATCATTTATCATACTCAGTATCATTTTATTTTCCATCTGTTCTCCTAAACACAGGCTTCATGATAGCCAACACTGCACAAAGCAGTCCCTTTGTTTAGACCTCACGCGGCACTAGCACACATCCTTACTTGCAAAGTTGCAAAACTGGCCAGTGATGGCAAAAGCTTTTACTTCTTCTGTAAGGACTGTAGAGATACCTGCCACCATCACACTAATATCAGCAGCAACAGTCTTGGGTTGTTTGACATTAACCTGATCTCACAACTGTGAAGAATGGTTTTGACCTACAGGTTGTTTAGCTTTGTACAAGCACTGGTGGCTGCCCAGTGTTATGCAGGAGGGGTGTCTTTGATAAGAGTCTGGCATGCAAATCTACCCAGCTACCAAGAAAAAGCTGAGCTATTTGAGCTGCTAGCATGACACCATTTTTGGAAAGGAGCAGAAATGCTGGTACTCATAGTCACATTGAGAGATGATGGAAACCATTTTCTGTCATAGCAGCAATAGGCTGCACATTTGAAAGGCTTCTCTATTCAGTTCTGTAATGCATCAGTGCCAGAAAGGGGATTTTAGGAGCTGCTTTTCTGGGCCTCTCCCACCAAACCTTCTTCCTCCTCCCCTGAAACATGGTGCTGTAGGGCATGTTTAATGGGAGTGGTGTAACCTTATTTTATAAACAGAGAAAAGAGTTTACATTGCATTTGGTGCCAGATGATTAGGACTCCAAGGTAGCTCCTCATGGGCTGGCAGTTTTCTCTTTCCTTCAATATAAGCTCCCCGTATCTATTATATTCTGTTGATCAAATTGTATTTCTGTAAAATTTAATATATGTTTTTTCTAAAAAATGGGTCTCTAGTAGACAAAGCTCTCTCCAGATCAGAATCAAAGCAAGACCACAGCCAGAGAACCCACAGATCCACAATCTGGCGTCATTTGATGAGGAATTAAATCCAGCTGGTGGCCTGTCACAAGTGGCGTGCCTCAGGGCTCAGTGTTGGGACCATCTCTGTTTAATACCTTTATTGATAATCTTGATAACAACATAGAGTGTCTCATTAGTAAGTTTGCAGATAACACCAAGTTAGGTGGGAGAGTTCATCTGCCATGGGGTAGGGAGGCTCTTCAGAGAGACTCGGATAGATTGGAGCAGTGGGCCAATGCTGATGGCATGAGCTTCAATAAGGCCAAGTGCGAGGTCCTGCACTTGGGCCACAACAACCCCATGCAATGCTACAGGGTTGAGGAGGTGTGGCTGGAGAGCTGTCTGGCAGAGAAGGACTTGGGGGTTCTAATAGACAGGAAGATGAATATGAGCCAGCAGTGTGCCCAAGTGGCCAAGAAGACCAAAGGCATCCTGGGTTGTATTAGAAATAGCATGGCCAGCAGCAGTAGGGAGGTTATTGTTCCCCTGTATTCAGCACTGGTGAGGCCACATCTTGAGTACTGCGTCCAGCTTTGGGCACCTCAATACAAGAGGGATGTGGAGGTGCTGCAGCAGGTGCAGAGGAGGGCAACTAAGCTGGTGAAAGGCCTGGAGAATAAATCTCATGAGGAAAGACTGAGAGAGTTGGGGCTCTTTAGTTTGAGGAAAAGGAGGCCAAGAGGAGACCTAATCACTCTCTACATCATCTACCTGAAAGGACCTTGTGGAGTGGCTGGTGCTGGTGTCCACTCACAAGCTATTGGTGACAGAACAAGTGGGAATGGATTCAAGTTACAATTGGATAGGTTTAGACTAGATATTAGGAAGAATTTTTTCACAGAAAGGGTGGTCAAGCTCTGGAATGGGCTTCCCAGGAAGGTGGTTGAGTGGGCATTTCTGGATGTGTTTGAAGATCATTTGCATGAGGTGTTGATGGATATGGTTTAGAGGTGAATAAGGTAGGGTGCATGGTTGGACTCGATGATCCCAGGGGTCTTTTCCAACCAGAGTGATTCTGTGATTCTGTGTTGTGCTGGGTTACCTTAGGACCTAGAAAAAGAACTTGTGTATCTCCCAAACCACTCCCCTGTGGCCCACAGTAGGTACAGAAATTGTGGGGTAGGGTTCCGAGGGGGACGGTTCTGGTGGAACCATCAGGAAAAGCCAGCAGGAGGTGATTCAGGCAGTCCTGGCCAGCCGCGGAGGGTAGAGGTCGCACAGCTCCCGCGCTCTAATCTACTGCCCAGCCCACCAGCTGCGCGCTACCCTCTAGTTAAGCTTTATCAACTGTCACTGGTAGATCGGGAGGGAATCTACTTTAAGGCGGGGTTTTTGCCTTAGGCTGGTTCTAAGTGCGATTCCGTTTTTGCGAGGGGGAGGAGGGCTGGGGGGCTTTGGGTGCGCGGTTGCCAGGTGGGCGCCAGCAGAGCGGGGCGCCCGGTGCACGCAGGGGAAGGGCGCGCGACGGGCCCGCGCATTTTCCCTCCCTTCCTTCTCTTCCCGTGCGGCGCGGCCGTGGAAGCAGCCGGATGCGAGCGTCGCCAAGCGACTGCAGGTCAGAATTAAACCAAATTGCCTTTTGTGCATAGTTCTTCCCTTACACCATCTCCCTATTTTTCTCTTTCCTCTACTGTGAAGGTTTTTCTGTTGTTGTTGTTTTTTTATCTTTTAAAATTATTTTAAAAAATAATATTACCATTTATTGTAATTTTCAAATCTATTTATATTTCCTCCTTTAACCCTCAGACCACCACATGTGTGAAACCTCTTTAGGCCCAAGCTCTGTGGCTCATGTAGGAACTCAGAAAAACATCTCAATATACTCTTTCAAAGGAGGACATTACTATAGAATCACAGAATCATAGGGTTGGAAAGACCTCCAGAGGTCATGTAGTCAAACCCCAAGCAGGGACACCACTCACTAGACTAAATTGCCCAGACCTTCACCAAGCCTAACCCTGAATGTCTCCCAGGATGGAGCTTCAATCACGTTCCCAGGAGACCTGTGCCAGTGATTCATCACCCTCATATTAAAGAACTTTTTCCTGATGTCTAACCTAAATCTACCCATTTCCAACTTAAAACCATTATCCTATTACATGACCTCGTGAACTGTTTTTCCCCAGCCTTCTTATAAGCCCTTCTCAGGTATTGGAAGGTCACTATAAGGCCCCCTGGAGCCTTCTCCAGGCTGAACAACCCCACTTCTCTTAGCCTGTCCATGTAAGAGAGGTGCTCCTGCCCTCTAATCCTTTCTGTGGTCCTGCTCTGGACACGCTCCAATAGATCTTCATCTTTCTTGTGTTGGAGGCTCCAGAGCTGGACACAGTAGTACAGGTGAGGTCTCACCGGGGCAGAGTATCTTCCTAAAAGATAGAAAGAATCACTGCTGTCTGCTGAGCAGGAGCCAAGTTTAATACAGTCACAGATCAAAGAGAGGTGTGAACCTCCATCTCCATCTTGACAGGGTGCTCTCCAAGCTACTTGACTCCAAAACTTAAATGTCATGTTTGTTTACAGAAGTGTTTTCCAAGAGATACTTGTGTTATGTTTGGCAGCTGCCTTTATTGCTGGTGCTGGTCATACTCTGCATGTTGAAGAGATTTATTAGTCAAAACTACTTTCCAGAAGGCTGCTTATGCAGGGGTGTGTCATCCAGGATGGTGGAGGAGCCACAAAACAACAGCTGCAACAGGTGGCTTCAGCTCTCATCTCGGTTTGGCAAGCTCTGCTAAAGTGGTGCCAGATGCGCACACTTTGTGCAGGACTTGCTGGATAAAGAATAGCATGAGAACATTTGTCAACTGCCAGCTAAGAGGAATAGTGTGTCTGGGGAGGGTTAAGCACAGGGAGATGAAGTTAAATGGGGAGATGTGAGGAATGAGGTGAGTGAGGAAAGCTTCAGGTACTTTGAGGAAACACCTCCATGCTTGAGAGGAAAGAAGTGGTGGCGAGGATGCTAAGGAGGCGGAGATCGCTTGCAAGTTTTGTGCAGAGAGGGAGGGAAAGTTAGCAGCTGACACCATAGGTGTTCAGGGCACAAAGGAAGCATGGAAGAGATACGGTGTGTCTCCAAGAGATGAGAAGGTGGAACACAGAAAGAAATGCAGTGAAAGTCATGTAGTGCTAAGGGGGTCTGTTATTACATTGGCTGACAGTTCTATGAGGTGTACAGGTGGCAATTAGAAAAAGATCAGCAAACTCATAGTGAGGATTTGTGCAAAAACAAAAGGCAGGTTTTGCATGATAAAGGCTCTAACCTCAGTATCCTCCAGTTGCACTGCATGTAAGTATATACTTTTAAAGCTTGAAGAAAGCACTGTGCTTCTTTTTCCAACAATTCAGAAACAAGACAGCTCTCTTTTGACAGGTGACTGACTTGACAATTTAACTAGTCTCAGCTGATGAGACACACATAGCAAAGGCTTCCTTGGTCAGCATTCTGTGGTTTTGGTTTTTTCACTCTGACAATTTTAACGGCTAAACAGGTCCAGGAAGACTTTCAAATTAGGGCATGGCCATAGAACAGATCCTTTGGTTTTGAAAAATCTCAGCAGCACTGACAATGATAGAGGTAGCTCTGTTTAAAAGAGGTGTCTTAATGAGCTGTCCTGGCAAACCTCATATTCTCCGTTGAACTTGGCAACAAAATTAGGGTGCCAGTTTTAATACACATAGCTTTCTTCATGCCACCAGCAAAGTCGCTGTGAGTTTTCACAAAAAGGCATCACTGAAACAGACGAAGTGTTAATACAATCAGCTGAAGACTTTTCCTATTATGGATAAGAAAACAGGCAAATCTGACTCAATGAAGAGAGAAAACAAACATTTGAGGCTCATCTTAGTCATGTGCAGGGTTTGGGTAAGAGGAAATGGTAGGGATCAGGTTTGACATTGATTTTGGCATTTTCATCCTGGCCAATCTGGGCTCTACAGTGAAATTTTTCTCATTGTGCTAAACGGTCTAGAAGGTACATGATAGCCCCTGGCTGCAGTTCCATGAGCATCACAACAAACTGCTGCAGAGATAGGCTTACCAGTTACAAAGCTGCCATGTCTCCAGGGGAGAGACATACACCATGATGCCAACAGCTGCTCTTTATAAACATAACTTTTTAATATTGCTGGGATTGTTTCAAACACAGTGGCCTTTAGCAGGCTAACCTGAGCCACTAGGCTCACACCAAGACAATGCCAAAAAGGGGGACCGCTCCCCTATTCTGCAGTGTGCAGAGACAATACCAGGCATTTTGTGGAAGATTTCAGATTTATTGCCACTGCCAGCTGCATTGTCCCAGTTTCTATTTCTGCACTGTTTTGGGAAGTCACTTTGAAGGCCGTGTAATGTCATACTAGTTTTACAACCAAAGTCCTTCTTATTATATCCTAAGAACAACTTATTGATTGTGATGTAGTGTGTGCAAAGAGGCCAGTTTTGGGGTGTCAAGGCACATTTTCTTGAGACCAGGTGCACCCCATCCCAGCATGAACCCTGAGTCAGACAATTACAGTCATGGGGCTTCTTGCTGGGAAAAGTGCTCTTGCCAGAAGAATCCTTCTAATGGCTGTGGAGGTCTGAGGATTTTGTAGTTTGCTAAAGGTTAAGGGCTTTTATGATCTCTGTGTGTTTTTCAGACCTGTTCTCAGCAATGTAGTCTCCCTTAGTTTCCCTTTTAAGTGTGAAACCTGAGCCCCAGGGAACCTGATTTGATTTTTTTGAAGTGCTTGGCATTTGCAGCTCCTCTGACCTGAAGCAAGACTTGAATGTACTTGCCAGGTTCGATAACGTGGATGCAAGTGTCACGTCCAAGGTCACACAATGAATCAATGCAAGAGCTGGTATTATTATTATTTATTATGGATGGGCTGGCAATTATATCTATGCTTAAGGCAATCTACAGCTTCTATTACAGAAATCTGCTTTAGTCTCTTGTGCATGCCAAAATAAAACTGCTTAGGCTGAAATTCCTTATTTGTACAAGCATCCTTGTACTTGAGGACAGGCAAAGCAGGCTGGAATCTTGCTTTCTTAATCTTGCTGGTGGCAATCCCTGACTCTTGTTTAGGTTGCAGCACTGTACCACTTCCAGGTAACAGATACCTCATGAGAAAATGCCTCTGTTCTCAAAGGAGTGCAGAAGGTTTGTGTTACACATGTACTCGTACCCACTGATGGACTTGAGCAGGGTGGGGTAAAGATATTAACTCAAACACAGGCGAATAAGTGTGCAAATGAACACTGAAACTCAGTGTTGCTGCGATTGCCTCTCTTATCTGCTTTGAACTTGGATCAAAGTCACTGTGACCCACAAATACCTGTATCACAGCTTGTTGTCAGGTGAAGAATGCTTAGTTTTATCAGGACTTAGTTTAGTGGATTATGAGAGTAGATGTAGTTTTTCACTGAAGAACTCTTAATATGAATCAAAACCAGTAGCCACAACAGAGTGAATGAGTATTTCAGCCAAAATGTGAAAGGGCAGAGGCGGGGCCATGAAACAGCTGTCCAGATCAGTGACCTTTTGTGAACTGCAATATTTTCTGGGCAGATAAATGGAGGAGTGAAGAAAGGATTCCTGCTTTTTCAGCTCTGTTTGCACTCTCAAAGTACATCCAGATCTCCCTGTGGCTAGCGAAGCACCATCCAGTTCTCTCTTGACTCACAGCATTTCCAGTGCTATGTCACTAGATCTGCAAAGTGAACCCTGAGATGTGGGGCCGTTAAGCAGAGGCAGAAAGGCAACAGTATAGACTGGGAACTGACGGGTAGCGACAGGACTAGGGGGAATGTAGTAAAGCTGGTGATGGATAGGTTTAGACTAGATGTGAAGAGTTGGTTCTTCACCGTGAGAGTGGTGAGAGACTGGAATGGGTTGCCCAGGGAGGTGGTTGGGGCCCCATCCCTGGGGATGTTTAAGGCCAGGCTGGATGGAGCTCTGGCCAGCCTGGTCTAGGGTGGGGTGTCCCTGCCCACGGTGGGGGTGTTGGAACTGGATGATGAGGTGGTCCCTTCCAACCCTGAGTGATTCTGATTCTATAATTTCTCCAGTGAAGAGATCTTGCTGTGGCAGGGGGGTTGGACTAGATGATCTTTCAGGGTACCTTCCAATCCCTAATGATTCTATGATTCTATGATTTGTCTCTCACTGTGAGTGGGACACAGGATAGAGAGCAGCACGAAGGGGAAACCTACCAAGTTTTCCACACAAAGTTTGATTTCAGAGATTTTGAAGAGCTGAGTGTCTGAAGTTTAAAATTAAGGCTCATCTGCGTCATTTACCCAGTTGTGGTGGTGTTGGTGCTGGGGAAGTGCTCCTGGCTGTGCTCTGAGCCTCTGCCAGCCCTCAGACCTGGGGATGCCTGTTGTGGAGACTGGGCACGAGACAGGCAAACACCCTGAGCATTTGGAATCAGAAACAGCTGCAGAAGTTCACAGAAAGGAAAGAAAAGAAAAATATTGATGAAGGTCATTAAAGATCATTTCCTTCTGTCTCAGAGAAGGGAACCAAACCAAAACCTGTGGGAATTCAGGAAATTGTTCTGGTGAATATACATTACCACAGCATGAACAACTCATTGCTGGAGGCAACAAAAGGGACTAGTTTAACCTACATCATGTGTTTTATGATGTGTTTAACCAACACATATATTTTTGTGGCACACTACACACAACATCGGCATCTCATCTGTCTGAGCCACTTTCCACAAAAACTCAGTCACCAGAAGCTAGATTTCTGATGTGAGTCATCTCCTCTCCCCCTGTAGTCAGCAGCAGGAGATAAGCACCTCCACAAATACGGAGATAGCTGGCTTGTGTTAGATGTCAGCTTTTGATGGCAAAAGGTAAGCGAGTTAAACTGCTGATGACAGTGCCCATGGAAAACACAGAGGTCACAGGGCTCTGAAATTTTAGACTGCTCTCAAGCCTGTGTGTATCTTTGTGGTGATGACATCTTCTTGGAGCCTTGTCCCAAAACACAGAGCAGGACGTGAAGTCAGGCAAGGACAAGGCCCTTGGAAATCACTCACACTTCACTGCTTCACACAAAGGCACCTCCATCTTTTCTGCACCCCACAGCCTGGGCATGATGATGAGGACAGCCATCTGCTGGAAGGGTGTTAGGGCTGGTGTCCTCCAGGTGGTGTCATGGTATCCACCATGCTTGATTGTCACTGGCAACCCTAAGGCCACCACTAAGAAGCCCAAATGCTGCTCAATGCAATCAGAGTAGAGGCAGGAAGACAGATGTCTTGCTAACACAGCTGAATCCCCAATTCATAGTGGCAAATGCTAATCCCATCTTCCTCATCACAAGGGTCTGAGTGTAAAATGTTTGCAAAAATACTGACTACCAGCAAAATCTCCACAGGCTCCCTCTTCCCCTCTGATTCTGCTGCCAAGGGTCTGGCAGTCAATATCATAGAATCATATGTATAAAGAACTTATGTCTAAATCCCACAAATTATATTAAAGGCTCAACAATATCATAACACATTTTTAATCTCTGTATTACCCACCATGAACACAAATGTCAAGACAAGCAAGGTCAAATAACCATGAATATCTGTCAGTAGATGTCTTCCTTTGGAAGAGGCAGTTCTGGTGCAAGCTGGTGATATTTTGTTTGTTAAAGCTATCCTGAAGATTAACATCCTTTTTGGATGCCCACACACTGTCATCCTCTGTGACTTGCAGAGAATGGTGGTGTGAGTCCTGATTGTGAGTGATCAGCACTGAGGGTCTGCTCAGTGCAACCACTGGGTAACGAGACCTTGGTGTGGTTTCCACAGGAAGATGTGTGTTGAAGCTTGCAGCATCTCCTGTGCTCTTTAAAAGCACGGTTTGAGTAGATGATGTTACAGGTCTTTTCCAACCTAAATGATTCTGACTCTCTGATTCAAAAGCAGCTCTTCTGGCTAACTTTCAGTGCCGCTATAAAACTGAGAAGCCTGGAGATGTCTCTGCTGCTGACAGCATCTACAAGAATACCTCCTCTCCATCATTACCCTGAAACCCTTCTTAGAATCTTTGATGCCCTAAGCATTGGGACATTACCCTGCCTATCACAGTGGAGCAGCTCTGCTGTTGCCTGGAGCACAGGATCAGACCCAGTATCCTGACTTGATGATGCTTTAGCCTTCTGATGGCATTGTTTTTTAAAAGAACCCTTCTTTCTGTGGTGAGACTTATCAAAGAGAAAAGCAATATGAAAAATGTAATGGGGACAGATTAATTAGAGGAACAGAAAAAGGGGCAACCAGGTGATCCTGCTGTTGCAGGGGGATTGGACTAGATGAACTTTTGAGGTCCCTTCCAGTCCGTAATGATTCTGTGATTCTGTGATTCAGTAATGTCTGTGTTAAAAGATCTGATATCCACCTACTCAAGTAGTTAGATGAAGTGTGCTGGGAGGTGACATTTTTCCAAACCTGGTCCCCAGTTGCTTGATGTTTACATCAGAGCCAAATGTACTCTGTAACTGAGCTGACACCTGGGGATTAAACATGTCACTAGTGCCCGGAACATCCTGGACTGGGATTGGGGAGAACCATCTTTTATCCAAGTTGTTTCTACAGCATCACCCAGACCTTTGAGTCATGCAAACAAAGAAATTGGCAAACGTGAAAAGGTTGAGGCTTTCCAGAGCCGTCCAAACATTAATCTTAACTACCACATTTTTGCTGCTTATACCGCTTTTCATAACTGTTTATTGTTCTGGGAAATGAGAAAGGGCTGTTTACACGGTAGCTAAAGGAACATGTGGCAAAAGGCTGCTGCCTCTAGGATGAAGAGTATTAGGAATCTGTGGGATATTTCTCTTATCTCCCTAACTTAAGTCTCCAGGCCATAATCCTCATCCACTCTGCTTGGAAGCTTGGCATTTCTATACGTGCAAAAGCAGAACTGTGAAAGTGATTTGTTCCAAGAGACTTGACTCAGGACATCAAATCATCTTGCTTGGCAGAGACTGTGATGAGTTTTTTTATGTTGGGATGAACCCCTCAGGTGGCAGCTTCTCGTTGGTTTGGAGTTAAAACCACAAGCCTGACTAGCCTCTGTGTCAAACCATAAATCAGATTGTCCTGTCAGAAAGCCTGGCACAAGGTTTGTGTCGGTATCTAGTCTCCACAGCTTGACCCATGTTTGCTGTCCAAAGAAATCACTCAGAGACAAGGTAGGAGATGATACTGTAGCCTAAAGACTGTTGCTCAACCAGGAATAGAAAGAAGAAGAAATAGGGGGTTCTTTGGGACAATGCAATTAATAAATCCAGCCAAGTTACTAAATCCCTTGGCAAATTATCTTAAAGGTCCTTTTGAACTAAATGATCCTTAATACTCCTGCTTCATTCTAGAGGAGGAACATGAGCAATCTCTGTTCAGCAGCACAGTATTTCTTCAGAAAATTATGCTGCTGCCTAAAGAAGTCATTTTTCTGCACATGGAGATTGTCTAGTGCTATTTCTTCATGTCATCATCTTAATAAATCTCCCTTTCCTGCCCTTAAAAATTTACCTTAAATGGTTCAGCTTCATATCGAAGACCATGACTCTGCTGTAGCTTTCTCTGCAGAGGCATATTGAAATGCAGAATTGAATGCAATACTGGCAAGGAGGTAGTCAGGTTGCAACTCCAGCTCTGCACTGAGCCATGATAGGGGAGTTGGAACTGGATGATCCTGTGGTCCCTTCTAACCCTGACTGACTGTATGACTTGGTCTAGGTGATCCTGCTGTTGCAGGGGGATTGGACTAGATGATCTTTCGAGGTCCCTTCCAATCTCTAATGATTCTATGATTCTATGCTTGGATCTTTTCCTCTGGCCAGTGAGAGGCTGCACACAGAAGCTGCTGGGAAAGTTTTTACACCTCTAATCTCTATCTCTTCCCGTGTATGAGTGTCCCCTTCAACCAGCATCACACCTCTATTGCAGTTAGAATCTGTGTTGCAGTTTTATTTTGTGACCTCAAGGCAATCTGTGAATTCTGGTTTTTTTGCTGTGAGATAGCAGCACTGGCAATAGAGAAGCAAAAAGAGACAGGACACAAGGCATAGACTCCCAACCAACAAGGCTGCACACTGAGAGTGGACAGACAGACAAACAAAGGAGAGCTGGACTTCATTACATCTGCAGAGTAGTCAACAGTTCCTTGGGTGTTTCAGTCAATCCCAGAGCCCTGACAGATAATCTGCTTGAGAAACTGAAGTTGCTTATAACTCAGACAAAATACCAAGGCCTGAAAAGTGTCCAGCTCTTTGGAGTCCCTTGTGGGACCCCTCTGCTGCAGGTGAGTGTTTCTGAAGATGGAGCACTGCCAAATGGATGAGACGGAAGAGTCCAGGGCTGCACAGGAGCCCAGCAGCCCTTTCTGTCAGGGGCTTTGCACTGCTCTAGCTGTGATGCCTTAAAAGGCTGGTGGCACAGAGATGCTGCAGGACTTATCGCCTGCCAGTGGCTTGTACTTTGGTGATATTATATTTATAGCTTACCCAGAGCACGAATGCCTAACTGTCTACTTGCTAAACATACAGTTTGGCCAATCCAATAAAGCAGGGGGTCTGTTCCCAACCTCTCCTGTTCGCAGCCTCACGAGCAGAGGCAGCACAGAGATGCAGCAAGGTAAGGCAGTGCCTGGTTTTGGTTTTCTTTGGCCTTTTGGCTCATTTCTCCTTTTCACCCTCCCTTTGTAAAGGCAGCTGGCAATTTCTCAGGGCTCTGGGTAGCTATTGTAAGGGGAGCACTTGTTTCTGAGAGGAAGAGTGACTTTTAAGATGCCTGTTCTCTTCTTGCTGCCAGGGCACACACAGAGCAGCAGTATTTCCAGTCTGCTGTTGGGAACCAGGTGCTAACTAACAGCTGCTCTTTAGTTTCTGCACTAATAATATGCTGTCATGTTTTCATGTTCTCAAGGAATACAACCGTGTCTAACTATAGACACTTTCCTGGTTTGAATAGGAAGTAGAATGACTTCAGGCAGAAAGCTTTTGATTAGGGTGTTGTTTTTTTCCTCTATCAGCGTTTTCTTCTTTATGATGAATATCTGGAAAATGAATAGATAGTGGGGGAAAAGCAAAATAAAGAAGATAGAAGGAACATTTTACTTTCCCCCCCTCTTTCAGACTGTTTCCTAATGGCTACGAAAGAAAGAAAGGCAAATTACAGGCAGTGCTTGCTGGTTTCCTGTTTAAACAGTCACTGGTTATGGACTACAGCAGCTGTGTGAAAAGGGAAAATAAAGCAAAGTGCTGAAACATAACTGGGTGTCAAAGCAGGAATTCGTCAGAACTAGCCTGTAAAACAGCATTAGCAATAACTGCCAAAAGCCAATTATCAGGCTATTGTTGCATTAAATTACTTTTAACCTCATTTCACGAGAGCATTAATTTTCAAATGAAGCCAATAAAAGAAGACCTTTCTGGAAAAATGAGATTGTTTGTGCATGTGTCTACATTTGTTTGGATGCATGTACAGATGTGCTTTTAACATAAACATTCTTATAATGAAAGGCTTTTTAGTCCGTAGATTGCAAAGTATGACACAAACGTAAGAAAGGTTAATTTACTTTCAGCCTGAGAATTAAATCTATGACATTTTCCAACAGAGTTTGGCTACAATTCAATTATTTAGGAAATTAAATGAAAGAAGGCATTTTTTCCAGAATGCTGAGAAACCATTGCTCCGTGAACAGGATCACAGAACCCTGGCAACCCCAGGGAGGAGAACTCCTTAGACCCCACCCAAAGCAAAAGCTTGTGTGGGTCAGCCCACTTCAAAGTGTTTGGGATTGTGCTCGATCCATAAGTGAAGATTTTGAAGGCAAAAGTATGGGTCCTTAAATGGTCCAAAGCTGCTGGACATCTGCTGACTTTAGTTGAGAGGCTAGTGTTTACATCAGGCGCTGATCAGGATTGTGGGTTTGGAGAAGTTGAGTCCAGTCCAGGACTGTCCCTCAGAGTCTATTATGCTCCCATGTGCAATGCTCCCATGGAAGATGGAGCCCTGGGGCTCTGCAGAAGCTGTTGCACACTCTTGGCCTCTGAAATCAAGTGGCCACATCTAAACATGTCCTAGGGACAGGATTTGGTCCCAAGCCATGCTCAGGTGGAAGAGCTCTGGACAGCATCTGGACAACTGGCCAGCATGGTTGACTGAGTCTCAGTGTTTGGGAGCATCTTGTGGTCCTGTCTGATTTATGAGTTCAGACACAGCCTCGTAGAATACTCCCATGTGTCCAACCTCACATGTGATGGGGAACCCATGTCATGGTGCATGTCCTCAGTGAAAAGGTCTGGTCTAGCTGAGCTCTCCAGACTCATGCTAGTGGAGGCTATCAGTGTAGGTATCACTAAGAGAGCAGGCTTAGGAGCAAGCTTGCTCCACCTTTTGTGGTTTTTTCCAAGCTGCAGTAAACTGAGCAATAAAGAAATCATGTAAAGAAACCCCAGTTGCTTTCTATAGAAAAGTCTCACTTCTCTCAAACTAGGTATTTTCTCATGCCTTCAAATTCTTTGCCTATCATCTAAGCCTCTGGTTAAAAGAATAAACAAAACCATTCTGCTTGGGCACTTAGTGCTAGAGTATTGCCACTGGT
Source organism: Rhinopomastus cyanomelas (assembly GCA_013400115.1). Taxonomy (NCBI): domain Eukaryota; kingdom Metazoa; phylum Chordata; class Aves; order Bucerotiformes; family Rhinopomastidae; genus Rhinopomastus; species Rhinopomastus cyanomelas. The sequence continues at coordinate 173,467 of VXBP01008680.1, forward strand.
GTGCTGACAGTATTCCCTCTTAAAAACAAGAAGCAGAAGCAGCAATTTGAACATACACAACAAAAGGGTTTTTTTTGAAAAAATGTTGGCCAAAGATCTTTAGCTGGAAAAATTGCAGAAACATACATCATAATGTTGTGGTATTTTTCAACAGATTTGAATTTAAAAGTGAAATAAAAAGACCTAAATCCTGTTCCCAAAATGAACTTGTTCTAAAGACAGTCTTTCAAACAATAACACTCTGTTCCTACCTAGCATTTGAAAATATAATTAATGGATGAATAACTTTACTTTTTCCCTTCCAAACAGCAAACCATCAGAACAAGGCAGACCTTTGATTTCAGCTGGCAAGAGGCTGGGAGGGGGCAGACTCATTCAAACACTTCTTTAATACAGCAAATATCAGAGGCCATTTTGCAAGGAAGAAAACAGAGAAGGAAGGGAATGTGAATTCTGACTTGGAAGTGAAGTCCTGACCCCACTGAAACCAGTTTTCTCTGAAACATCCACTGATTTTAGCATAGCTCAGATCTCCTCCTTTTCCTTCTCATTTTAACAGAGTCAAACTTAGAACCACATAATCATTTAGGTTGGAAAAGACTTTTAAGATCATCAAGTCCAACCAACCACTGCCAAGTCCACGACTAAACAAAGTCGCTAAGACACTTATGTCAGTTTGCATCACCAAAGCCCATTTTCACATTTTGCTTTACTAGTTTTCCCTTTTTTTTGTATCTGTGTACTGTCTTAGCCAGAGCACAGGCACTCTGACACGGTTGTTTTTCAGTGAGATGCATGATTACTGTCTGCAGTATTTTATCTTCAGCTTTATATCACAGCGAGGGCAGTTTCATGCTCATAAATCCCAGGCTGTTTCGAGAATGTTCATCATCTAATGCTGATTAGCTTTGAGACGCATAGGTCGTATTACAGAGAGTCCTAGTGTTTCTAAAGAAACTGGAGAAACTCTGCCTGGTTTTGCTCAACTCGCTCTGACACAAATGTGGAAGGAGCACCACCATGCACATTTTAAAAGGATTCATCATCTTCACAAAACTCGAAATGTTTCTGCTGCAGGTTGATTTACTGGCTACCGTTAACGCATGCCACCAAGAAGCAGCAAAACTGAAAGAGCCAGAAGATAAAATATTTGCCCTTGATTTCATGTTTTCATGCCATTTTGTGTTGAAACGAGTTGTGCAGCTTCTCTTTTACAATATTCTTTTTTCCTGCTGTATTGTGAAAATCACATATCACAGAGAATGAGAGGAAAATTTATCCCTTAAAAAAAGGAAAAGTGATTTCTGTTGGAGGGAAGTACATAACATTAACTGCTTGTTCTGTTTGGTAGTCTGCAGCGAGGGGAGCAGAGCTCAGTGTGCTTAGAGCTACCAAACAAAGAAGAATACCTGAAATCCACAGGTGCCACCATACAGAAGCCCATTATTCTGCATTTTACCCCACTTTAAAAATGCTGAGTATCCAGATTTTCCATGCGTGAAGTCCACACCTCAGCCCTGAGCCCCCCTGCAGAAAGGAGCAGGACACTCACAGGGTTAGGACATGGCTTACAACGCAAGGAAAACATGCTATCACCGTGCAGCATGGCACTGCTGGTACAGAACAGTAACAGACACGAAGCAATCAGAGCAAACTCTATTTGTAGTGGTTTTCAACTTCTGGGTGTAATCCTCAGCTTGACACTTCACGTAAGCACAGGTCAAACACGTAGCATGCTATGTACTGATACAGCCTGCATTTCGTGTCATCGAGTATTTACTCTCTCAACATCCTTTTAGGGGAGAAAAGTAGTATCTTTTCCTAATTCAGAAAGGAGAAGGAAAAGCCAGATTTGAGAGCAGACCTGAGTGCTGAAGGACTGTGAAACCCAGCTCAGGGCTGCAGTGACCCAAGAAATAAGTCTTGGAGATAGATATTCCCCTCTCTCCCTTTCATCTTCCTTAAAAATCCTCTAGCCAACACATGGAAGTTATTGCCAGCTCTGCTCAATTAATCAGGATAGGATATAGCGGCTGAATCCAGGTGTGTGAATTCTGCCTGGATATATCTGCCCCACTTCAGCCATCCAAGGTCAGACGTCTGTCTGAACTAGACAGCTTGATTCTCTCTAGATTCATTCTGGAAAGAAAAGTACATCTATAGCGCAATTCTTTTCTTCCTCAACAGGTGTCTAACAAATCACCTCTCACAAGAAATCTGTCTTTCCCCACCCACTGCAGTGGGATTATGGATGGCTTCTTTGGGTTAGCTAACATCTGGTCAGTCAAAATGAGGCAAGACGGATGCCACCAGAGGTTAATTGCAAAGCTTACACAAAGTGTTCAGTTGATCAAGGGACAGACCTCATTATCGCAAGCCCCCACTACTACCTGCAAACTCTCCCCTCCTACTTTCATGAACCAGGGTGCTTTAGTAAGTCAAGTCTCTATAATATGAACTGGGTTGCACGCACTTCCCATCTTTCTCCTTGGTCAATTTACTTCTCATAGTGGTTTTCCTGTATATTGATGGGTTCTGGAGTATCTCTTGGAGATTCAAGGCTATCCCAGTGCTGTAGGAACTCTTGAAAGTCTGTCTCTAGGCACAAAGTGGTACCCAGATGATAGAAGGGTCACATCAGATTAATGGGAAATGCTTCTGGTGGAAACAAGAGTCTGTGTAGGAAGTAGAAAAATTTTGTTAGGAATTTTTCCTCACTTGGTAGGGCTGTAACAGAGAGCAATAGTCTGCACACAGCTTTGCGTCTCAAAAGGCTGTGAAAGAATTCATTCAGCATTGAAGCGCTACGGAAGAGTGTAGAGGCAGGAGGAGGGACTGAATGGCAATGTTTTTCTAGACAGCCCATTGTCATCTGCAGGGAGAAAATGACACAAACCTATTTGAAAATCTGCAAAGGCAATAGTCTTTTGAACCAACATAACCTGAAAATGTTTTAATCCAATGCACGTTTTGTTCAACGTTGGAAGTGCTCTGAAAAATTGGAGATTACCCTGGAAATGTTAACAGTCTTTGTAGAAATCTTGAATGGAAAGAAGACGTTTTGCATGAGAGTGGTACTTCCCTGATCTGAGCTTATGAGTTAGACATGTAGTCCCCTTTTTTATTCTAATGAACTGCTTCTGAAAGATCATCAGTGTGACTGTGGTAACAATCAGACAGCTAGGACACCACTGTCCTGGTGTCTCTCATTTTATAGCAAACATTTAAAATAAGGAAAAGAGCAGAGCTTTCGCTTCCAATGGAAGGTACTTATGTAAGTTAGTTAAGCATTTATTGGGAAACTCATAGAATCATAGAATCACTAGGGATTGGAAGGGACCTCGAAAGATCATCTAGTCCAATCCCCCTGCAACAGCAGGATCACCTAGACCAAGTCACACAGGAACACATCCAGGCGGGTCTTAAACATCTCCAGTGAAGGAGACTCTGCAACTTCTCTGGGCAGCCTGTTCCAGTGCTGTGTCACCCTCACTGGGAAGAAGTTCCTTCTCATATTGACGTGGAACCTATGTTCCAGTTTACAACCATTGCTCCTCGTCCTATCACTAGATGACACTGAGAAGAGCCTGGTTCCATCCTCCTTCACATATTTATAGACATTAATGAGGTCACCCCTCAGTCTCCTTTTCTCCAAGCTAAAGAGACCCAGCTCCCTCAGCCTCTCCTCATAAGGGAGGTGCTCCACTTCCTTCATCAACCTCGTTGCCCTACGCTGGACTCCCTCCAGCAGCTCCACATCTCTCTTGAACTGAGGGGCCCGGAACATATTCAATCATTATAAATAACAAAAGACAATTGGAACTTATCAGGACTGGTACTGAGGCCATTCATTTGTAAAATGTTTCACCCTCTATCTCACCAAAATCAGTGAGTTCTGCTCTGAGCTCTTGAAGATTGGCTTCTCAGCTTTGTGGTAATAATAGTCACATTTCTTTTTAGACCTTAAATAAAGCCATCATGTTATTCACTCTGCCATCCTACCTAAGTCTTGCAGTTCAGTGGCTTGTAGTTTCATAACCTAGGGAGGACTAGATTTATCAGTGCAATTAGTGTCTTAGGATACAATAATTTGTTGCTGCAGAATACAAGTAGCTAAGCAGAGGGTATAATTATATGGACTTGATTACACAAGCATAATATTTGATGTGCACAGTAAAAAGTTCTGTTCCAGAAGGTCTTTAGGCAGACAGAAGTGAGGAGGATAGTGGCTGCAGATGTTTGCACCCCAATACGTGCTTTAGAAACGATTAGCAAAACTGTTTTGTTTTGCTCCACCGGGTCTGAAGACCAAAGGACCACAGAACTACAAGCAGCAAAGGATTCAAGAAAAAGGAGGCAGAGTGGGATGAAAAGGCTTTCTCTTGATGTTGCAAAACAAATGGTGCATGATATAGAGGAACGGACTACATCAATCAAACCATAGAAATCTTGGGAACATCAATAGACCTGATTTACTGTCACGTTTCTCTGATTGTCTCTTGGTTGAAAACATTTTGTTTTATAACAAGATATTGTCCCTGAAGCCAACTAGCAACAGCACAGACACTGTCCATAGCTACACCTACACCATCTTACCAGGCAAAACAAGATAGACACGCTTACCCTCCTGTCAGAAGCAACCCTTTGAGCAGGCCAGCTCTTAGGTCGTGAAGAAAACTCATTGGAAGAGCAATGGGGGTTTTGAACTTAACCACATCAGAGGCTGTGCTCACTGTTGAACAGCGTGGACCATCGTCTGCTGTGTTTGGGGCAACACAAGCTACTGGTATAGGTGCAGGCAAGGAAACCAGAAGGGCCAGAAAAATGGGTGATGTAGTCACTCTGAGAAGGCCTCGCTGTCAGTGGCAGAAGGAGGTTGCAGTATGTGAGGGTAGATTGCTCACCCATCTTTTTCTCAGAAGTCCCTGCTTTGATTCCAGTGGCAAAATGCACATATGTGGTGGCAATGGCCAGGTCACTTTCTCCCACCACTATGAGCAGGACCACACAGTTTTCATCTTGTGGATTGCTGAGGTCCGTGCATTGTCCTAGCAATTCCTCCCTCTGTTATCATTGCTTCCTGATGGAGTCTGCCACCCCTTACAGTAGCCTGCTCTTGGTGATGGTTTCCTCATTCTTTGGATGAGAATGGCTAGATTAGCAGAGACCTAGAGCATGGGGGTACAGGCTTATACAGCTCACTGTGCCTACAACAGCTTAGGGTTTGGTTACACAGGCAGCTGTGCTTGGCTGCTAGAAAAGGATTTGTGACCGCACTTTTGGCCTTGGTTCCAGCCCAAGTACCTATGGCAATGTCTCCTTTCTGCCTTCTCCCTCTCTGTGCTTACAAATGCAAATATTGCGTGGATATGCAGGTCACTAAGGAAAACAGCAAACAGCTCAGGGTCTGAGGCATGCACACACAGAAAGCCAGCTGGAGGAGCAGTGTGAGCATGGCTGTAGAAAATCTGTGGGCACCCAAGCAGAGCAGTCCTGGCTTCCTCCCAGGCCTTTCTGTGCTCTCTCCTGCAAGTTAAGTGTCTGCTGCCTGCCACTGCTATGTCTGCTGCCAGACAAACCAGACCCTTGACTGCACTGGTGAGACCACATCTGGAGTATTGTGTCCAGTTCTGGGCCCCTCAGTTCAAGAAGGGCACAGAGGTGCTGGAGGGAGTCCAGCATAGGGCAACAAGGATAATGAAAAAGTAGAACACCTCCCTTATGAGGAGAGGCTGAGGGAGCTGGGTCTCTTTAGCTTGGAGAAGAGAAAACTGAGCGGTGACCTCATTAATGTCTATAAATATTTGAAGGATGGGAGTCAGGAAGATGGAACCAGGCTCTTCTCAGTGTCATCTAATGATAGGATAAGGGACAATGGGTGTAAGCTGCAACATAGGAGGTTCCACATAAATATCAGAATTACCTTCTTCACAGTGAGGGTGACAGAGCACTGGAACAGGCTGCCCAGGGGGATTGTGGAGTGTCTTTCGCTGGAGACATTTAAGACCCACCTGGATGTGTTCCTGTGTGACTTGGTCTAGGTGATCCTGCTGTTGCAGGGGGATTGGACTAGATGATCTTTTGAGGTCCCTTTCAGTCCCTAATGATTGTATGGTTCTATGATTCTATGACTGCATTTTTTGATGGACATCCAAATATTGTTAGCTCCTACTTGCAAATGAGGGGTCTGGGTTCCTGGAAATTCTATTATGTATAAAGAAGGGCCAGCATCACAGTGGACTGGATGCTCTTTGAGGAGCAGCCAGGCAGGGTGGCAGTGCTCAGTCATGTAGGGCATTTATATTGCAGCAACCCAGCGAAGACTCACTAGACTTTATGGTTAGCCATTAGGGATATATGAATAGACTGGCACTGTTTCATAATCTGATTTCTGACTCCTCTCTAATGATTCAAAAAGATTGCTTATCTGCTAGCATAAGACTCATTCAAGAAAAGCCACTATGACAAGCCTTCATTTTTTTTTACTCACAACGTCTGAATTTCATTCACATTAAGGCAGCAAATCCACTATACAGCCACTTGGCAGGGACAAACACAATCCACATGTCTTCGAGGCTGACAACGGATGGCATATTTTTTCAGCTCTATGTGAAGTCTTAGATGCACAATTCACATCAGCAACTAAAAGACTGCTGTAATCCTATTATTTAAAGGGCCTGGCCACTTATAGAGTTCAAAGTAAGCACAGATCTAAGAGGATCAACAGCAAGGACTCTGCTTCAAAGTGTACAATCTAGGCTCAGATTTTCAGTCATAATATATGTCTGAGCCCATGTCTCACATCCCCTCAGTTTATTCTGCTTGTACTACATACACATAGTGGTTGAGCAGAAAAGTAACTGCTGCCATACAGAAGGATCTTTTTGCAAGACAGGACGTTCCCAGTCATTATTCAGATTCTAAAGGGTGACTGTTTCCACCTACATGAAAATATCAGAAGTAATCTGGGAAGTGATTTGCAACTATATGATTCTTCTGAATTCAAGGGAAGTTGACTGGTTTGGGGCACGACAGAACCTGTGCACAACCAGGGTACAAAAAGAGTCCTCAGGGGAGAGATGGCTGTAAATGAAAAAAAACTAAACCTGATGGGTGCTCACTGTGAGGAACTTGGAGAGTTTCCTGCAGCAAAATACTTCCTTGTGGGGATTTTCAGAGGATCTATTTCAAGCTGGAGTGTCTGTAGAAAAAGTATGGAACAAACAAATAAAATTAATACAAAGAAAATATTAGAACCAGATGGTGTTCACCCAAGAAATCTAGAGACTCAGAGATTAATTAACTGAAATAATAATAATAGTTCACAGCCTTCTATTTAAAAGAGGCTTAAAACTGAGCACCTGAAAGGAGCTAGTATGGTTGCAGCCTTTTTAAATGGTTCCAAGAGAAACTGGGGGAATTGGAGCCTGGTAAATTCGATAAATTCAGTGGAAATTATTACGCAGGGTTGAGAAGATGGATAAATGTGATACATTGGGATAAATCCAATACAGGAAGATGGGTTTTGGAAATGAAGCCACAAGCAGTGGAGCAGTGTGAGGGGAAAGGTTCTGGAAAGGGAGACTTTACCTAAAAACAATGGAGCATACGGGGAACACTGCAGGGGATGTTTGGCGTGTGAATACAGAATTGCATGTCTCTTGTGCTATCAAGAATACAGAGTGATCAGCTTTTTGGAACAACCAGAATGCACTTTGTTCGTATGTCTGCAGCAGGGAAACATAAATAGTGGACAAACTAAAATGAGTAAATCCAAAACCAAGAGTAGTCACCAATTCAGAAGATCAGTTCAGTAATTACTGCAAACTCTGTAGTTACTTGGCATCCCAGATTCCACTTGCAGGGGTAAGAACCCAAAAGCCTCTTTCCATCTGTCATACTGAAGGTCTCACATGGCAATCAAGCTGAACTGAGAGGAAAGGAAAGGACTAATAGCTCCTCCACATAGGCCTCTGCACTATAATAGTTTAGAGTCACTGTTTCCAAAGACCACTCACCTCTCACCAGAGATTATCTCTGGATCCCAAAGCACTTCCAAAGATGTGCCACCAGGCTCCCCATTTCTGTTTGCAGACCAAAGAACTATGATGCCAAGGGATTTCAGTACAAAGAGTTGAGAGGATGGCAAACAAAAATGTTCTGCTTTGGTTTGCTTAGAAGTAGGTGCATCGTCTGTTCTCTAGTGAGAGGAAAGAAAAAATGGCTGGGACAGCAGGGAGGGAGAAAACTATATTAAACAAGAAAATTGTTGCTTTACCTCACTTCATTACCAGTCTTCATTATTTCTTCTTCTCTTGATCAGCAGCCAGCCTGGAGAGGGCTTTCTAGAGTGGCTGGCTCATGTGGTTCAGACACTTGCTGCTTGGGGAAATGTTTGATTGACTCCCTTTACACTCTGATGGCTTTTATGGCTTATTTTAATCCATGAGGACCTGGATGTCTTCTGACAGTGCTGCTTGTCCATTGAATAAACTTTCAATCTTGTAATGCAGTATCTCAGTTTTCCAAGCTGTTGTAAACTCAACCACCAACAAGACAAATTTTTTTTAGCAGATACCAGTTCCTTAATACTCTGTCTTGCTCCTTGAAGCTTCCTGTGATGTGTTCTGTCCCCTCTTCCTCAAGGACCACTACTCTTCTCCCTTGTGATCCTATCAGTACATGATCCACTTCTCATCTTGCCAAGAGCTGTTTGTCCCCACAGATGAGACAGAGGAAGTCAGCAGAAGCAGGGACACAGTTTTCCTTCTACCTGGGCTATTCATTGCAAACCACCTCTACACTTCGTGGAGAAAGGGGAACAGGCACAATTACACAGAGAGCACCAGACCACACATTCACTGGTGTCTCACTGCCACATTCCCTGTAAGAAATCTTATTCAGAAGATAGATGGATTTCTCTGAGAGAAAATGGAGCTAACTGGGTAGGAAAGGAAGTGTTGACTAACTTTAGTATTTGTACAAACTGACCATGATGGTCTAAACTGCTTTCAGTTCCTTCCCAGATCAAGATAACGCAAAAGCAGCCTTGAATTTCAGGCAGTGTCATCCATCTCATCTCATTCTGTTTCTGAAGGGAATTTTTCCTATACAAAAGCAGAAGTTCTTCAGTGCTACTGAGCCTTGGTACCTTTCTCCAAATTCAGTGGAGGAAATTGTTCAAGACTGTATGTGAAAACTATTCAAACACATTAAGAAAGCAAACAAGGAAACATTTTTTTCCAGATTCATTTGAGCTTCTATAAATCGAGTGTTTCACATAGATTTAGGTTAAACATCCTCTCAAAAGTAAAAGGAACCTTGCATCTACCCAAAGCAGACTGACTCTCATTTCCCTATCTGTCTTAACTGCAGGGATTTTAATGGATTGTCCAAAGGTGATAGATGTCATTTCTTCATCAGAGTTTGTGAAACTCGAAAGAGTCTGATACTTCTTACGAGCTCAGTATTTCCTCTTGAGGAACTAGTCACCTAGAGGAAGAAAGAAAGATCAGAATGTTGCAAAAAACCCTTGAGACTGGGAGACAAAATGGGGATAGAGAGAAAGGCCACAAAAGAATATATTTGCTTTACCTTTTGTGGATTCCTCACGTGCTTGGGGGGAAACTATATCTCTTAGAATTTTTCTTAATTTCAGAAAAATACATTGCCTGGCTGTTATTTTAGATCTAATGAATAAAAATGCAAGAGATGCATAAGTCTGTACTACTTCCTAAGCACTAGTGCCAAAAACAGCACTCCTCCTGAATGTACCCTCTCAGATTCCATGGAGCCTCAGTTTGTGCAGGTTCATGTATCAGAAAGATATTTGTTGAATTCTGATAAAGTAGCTTAGCAGTTTCCAGAGCAAAACAGTGGTAGAAGGAATCAACCAGTAGCGTAGCCATTCTCAAACTCTGAAGTGTGGCTTTTCATCTCCTTTGACGTGTTAGCAGCGTGAAACTTCACTGTGACTCAGACCAGAGGAAATAGTCATACTCCACTTTCAGATCTCTCTTTCCATTTTTCCCCTTTGTTCGTTGTTTTCTATAAGAAAAGGACATAGGGGGATTGGACTAGATGATCTTTCGAGGTCTCCCTTCCAATCCCTAATGATTCTATGACAAATGCTGAAATAGTAGTTATTTCAGCATCATCCCAGTAGGTGAAGTGAGATTTCTGAAGGATTGGTAAAATCATTGAGAAGCCCTGCTATGAAATGATTCTTTCTCTGTCTTCTTTTCTGTATGTGAAGGGTGACCTTCTCAACATTACAAATGAGCCTGCTAAAGCACACGGGCCACTGCGGAGTGAGCGATATGTGCTACACAAATGCTACACTGATGAGAAATACATAAGTTACAGAATACGTTTCTAAACCACAGGATGGCACTTGTACCACAGAAATATATGTGTATTTTCAGCTTACATGTAGGCACTGTGTTAGAAACACCGCCTCCTGTTTTCATTGCACCGTCTTCCTCTGGATCCTTGAAGATGGATGATCTGTGCTGGGTTAATCAGATCAGCAAATCAGTCTGAAAAATTAAATAGAAGTGTATCACTTCAAATTTGCCAGTGAAAAAAAACCCAACCCTGTTCTTACCTCCTCCTCTCCTTTTCCTTAATTCTCATTAAGGAAAACTGGTTTTTTCCTCTTGGTGGATCGGATGCTGGTCCGAAAGAAAGTGGGGGAGGGTTGCCAATTACTGGACAATATTTACTTACCAGATAAAAAGGCAAAGTCAGAAGGGGTAGACAAATGAAGAAGGATGGTTGGAGGGAGTCCAGCATAGGGCAATGAGGATGATGAAGGAAGTGGAGCACCTCCCTTATGAGGAGAGGCTGAGGGAGCTGGGTCTCTTCAGCTTGGAGAAAAGGAGACTGAGAGGTGACCTCATTAATGTCTATCAATATGTGAAGGGTGGGTGTCAGGAGGATGGACCCAGGCTCTTCTCAATGTCATCTAGTGATAGGACGAGGGGCAATGGGTGTAAGCTGGAACACAGGAGGTTCCACGTCAAAATGAGAAGGAACTTCTTCCCAGTGAGGGTGACGGAGCACTGGAACAGGCTGCCCAGGGAGGTTGTGGAGTCTCCTTCACTGGAGACATTTAAGACCCGCCTGGATGTGCTCCTGTGTGACTTGGTCTAGGTGATCCTGCTGTGACAGGGGGATTGGACTAGATGATCTTTGGAAGTCCCTTCCATTCCTTAATGATCCTATGATTCTATAATAGGTCAGAGGTTACCCTGCCATGCCTAGTAGTGCTTGATGAAGTGCATGTACTACATCATGAGATGAGGGAAGGTGCTGCCTGGTAACACTCCACCCCTCTCACAGCTCCTTGAGGTCTTGATGTGGCTGCTGAGCATTGAGTCCCATCGTGAGTCCATAGATCATCAGGTTTTAAATTTGCAGAGGAGTTTTTGCCTTCAGTGAGTCACAGATGTTAGATTAAATCACATAAAATCTATCTTTCCCCCCAGAAGTCAGCCCATGACCTGCAAAAGCTAAACTAAACCATTTCAGCTAGAGCCAATATCACAATTGTGTACTGTATTCCAGAAGGTCAAATAAGAAATGTCTGAGAGAGTTGCTGCAGTGGCTGTCAACAGACAGATAGGGAAATGAAAAAATCATGAAAATTGGGAAAAAAATCATCAAATAAAGCAACTGGAATATTAATTTGTTTTATAAAGAATTGGAAATAAACAGACCCATATAGTGCAAATCTAATCACCCATTTTTCTTCTTTATATGCACTTTTAAATGAGAGCTGAGGTAATAACTGTAACTAAGATGGACATTAATGACTGCTCTTGCCACTGTGCAATAGTTTATTCTAGAAGAAAAAAACATCTCTGTTATCATTATGCATTAACTTTGTAAATCCGCTAACAACTCACACAGGAGTTTGGACTAGATTGGACTGGATGATCTTTTGATGTCCTTTCCAATCCCTAATGATTCTATGATTCTATAATAGGTCGAAGGTTACCCTGCCATGCCTAGTAGTGCTTGTACCACACACGTTTACTGAAATTGAAACTAAAGTACAGAAGGATGTAGTGTCTTGTCCAAGGACATCTGGCAAGACCAAGATGGGGCTGGAAACCTAACTTCCAGCTCTCCCAAGACATAGGTTCAGCTCGATGCAGCTCAAAGGATCGCCACAAATTGCTCACTGTCGGGTTTAACTCATCTTCCAGTGCCAGCAGAAATGCAAGAGAGGAGCCAGTGACATGTGGCTGGGGAGTGCAGCAGCTTTGATTTCAATGAGTTTTAATTGGCATAGAGTCAGACTCCTTAATCCTGTATGTTCATGGTTGCTCCTCCAAGGCACAATGCCCATGTTTTGGAAATGCAACTGCAGAGGCTGCAGCAACATGAGATCAACTCACAGCACAGCTAGTCATCAAAAAGAATCTATAAAGGAGGTTGTGGTCCTTAAAGGACTATGAATAGCCCCTCTCTTGCCACTTTATTCTGTGTTTGCTTTTGTACGTTTTTAATAGATGTGAGACTGACATTTCATGCTAGTTCCAAACCTGACTTCCATTCATATAGACAGGACAGTAAGTACAAATCAGGATTCTAGGGTAAGAGTCTCTTGCAGGAGAAACCCTTAACCAACCCATATGCACACCTGCACCACCACTCAAACACCACCCACTGTCCAACACTCTGTACGTTTAGCCTGTATATGGGGCTAAACTACAGCAGTTGCTCTTTGACCGTGAGACCTCTCCCCAGCTAAGAAGGTGGATCAGGAAAAGAAGACCCATGGGTTGAAATGGATTTAGTTAAATAGCCAAACTGCTAAAATAAATTCCACAAAGTTGTACTCATGCCAGCAACTGTGCAGTAGTTATAATAAAGATGAGATTTGTCCTCAGGAAAAGGAAGAGGAGCTGGGTCCAAGGAAGATCAGGCAGTGTGGTGTTTATGGTCTGGGATACACCTGCGAGCCAGCTGAGGTGGGCTTCCCTGTCTGACTCAAAACGCATAATGGCCTGCAGAACATGGCTGGTCTCTGATTCCATCCTAGAAAAAAACCAGGACAAACACATTGGACACCCTTTTGTCATCAGGATACAAAACAACAGCAACACTATCTCAGGTTAATGAGGTTTACATTTTTGTCCTACTGGTTTCTCTGACGTTTTGAAAGCATTCAAACCAAAGCACCTCCCTTTGGCAAGCACTAGTCTTTACTGAATCATTACCCTGAATTGCCTCCACCCCTCAAACAGCAGAGAACAGACATCTCCCCTGTGCCTCTGATCCAAATTCTTCTCTCTGGGTGGCTTCCCAGGACCCTCAGCATTTCGATTAACTGAGTGTTTTTCTGCTAGAGTGGTTAATAAGTGAAATCGGATTTTGTAGCTGAAAAATTAGTTCCTGGTTATAGGAGGATTAATGGTTCCCTGTCTCTTAAGCATGTGCCCACTGGCAGGGCTCTCTGCTGGGTCCTAGCATGCGCCGGGGCAATCTGTTCCTTTGGCTTTCTCTTTCACAAGGGGTTTTATTGTTTGTTTCACTAATTTCCCCTGGTTTTCTTCTTTTTCCTCCTCACAATGGGGGAAGTTGGAAAGAAAAAAGGATTGAGAGAAGCAGGAATGGGCTCTGAGCTCTTGCACAGGAACGCCTGCAGCCTGCTCCGCAGAAGAGCGCACACCTCTCTGTGAGGTGGGAGAGAGACAGCTTGTCTCACTCTTCTCTGGGCAAGGCACAAAGTCGTAGCAGAAAAACAGCCACGGCAAACAAAGCCTCAGACCCATTTTAACCAAATACTTTATTCTCTCAGCTAGGTGAAGAGCCTTGGGAGAGTTTGGGTTTGAGCTGTTGTAAAACCTTCCCTTCTCTAGAGGGAATTTGCAGAGCTCCATTATTAATAAGCATCGTGGGTTTAGAGAAACAAAGGCTGGAGGAGGGGAGGGGGAGCCTTGTTTTAGGAAGGGGGCCAAGAAAGACAAGATGTTTAGGAGGGGGAAGTATCGACACCCTTGGAATAGAGAAAGTGTCGAGTGCCAGCTGCAGAGTGCCTAAAAGAATGAGTGTCTCCAAAGCTTTTGTCTCCTTATATGGTAAAATGATAGAGAGGGGTTTCACTAGGCTGGGGAAGGCAGCAGCCTCTTTCCACACAACACTGACTGCAGAGCTGAAATCAGAAGAGCTGCTCTTCGCAGGCAGTAGAAAGCCCTGGCTGACCGTACAGCTCTCCTCTGCAAGCAGGCCAGTGTGCTCTTTGCACCTTAGTTAATGGAGGTGACCCCCTGTCCCTGGTCCAGGAGGTGACATTAACTGCCCGCTACTGCTCTGTAAGTAAATACCCCCTTTTTCCCCCCTCCCTCCCCACTACCCATCTTTGAAGGTGTCGCTTTGAACAAAGGGTGCTGAGAGGAGGAGAGGGTTTAATGCCCCAGTGGGTTGTTGGGTAAGGATGAGAGGAGAGAGACTGCTGGTCCCCCTTTCTTCTGAGCACACAGCAAGGGGTGTGAAGAGGACAAAAAGACAAATTTCTTATCAGATTAATTAGTGCTGCATGTCCATCCATAAAGTGACACCTCAGCGAGCTGATGAGGCACTGGGTCATTTCACGTGTAGCTGTTTTTAATGACTGTGTTATGCTTGCGTCTAATCCACTGGGGAGGTGATAAGAAGTAGAAGCTGTGATCTTGGATTCCTTACACCTCTGTGCACACTCCTGCTGCTGAGCTCAACAAAGGAGAGTTTTTGCCCTGTAGCAGGAGCAGATGCACATGAAACAAAGGTAGCCTTTCTTTTTTGCTGACAAACACTGTGGGCATGTTGCATATGGGAAGGATGGGGAGCCACCAGCATTGTATTTTGTCCTTTTACACAGTGAGAAGAAATTAGAACACAGATCTCAATGAACAGCCCCAAATTCCTTTTTGTGCTTCCCTCTGCGTGCATGCGTGTAACCACAGTAACACGGGTCCTGTCGAACGCGGATTCCTCTGTGCACGTAGTAAAGGACATCCTAACTTTCATTGTCTACATTAATGGTTCCTCTAAAATTTTTACTTCCCTGAAGGGATACCTGGCTTTTATTTAGTTCACCAGATACCTGTGTGTTTCAACTTTGCTATGTACAGGGACACAAAGTCACAAGGAAGAAAACCTTATAAAATCTACATACCAGCAGTCAGTCAGTTATTGTTACTCCCTCCCCTAACTCCTATCTCAAGGCACACTGACTGCTGATTGACGCTGACATTGCCTTTGTCTGTAGCTATAACATCTATTGCTGCCTGTATGTATTTGATTGCTAACTTAACCAGGAATTGTCCAGGAGGGACCAACAGAACGCTGTGTGGGGTTAGATACTTGCAAGCTTCCAAATGTGAAGGAAGGCTGTAACTAAGGTTGCCTTTCAGTTTCTGCTATGAACCCTATTTTCATCAGTTCATAAATTAATGGGACTCCTGGATAAAATCTTCTGCCAGGTGGTAAACTTTGAAAATAATCACTCCAGGTGTTTGGATTTGGAAGGCAGAAAAATAGACTTTTTTTAAAATGAAGATTTCAGTCTGTTTTCCACACCTGTACACTAAACTGGGAAAGGATGCACTCTGGAGGCTGCTCTGGCACTAGAGGCTGTGTATATTCTTGACCACAACTGGAGACTTTTTTTTTTAAAGGATATAATTGTAGAATCATTAGGGATCGGAAGGGACCTTGAAAGATCATCTAGTCCAATCCCCCTGCCACAGGAGGATCACCTAGACCAAGTCACAAAGGAACACATCCAGGCGGGTCTTAAACATCTCCAGCTAAGGAGACTCCACAACTCCCCTGATGGACTGTGTTTATGGAAAACTTAGTTCCTAACACTGCCCTAGTGGCACTACTGTATCCAAACCTGATGAGAGCCCCCAAAAAAAATCATTCACCCTAGCTATAATATAGGCAGTTATCTTTGGCTTCCAAGCCAGCACATGGTTCAAGAGAACATTAAAGCTGGAAGAAAACAAAGTGCCATCGCTGAGAAATTGCATTTATGAAAATTACCTGGGGTTCCCACCTGATATCTCCATCTGACTAGCAGGCCTGAGGCTGGGGTTGGACCCATTCTTGAGGCCTTTCTAGAAAGCTTAGAAGGTCCCAAGATGGTAGAAGTGCTGTGGTAGAAAATAGTCACTTCAGGTTCTCATCGTTCTGCCAAATGAGCTTCCTTGAGAATCAGCACTGTTACACATGCAAGCACTGAGTGGTCAGTTCTAGGGCACTGAGCCCTGAGCTGAAGAGCTAAATCTTACCTGCTGTTGTCCTTACCTCACAGGGGTCAGCACATTTAGAATTAAGAGAGGGTTAGATAAATATTAATTCTATCAGCCAGAAGAAATAACTGCTTCTGTAGGTGATCCCACTGTGGCAGGGGGATTGGACTAGGTGATCTTTTGAGGTCCCTTCCAATCACTAATGTTCTGTGATTCCATGAAAATCAGGCTGAAAGCTGAAGGAATTCCTGTTGCTGTTGGCCAGTGTGCTGCCACTCTTTCATATTTCTCTGTTGGGTAGATCACCCCTGAGCATCTTCAGAGAAGCTCTGGATGGTCTAGTGTTATAGACAATCACCTTTCCTCACTTAGGTACTGCTTCGGAAATTGGGGATCTCATCATTTGGATTTTTAGACTGTTTAATTCTAATTGAGTTACTGTAATATTTCATTTACATTTTATTTGTGATGCAGATTCATTCCAAGTGAGGGTGTGAAATGGCAGGGTAATGACAGACTTCATGGAAATAAATCTTTGATAGAGTGACAGCCACTGAAGCATTAACATTTCAACAATACCAACTGTATAGAGTCAATCAGATACCACTGGAGTCTTCTTTTAAGGCTGAACATCAAAATAGGCACACCAGGTGAAAAAGTTATGGTCCTAATTTCATTCCTTTTCACACACAGTTCTATAGTATGTTGGATAACATTAACTAGGATGCTGTATGGCATCCTGATATGCTGTAACGATGAATGGAGGTGAGCGTAACACTGACATAACATTAAAGGTTAGAGGTTCTTGCTGCCTCTTCCGTTTCTCTTAATCTTCTCATGAGGGTAACGGAGCACTGGAACAGGCTGCCTAGGGGGGTTGTGGAGTCTCCTTCTCTGGAGACATTTAAAACCTGCCTGGATGTGTTCCTTGTGCGACTTACTCTAGGTGATCCTGATGTGGTGGGGGGATTGGACTAGATGATCTTTCAAGGTCCCTTCCAATCCCTAATGATTCTATGATTCTATAAGAATATTCATCTCTCCCTCTAACAGCAAATTTTTCACTTCAGAGTTGCAAGTATGTCAATCACAGAAGAGCAAGTCCTAAGGATGGGCTTTTGGTCATGGGAGGTGGCTCTAAACCCTTGGCAAACACAAGCACAGATCTCACAACCCATCACTCTTTATCTGCTTAAGAAACGTAGCCAGTTGCATAAAGCCATAAAACGTCTGAACCCACTTGCCTAGCTGTATTTTGTGGACACAACACCTTCCTTCTTCCTTCAGAAAGGATCTCACACACACAAATATTGCCTGTGTCCATGTGCCCAGGTACTCTGTGTCTTTCTCTGTTTGCCCTGCATCACTCTTACAGCACACATGCTTCAACTCAACATTACTACCCGATCACTGTGTCCAGTCCCTAGCTCCAAACCCCAGCAAACAAATTGGACTAATATGGGTTTCAACCAGGTGTAATCATTCCATTTTGCCGAGATGTGTCCAGCTGAGCAGGTACCTCTAGGGTTTACACAGCCTCCTTTGCCACACTTGGGAAAGCCAAGGGCACAGCAGCTCAGCAGAGAAGTCTGAGTGCCTCAAAACCCCCAGGCATTCACCGCTGAGGTAGCTTTATATGGCAGTAGAAAGGTGTACATTGACTGCTCCTCCAGAGAACTGTGCATACTGGTTATCACAGGCAGAATGGGGCTTAGTGGTCTCACCTCTATAAGCAGAGCCAGACAGAGACACCCAGACCTGTTCTGCTAGAGGCCAGGACAAATACCAAAGCATTCTTCCTCCATGGAGTCCACCCAGGTTTGCCGCTATTCTTTCTATAGAATCATAGAATCATTAGGGATTGGAAGGGACCTCAAAAGATCATCTAGTCTAATCCCCCTGACACAGCACGATCACCTAGACCAAGTCACACAGGAACACATCCAGGCAGGTCCTAAATATCTCCAGAGAAGGAGACTCCACAACCACCATGAGCAGCCTGTTCCAGAGCTTGGTCACCCTCACTGTGAAGAAGTTCTTCTCACTTTGATGTGGAACCTCCTATGCTCCAGCTCACACCCACTGCCCCTCGTCCTATCACTAGATGACATTGAGAAGTACAATGAAGGCAACAGCATGTATAGGACATTGTTCTGGTTTTTTTACGTAATGTTTAAAAACCACAGGCTAGTTCAGAAATGTCACTGCATAGTGGTATGTGGCATTTTCTGGATATTTTTATTTTTAGGATTTCTCTGGGATTTCTGTCAGGAAGAAAAAGCATTTCTGTTCTGGAAAAACAAACCTCCATTGCAGTTTAGTGTCTGGAGTCATTTAACCTACTTTTTTTCCCTGTAGGTTATTGTTAGGGGTAATAATTTGGTTTATTAATCTTAGACTGTTTTTCTCCTCTGCAATTTTCTGTTATCTGCCTAAATACTCCTACTAGAAATAAGAATTGTTATGCTTAAGTAAGATCAAGTATTTGATCTTTCACTTTGAGCAAGTCCTTGTTTTTTCTGCAAGACAAAGAAGTCAGCAGTTTCAGAAGGCTTTAAAATAGAAAAAGCCTTTCTTCTTCAGTCGTGCTCTTCCTTGCTGTGGTAGACCTGGGAGTCATGCTCCACCTTGTTTCAATAGGCTCCTTTTGTGACTGAAATGTATGCAGGAATGTTGGTAGGACCATACAACCTCCAGTCATCCCAGCACCAAAGTGAGACCGTCACAATGTTCGCCGGGTGGGCTACACTTTCCTAGCGTCAGTGCTCAGTTCTTCTGTGGCCTTTGCTGTTAGCATGACTCGCTTTTCGACTGCTAGAGTGGCTCTAAACTGGGGTTGATCTTGGCTGACTGCCAAACAGAACAAACCACAGGTGGAGTGTTCCCTTTCCACTACTATAAGTGGGATCACTTTACACGTTAAATGGGGTTCGTCTGCTGAGAAAATTGCTCTACAGACATCTGAATGTTACAGCAGAGGCAAAATAAGTCAGCCATGTACAGGGTAGCTGAGTCGCTGAAAGAGCCTGACCTGATCCTGAAGAATGTTTTAAGGTTAAAGGGCTGGAGCTCCTCTCCTATGAGGCCAGACTGAGAGAGTTGGGGCTGTTCAGTCTGGAGAAGAGGAGGCTCCCAGGTGACCTTATTGTGGCCTTCCAGTATCTGAAGGGGGCCTAAAACAAGCTGAGGGGGGACTTTTTAGGATGTCAGGTAGTGACAGACTAGGGGGACTGGAGCAAAGCTGGAGATGTGTAGATTTAGACTGGGTGTGAGGGGGAAGTTCTTCACTGTGAGAGTGGTGAGAGCCTGGAATGGGTTGCCCAGGAAGGTGGTGGAGGCCCCATCCTTGGAGGTGTTTAAGGCTGGGCTGGATGAGGCTCTGGCCAGCCTGATCTAGGGTGGGGTGTCCCTGCCCATGGCAGGGGAGTAGGAACTGGATGATCCTGTGGTCCCTTCTAACCTTAACTGTCTCTATGACTTGGTCTAGGTGATCCTACTGTGTCAGGTGGATTGGACTAGATGATCTTTCAAGGTCCCTTCCAATCCCTAATGATTCTATGATTCTATGAATACATTAAAAATGAAACTTTTAATGAATACATTAAAAATGAAATCGCTTTTAATATTTACCATATGGATAGAAAAACCTGAGTGGAATATTTAGGAAGAGGTTTCTCTATTTGAGTTTAATTCCTTATTTTTTAAATTATTTCTTGATCCAAATACCAAGCCACGTTCTCCTGACTTCTGCTAGGGAGCCTCTAGAAAATCTATGATTATCGACTCTAGTTTTAAACCCTCAAAAGCATCACTGAACTCTTCTGTAATTATATGCTTCTAAGATTCTAATCTTAATGTGGAGTAATAAAGCAGTCTGGGCTTGTTAACAAGGCTGCTCTGAACAAGCAATGACACACTGCAGGGCCTTGATTTCTTGAAGACAGGATGTCTTGAAGAAAGGATTGTCCTCCCAAAGCAGCAGCAAGAGAAAAAGGTTTAGATTTTCTTCTCAACATAAAAAATTAGAGTGCAGCCACATCTATCTAAACATCCTTGTGTGATTTACAAGTCCAGCATAAAACCAGATCATGGGATACAGATACCCAACAAGTTCCCTGTAGCGATCAATGACACCCCTGTTTCAGGACTTGCACAAAGATGATGATATGATCAACAGTCATAGTAACAACCTTCAGTTTCTCACTAACCTTGTGAAAATCTTTTTCTTCTTCTTTTTAATCAAGAAATTAACCTTCAGACAGAAGTAACCCAGTAGCCAGTAGAAATGACAGAGGGTCTGTGGAAGGAGAAGAGTAGCTAGCTGGAATTCCTGCGTGCTGTGCATCACTTGCCTATCAGCACCTGGTTAGTTTTGCATTGGCCATCTTTAATGTAAGGGAGCAGACATCCTTCTGTGGCCCATGGAGGACGACTTCTGTATTCGGCTTCAGCCTACTTCACTCTCCCCATGGGTAGGAGCCAGATGCTGGAGGGTCAGGGATCCAAGCAACACCTACTTAATAGCCAGCTAGTCCTTCAAGCACTCAGGTTCCCATTGCTTTCCATGTGCTCTGTCATGGTATCTGCAAGCACTCATCCTGTGAAGAAAAGCAGACAACGAGGGCTACTGCCTCTTAATGTGTTCCAGTAAATCAAAACACTTGAGGTGTAGGCTTTGGGTGTTTGTGCTGGAGTTCAGGGGGACTCTGTATGTTGCTTCCTTTCCTCCTTCCATCAGTGCTACTGGAAATGATCATACTTGTTTTCCTGAAGTAAATTAAAAAGAAATAAAATTAGGGTTAAGACCCACCTGGATGTGTTCCTGTGCGACTTGGTCTAGGTGATCCTGCTGTGGCAGGGAGGTTGGACTACATGATCTTTCGAGGTCCTTTCCAATCCCTTATAATTCTATGATTCTAGGTCCCTGCCTCTCCCCTTGCATGGCATTATGGTCTGGTTTGGAAAATGATTAGCTCTTAGAAGAGAGGTTTGCAGTTGCTGCAGCAAGATTATATGCGGCAATAGCTGCCAAGCCACAGGAAGACCATCACTTCTTGCCAAAAGGACTATCATTGTTTGAACTGCTCGTTCATAGTTGCAAAGGATATCATAAATCTTTGCAGTTCAGCTTTTGGAACACTGACATAAACTGTTTCCAAACACTCTAGACCTGCCTGGCTTATGTCATTGGAGCTGCCAGATACAAACCTTCCTTTCTGAGGGGAAGTGAAACAAACAGACAATTCTCCATGCACACACGTCTTCTGGAAAAAAAGTCAGGTGGGAGAAATGCGTGCACATCTTGAAGGAAGATGGGTGTCTCCAAAGACCTTCTATTTCCTGCTCCAGGGACACAGGTAGAGCCCCGGCCCCGCTCACCTAACAGATGAATAGGAAGTTTCCTTTCAGTATCTACATCTGTGTCTCCAGATACTGTTACATGAGATCAGAGCTTCACTTCACTAAATCAACCAAATAATTTCTTAGACAGTTTCCATTGATTTCTGTTTTTGACGTGTGCGCGTCTGTACCTCTCAGGGTCCAACGTCCCCTAAGAGGGCCTGAAATAAGAGGTGCAGAGAACATCTGATGCTTTATAGAATCTAGGGATTGGAAGGGACCTCGAAAGATCATCTAGTCCCATCCCCCTGCCACAGCAGGATCACCTAAACCAAGTCACACAGGAACACATCCAGGCGGGTCTTAAACGTCTCCAGTGAAGGAGACTCCACAACCCCCATGGGCAGCCTGTTCCAGTGCTCTGTCACCCTGTTACTCACCTGAGTAGATTTTTGGCAATCTTCATGGTAGTTCTTCCTTTCTGGAAGACACAATGTGAGTAGTGCTAACAACTGCCATAAGCTGTGTCTTCTGTGTATGCAACAGAAAGCTCTTTTGCTTTTGAAGACGTACTTGCTATATCTAATATTGTAGGAGGGAGACAGTATGGAAGAAAAATCAGTTTCTCTGGCACCTGATATCATTGACATTCCTCCCCGACATGTGCCCCTTCATTTTGTGTCTTTGTTACGGACCCTACTACTCCTTAAGGACCAAGAGCACCTCACATGTTCTTAGCTCCACTTTAGCATAAGAAGGTTAATTCCCAGATATGGGAAACACAAGATAATAACAAAAACTAAAATCCTGGTGGAGAACTCATGGTTGCAGAATGCCCTACGGGTGACTCCCACCACTGTGAGGAGAAGACCACCTCCAAAATGAGCAACCTGTGCCAAGAACACTAAGCAATAACATTTTGTTCAAAACTGAGAGCTGAAGTTGGCAGAAGACTGCAGCTGCTGTAAATGTCACTAGTGTGTGAAGGACAAAGGCAGCCACTTAAGCTATTAGTACCCAACACATTTAAGGCTTTATAGATAAAATGTGACTTAGAGAGGAGATGAGGCCTGGCAGACATCTAAGATCACACAGTCGAGGTGGAATGTGCTTTCTGCCTGGGAAATTCCCCTTCCTAAGCAGGCAGTTATACCCTGCTCTGGCTCCAAGTTTCAGGTGCAACACACACTGCAAGCCTCAGGTTAAGAAAGAAGCTGATGGCTCCAGTGAAACCCAAAATAACTTGTCCTAGGCAATAATGAACTTTCATCCAAGTGATCAAAGACTCATCATTGCTTGCATGTGCATGCAGAAAATGCTGGAAATATAATGAGACCTGAGGAGCAAACAGCAGTTGTCCCTAATTCAGACAAGGTGAAACATCTGCAGTCCCTTTGATTTACTTCTTCTCGTGCATAGTCATGGTTGGACCAGGGCAGCTAGCTCACATTTGTGTCCCAGTACGCTGCAGCTGTTGGATAGCTCGTTCAAGTGCATCGGAGAAGAATTACCAGCCCCACATCTCCTGATGTTAACAGTGCCCATAGTCCCAGACCCAGGCAGAGATGGAGAGTTACTCTGTCACTGCAGGGCAGTGAATGCCAGACGTTGGCTCATTGAGAATGTAGTGAAGGAAGGAGGGGTAGTATCTAATGGTGGTGCCCAATAGTCTGTGCTTGACTATCCATACAATGCAGTCCAAACCTTTCTCTTGCCTTATGGAGGCAGTGTTGGCCCTTCTGAAGATGAGCTGGTTCATCCTCTTCTTCCATTCTCTCAGAAGAGAAAGCTTCTTGCTTGGGACCTACTGGTCAAATACCATTAACTATTCCGATGTCAGTTCTTCAGACTCAGGATTTACTTCTCTCTCTAGTCTCTGACACTGGCTCTGGTCAAACTTGGGTCAGTGGATGTCTGAAGTAGTTGGTCTATTGTCAATACCCAGCACTGCACAGTTTATAGTCCAGTTTCTTCCTGTTGTGTTGATTTGTCTGACTGAAAGTCAAATTAAAATGGAGGTACAATGTGATAACCCTGAACTGATAGACCTTTCTTGGGGGACTGGGTCAAGTGCAGCTCAGTTTGACATGTCCCTGTTTCTGTCTTCATGGCAGGGTAGCTGAATTCCAGACACCAACATGACTGAACGCTTTGACTGTCACAACTGCAAGGAGTCTTTGTTTGGTAATAAGTACATCCTGAAGGAGGACAGTCCCTACTGTGTGAAATGCTATGAAAACCTTTACTCCAACACCTGCGAGGAATGCAAGAAGCCTATAGGTGCTGACTGCAAGGTACGTCACGTTTGTGTCCTCTTAAATGGACTTGACAGAGTAGCCTGGAGGCATGGTGCTACGTCCTGGAAGGATCTGGCTTAACAGCTACCCAGGGGCTTCTTTCGGTGGGAGAGCATGCTTTGTGGACCCTTGTGTCTGCTTTTTACCACGTCACTTGGCAAATCCTTCTTTACCAGGCATGTTAATAGAAGTGGAAGAACACCCCTCTTTTCCTGTAAGGCACAGTGTGATCTGATGTAAGAAAGTATCTCTAACTCATTAGGGGTGTCCAACTGCCCTTGGGGCCAGCTGAGACCTGAAAAGGTGGCAGAAGCTGATTTTTGCCTACCCTTGGGTCAAAGGGAGGTAAGCCAGCTATGCAATGACCACCATTCAGTTGTCATCAAGAGACAAGACAGACTCAGGTAAAGTTGCCAACTCATAGACTACAAAAATCTGGCTAATGCTAATGCAAGTAATAAGTCATCCAGAACACAGCATAATTAGCCTTTTAAACACATAACAATGATAGCAGAGCCTAACTGAAGGTTGCAAAGACCTTGATTGCTTGAGCTATGCACAGCTGCATCATGTGGAAGCATCTGCCTGACACAAATGAGGTGTGACTGCCTGCATTTATCTTCAATTAACCAAAACAAGTAGAGTTCAGGCCAGTTCTACTCTGACTGAATGAAGACAGATCACACTTGAGCCATCGAATTAAGTGTCTGTTGGACTGCTACAGACTTCATCCAATATATCCTTGCACAACATGGCCTGTTAAAAGTTAGAATCATAGAATCATTAGGGATTGGAAGGGACCTTGAATGATTGTCTAGTCCCATCCCCCTGACACAGCAGGATCACCTAAACCAAGTCACACAGGAACACATCCAGGTGGGTCCGAAACATCTCCAGTGAAGGAGGCTCCACAACCCCCATGGGCAGCCTGTTCCAGTGCTCCATCGCCTTCACTGGGAAGAAGTTCCTTCTGATATTTATGTGGAACCTCCTATGCTCCAGCTCACACCCATTGCCCCTTGTCCTATCACTTGATGACATTGAGAAGAGCCTGGCTCCATCCTCCTGACACCCACCCTTCAAATATTTATAGATGTTAATGGAGTCACCCCTCAGTCTCCTTTTTTTTCCAAGCTAAAGAGACCCAGGTCCCTCAGCCTCTCCTCATAAGGGAGGTGCTCCACTTCCTTCATCATCCTCGTTGCCCTATGCTGGACTCCCTCCAGCAGCTCCACATCCCTCTTGAACTGAGGGGCCCAGAACTGGACACAATCCTCCAGATGTGGTGTCACCAGGGCAGAGTAGAGGGGGAGAAGAACCTCTCTTGATCTGCTAACCAACACCCTTGTTGACCAAGAGTTTCATTGACAGAGCAAGTTTGCACTGAAACAGCAATTTGTATGGTACGGCCACGGGATTCTTGACTACAAGGAGGTCTGACATTTTATTTCCTACATTGCTAATCCATACCTTTAGAAGCACCAGTTAGTCCTTGTTAGTGACAGTGCCACTCTGTCTCTAGTTCTGAGGTACAGAAATACATGCTTACTCAGACCAGGAAAAATAAAGGTCTCACATCTTCTAAATTTAGATAAATCAGTTATGAGCAAATCGTTAGAAAACCTCTTTCAGAAGTCTTGAAAAGGTGAGAACGTTTCACTGTCATGGCGGGGAACTGGCCGTAATCTGTAAGAGGGGACTGGACTGGATGATCTTTCGAGGTCCCTTCCAATCCCTAATGAATCTATGATTCTATGATTCTAGGGTATAAAACAGACCACAGGTCATAAATATTCAGATTAGAGACATAGCTGGCCTGACCTGAGAAAGCAAAATATTCATGCCCCGTTCCAGAATGTGCTTTTGTTCTAAGGTCTTTTCCTAATCCCCAGAGAAGACATTTCCATGTGCTGATATTCAAGAATTTAAAAACTTGGACCGGCTTCCACAAATCTTGGACAAAATATTCAAGAATTAATCAGGCTGAACTTTTCAACCCAGGCTGATGGGTTTGGGGAGTGCGGGTGTGATCTGATATGATGCTCTTCTGCAGTTTTAAGCCAGGCACACTCTAAGCAGACAGAAACAAGCCCCACCCTGATCATCTGCCATGTGAGAAAATGTCATGTATGTGAAGAGCAAGAACTAGGCGTGGAAAACACAACCATAACACAGTAGATAGAGATTTCTCAAGAGGCATTAGGCGTGTCAGAAACAAATAGGCCATCTCCTTTGTTTCTGGGACTGCTGCTTGTGTCTGCCTGTGCTTTGCGCTGCAGCTTTTTGACCTGTTGGTCAATTCTAACCAAATTTTGACAGATGGGAAAAAGTGGCAAACTGAAACGCCTACGAGTTTTCTAGAACAATCATATGGTTAGGTAGGAAAAAGAGATCTTATTGGTGTTCACAGAAAAAGGGAAATCAGCTTCTCAACGGGAGTAGCAGAGGCCAGAAATTAAGTGCACGTGAGAGAGTGCCCCTGTGCTTCAGCCACAAGTTAAGTTTCAGTTGAGGCACGTGCACTGTATGACTAAGCGCAATTCAGCCATGAAACACAAACCCACACAAAAAAACCCCATGGTTCTGCTCCTCAGTAAGCCATAGACACACATAGGTGTACAAACACCTAAGAAACATGTGCATATCCATTTATAGATGTGTGTTTTTACACACTGCATTCCCTTTTTCCCCTTAGCACACAAAAAACGGACTCCGTATTTATTTGTATGTTCTGACATAATCTTCATAAAGCTGTAGAATTTGGAACTAAAAGCTAGTGGAGCAACGGTGTTGTCAGAAAAGGTCACATCAAGACCTCTGCATCTGGCAGGATTCCTACCCTCACAATGCACGTTCCAACCTGAAAAGCTCCATGTAGCTCTCACCTCTGATCCTCCTCAGCAAGTCCTGACTTGGCCACCACTGCTGCTCTACATTGACAAGAACTGAACTGAGAACCCAGCTACAGCTGAGATTGCTTTTACTGTCCCTCCTACCAGACCTCCCAATTAAAACCAGCACTCCTAACTGAAGACAACCCTCTTGTAGCTGAAAGGGTTCCACCAAAGTAAGGTGTTGACAGTAAAATGGCGAGCGCTCAGTCTCTTGACACTTCTGTAGCGTATCAGCACTGGTGTGCACACCAGTTCACCTGAGCTGAACCTAAGCCTGCTCAGACACTTGTAATACTCCAACTTTGATCACACTGGGCTCTGAGAGGACCCAACTGATGCCAGATAGCCACCTTTTGTTTTAGCTATGGCGCAGACAGCCCACAGCTGTCCTGAAGAGAAGTTTTCTTTGAATTCAAATGAGGGGAGAATTTGCTTCACTATCTTTCTATGGTAATTGTGACTGCAGCTGAGTAAGAGCTCCTGTATTCCTTAGTTAAAATGCTGCTTCTTCACACCAAAAAACCTCCCTGAATAACCATGTATGATTCTATGATATACTGAGTGGTAGGAGGCGTCGGCAGGTAGTAGAAGAATGGTGCTGTGCATCTTGCAATCATTACCCATTATCCATGTGCCAAGAGGTTCTAGCAGAAATTTACTCCTAAAAAGAACTGAAGATTTGTTGCCCACATTCCTGGTGAACGCTCACCACACTTACAGTCTCCTGCTTCTTTCTGGAAATTCATCCATTATGTTTTCATTTGTGTAACTGCTGAAGCGTGACTTTTGGTTGGTTTTGGCTTTTTGAGTTTCCTTGCAGACCCTATGGCACAGAAACCATCATAAAAAGACAGGAAATATCTACAGTAATCCAGTGCTTAATGTAATCCACAAGTTTGCCTTGGCAGGCAGGAGGGAGTGAAAAGACTCTGCAGAATGTAAGAATGAAATTAGAAGTGGGTTGGGACATAAAGCTGCTGGGTCAACAGCAAAAATTTATCAAAAATTAATCAAAAAGGTTTGTCTTACACATCAACAAAACAAAAAATAAAACCTTTAGTAATGGGATCAGGAAAGGGAGAAAATTATTTGGTTTCTAATTTTTAATGTTTAAACCCAGTTCTTAGTTGCAAGACTTTTCCAGTGCATTACATAGGAGGTTCCACATAAATAAGAGAAGGAACTTCTTCCCAGTGAGGGTGACAGAGCACTGGAACAGGCTGCCCATGGGGGTTGTGGAGTCTCCTTCACTGGAGAGGTTTAAGACCCACCTGGATGTGTTCCTGTGTGACTTGGTCTAGGTGATCCTGCTGTGGCAGGGGGATTGGACTGGATGATCTTTCAAGGTCACTTCCAATCCCTAATGATTCTGTGAGTCTGTGATTCTATGATTCCATGATTACCGAATATCAGATTAATCGTTGTGAAGTGAGACAGTAAAAGAGGCAGATACCTTCATCCCTTCTCCAAGGGGCTGGGTTCAGCACAATACTGTTTGTGCTCACCTTTTCTAAACAAGATTTTGATAGGTATGAGCCAGTCTAACACACTTAGAATGTTTTGCTGAAGGGTGTACAGTAGTACCACCTTAGGGACTACTTTAATTTCTTGGGTGCCTACGCAAATCCCTTTGCTAGTGTGTTCTCCATCACTGGCTGCAGGTGTAATGCAGTCTCTCATCTTTCAATTTGATTCATATTTAAACATAGGCAAAAAAACCCAGAAGAGTCATTAAACACTTGCTACAGTTGAAAAAAATGGAACTGAGATCAGCCCAAATTCAAGTCGTGGTGTAAATCTGTTGAACTGATAAATATCAGAAAGTAATTGGGAATAGGATTTCTGTCCAGGGATGAACAGCTATTCAATGGCTAGAAACAGGCAATAGCTAAGACAGGCAGGGCCAGTCTGTTGTATATATATGGTTAACAAGTGTTACTCTGACTCAGAAACAGGGCATTATTCTCAAAGGATGTACCTAGATGAAACTTGATGTTCCTCTGCTGCATACAGAAAGTGAGGGTCACCTTGACCTGCAAAGGAGTGAGCTGCTCTTGGACCAGAACTCTTTGGTTCCTGGAATTAGCCTCAGCTTCTGGGTGTGATTCACATTTGGATGTGTTTCCATTCTCTGAGCTTCCTTCCAGTTGCACAAAGCACTCGTCCTGCTTACACTCTGGTTTTGGATTTCTACAGGATCTCTCTTACAAGGACCGCCACTGGCATGAAACCTGCTTCCACTGCTTCCAGTGCAAGAAATCCCTGGTGGACAAACCTTTCGCTGCAAAAGAGGAACACCTGCTTTGTACTGATTGCTACTCCAATGAATACTCTTCCAAATGCAATGAGTGCAAGAAGACTATCATGCCAGGTCAGGATGCTCAGTCCAGATTAAGAAAAGATTAGGCTAAATATCAAGTTGGAAACATTTGTGACAAATGTTTTTCCTTTACTATGTTGGATAAATCACATAAAATACAGTTGATGTTGTGCTCTAAGTCACTTCCATGAATAGAACAGGTAATTTCCATAGTGGATCATAACTGTTACTCATATGAAGCCAATTACCCTTGAAAATTAGGATTTCTTTCATTTAGCATTTTTCCAATGGGATCTCTAGCTTCCTACAGCAGTTTTCTTTCAAGGGCTTTTGATTGCTTGACAACTAAAACTGATCTTTCTGTCCAGTCCCAACTTTGTACTCTTGTCGTGCCTGGCTTCCACTTCTTGAAGATCAGCAGCAGCCTGCAGACTCAACAGCTTACTTAGTTTGCAGTGCAGCTTTGATGCAATTACTCAGATTTAGCTTCTCCTATAAAAATGAAAAATGGGTCAGGGTGCTTCTAAGGTCCTTTTTGAGTACAAAGACATGGAGAAACAGGAAAGAGCTGTTTTCTTTTTCAACATGAAACATGAGGTTAAGGTCATAGACTGCTGAAACCTCATCTGCTTATGTCAATACTAGAGCATTTTGGGATGATTTGAGGGCTTAGAGCGGATGGAAACCTGGTCCAGAAATGAAACATTAAAAACCAGTTGGAAACATCCACCTACGTGCTCCATAGTGATGGCTAGTTGCTTTTGACAATGCCATTTCCTTGGCTGGTTCTGGCATTGGTCATCTTAGACTAAAGCTGAAAACCACAACCCTGCACACCTAAGGTATAAAAATGAGGGTTTGGGGATGAAAGAGAATGTAGAAGTAGAAACAGCAATGACACTTAAAAGCAAATGGCCCTACCCATCCATGACTGGGTTTAGTCTTCTCCTTCTGTTATTCTGTGTGCACCTATTTGTACCAACACAACGCTAACAACCGGCTAACACTAACAACTAAAAACTAACGTGTTTGCGAGTACCCAGGGCTAGTGTAAAGCTGTAACCATATATATGTAGATATTTTTAAGATTGTGCATCGAATTGACCCCCATGATCAGTGAGCACTTTCACCAAATGGATCTCTTTTTGCTTATTGTGCCAGGTGTAGATTGATAAGTAGGAATGCAGGCTGGATTCAGCAACCCAGAGAATCTCTTCCCTTCCAATTTGGAACAGAAGAAACCAATTTTAATGAAAATTAACAACCACCAACTGGTCTTTAGCCACTTACTGAAGATAGCCATGATGTCACGACATTCAGAGAGCAGCAGAGGCAGCATTTCTTTTCTCCTTACACAGCACATCGTGCCTGTACAGGCACTGCACCAGAGCACTGTGATCACTGACTGAAGCATAATTCATTTTGAAAGAACCAGCAAGTGGTTGGATACCCTTTATGGAGACTGTTAATGCTACACTTGCCCTTTGCTTTGCTCCACTAAGTGTGCCCATTTAGATTTAATAAAGCATGCCCATTAAATACCAAAGTAATGACAAGCCTGATCTTTCAGTCCTTCTTGCAAACCAAATTCCCACTGACTTCAGTCCAGCAGTCAACAAACAGGGCCTCCCCTGCCTTGGGTTTCAGTAACAAAGCAAACCCAAAGAGAGAATAGCTAAAAATGTAAAATAAAATTGTAGACTATTAAAAAGAATGATCCTCATCTCCTTTTCCCAGAGCATCATTCCTTGAAGGACTGATTTATTTGCTCCTTTGTGTGATAAAGTTCCCAGTACAGAGAGGGCATAATCCTTGATAGGTGTCCATTAACAGGATGGATCAGAACTACCCAAGCATGCAAGCACCAGGCAGAAAGCTAATTAACAGTTCACGTACTGCACTCCCACAAGTCAATTTTTAAAAATAAATTTTAAATTCTGGAGTGTGCCTCTCGGCAGTGTTTAATGAGACCAAAATAGAAGAGAAATTTGCATCTAGTAAACAAAGAGGAATTAATGCTTGAGAAGGTAAAATTTCACCCTGCAGTAACAGGGGCAGGGAGAGTTGGCATCAAAGGAGTTTGTTGTAGCTCTTCATCATTAGCCAACATGATCAGCTTGTCCGTACTCCAAGCACTTTAAATCATGTTTTTTGCTTCAAGAGTTGTGGAGTCTCCCTCACTGGAGGTGAGGAGAGTTTTAAACACTGGACATGTTTAAGAGTTGCCTGGATGTGTTCCTGTGTGATTTGGTGTAGGTGATCCTGCTGTGTCAGGGGGATTGGACTGGATGAGGTCCCTTCCAATCATAGAATCATTAGGGATTGGAAGGGACCTTGAAAGATCATCTAGTCCAATCCCCTTGGCACAGCAGGATCACCAATCCCTAACTATTCTATGATTCTGTGATTCTATGGTTCTATGAATGGTTGGAGTATCATTGGCTTGTTTTCCCTTCTGGCCAGTATCAAATATTCTGGCACACAGGAAATTATATAGTCTGCAAAAACTTTGCCCACATACTAAAGCATGGCCAATCTGCAATGTACAGAATCTGTACCTAAAAATATCTGTACCCTAAAACATCATTCTACACAGACACATTCGTAGAATCATTTAGGATGCAAAATACGTTTTAAGATCATCAAGTCCAACCATTAACCCAACTCTACCAAGCCCACCACTAAACCACATCCCTAAGCTCCATGTCTACATGAATTTTAAATACATTCAGGGATAGTGATTCAACCCCCATTCCTTGGCAGCTTGTTCCAGTGCCAGATGACCCTTTCAATAAAGTTCTTCCTAATATCTAATACAAACTTCCTCTGGTGCAGCCTGCAGCCATTTCCTCTTGTCCTATCGCTTGCTACCTGTGAGAAGACCAAAGTCCAGCTCCTGACTACCTCGCTGCTTTTCTGCTTTTCAGTGAAGGATTGTTCACATTTTTATTCCTTTCACGTTGTAACTGTGGTATAAAACCAAAGGCAGAGAGAAAGCTGCTTCTTGCTGAAACTTTCAAGAGACAAAAAAACATTTAGGACAGCTGTTGCAGAGATGGAAACCACTGCAAATTCATTGTGGTCCTCAGTGAGGACAGGAACATGGCCCCAGAGCAGATACAAAATAATCCTTTGTCTCAGACAGTGACTATATTGGGAAAGGGAGGCAAGAAGCTTCCCAGGAATTAACCCTCTATCTTGCAGCTGTATGAAAAAGAAACTGAAGGACCTTGAAATGAAAGAAGTCAAATGTAATGAGCAATGGACATCACTCAGCACCAACAGCAACTTCTCTTGGTGTTTTGCCAGTCTGTTAGCTCATTAATCCCAGTGATACTATGAAGTAGTTTTCCTAAGCCTTCATTATTAGCAGTAAATGTTTCTCTTCTTTATAGGAGAAGAACCGCTCACCTTCCAAAAGCTTAAAATAGTAGCCCATAGCAAGCAAAGCTAGTAGGACCATGAAATAGCCTCCAGCACATAGCTGCACTGCTCGTTGAACGACAGCCAGCTGCCACACAAGCAAGAGCTACAAACTGCATCTGTCTCAGCCAGAAGTTCAGTAGATGCTCTGGTCTCATTACAGGTACTCGGAAGATGGAATACAAGGGCAACAGCTGGCACGAGACCTGCTTTATCTGCTACCGCTGCCAACAGCCTATTGGGACGAAGAGTTTCATCCCTAAAGACCATCAAAACTTCTGTGTACCCTGCTACGAGAAGCAGTTTGCCATGCAGTGCGTCCAGTGCAAGAAGGTAGGGCTCTTATCGTACTTGCCTCAAACCTACAGGGTTGAAGTCCATCTCGTTTTATGTCCAGGGAGGTAGAATATTTTATTTCCATATGTGTGCTAAAATCTTCAGAATCAACTGATTTGAAGAGGTTGTATAATTTCAGTTCCCACCCTGCACCATGCACAGCATCTGCAACTACAACACGAAGATTGTCTCACTCAGGGTTAACGGTCCCTTTGTACTGAAGGCCTACAGAGAACACATTGTTAAAACAAACTAAAAACCCCATAAAAACACAAAACAAAATTTAAAAAATCCTCTCCAGTGGAATAACCTTATTCCAATGTCACTTATCATGTATCACACACCTAAACATTTCAAGGGGAAAGATCAGCCAGCAGTGATATTTTCTAATATTCCAATGAAGTCCAAGGCAGGTAAGATTCACACAGAGCGAACGCTGCTCCTGTAATAAACACTAGTAAAATCAATATGCTCAGGAGGATGACTTTCTAGGCTAATGATCGTCTCTTTGTGAAATTCCTAAGTTCTATACAGACTCTGGTAAGAATTTGAGGACTCCTTCCTAGAAAGAATCAGCTCATCACTTATGGACACATCCCAGTTTCCCATGGACATATGCGTAGGCAAAGACAACCAACACAGTAAAATCCCTTTCCCACTGCCACTCTTTCATCAGTGCCTCCCTTTGCCATTTGTGTGCTTCTGGCTGTCATCTCTGCCCACACTACACAGACTTTCTTGCATGTGTGCTACCTGCTCACTGCCCTTTCAAGCAAGAAGAGCTGCAGTTTGGTCAGATGTACCAGCTGGCCAGAAACAACTGCATCGTTGCTGCTGCACAGGAAAGGCAAAAGATAAAAGCTAAATCTTTCTTTCAGGCTTTGACCTAAATTATACCTAACTAACTTCACTACCACACATCCATCCATCCATCTATCAGGTTTCTGAAGTGTCTACACAGACAGTTTACACAGTTTATTAGGGTTGGAAGGGGCCTTCAAAGGCCATCGAGTCCAACCCTCCTGCTCAAGCAGGACACGAAAAGCATAATCACCTAAAAAGCGACACAAAAATACATCAAGATGGTGTTAAAGGTCTCTAGAGGAGTGTACTGGCACCAGCCGCCCTGGGAAACCAGCTCCAATGTCTAATAACCCTTCCTGTAAAAAAGGTTTTCCTCACATTGAGGTGAAAGTTCCTGTGTTCAAGCTTGCATCCATTATCCCTTCTCCTGTCTGATGCAACTGAAAAGAGAGGATTGCTTTCTTCTTGACACCCAGCCCCCATGGATTTATAGAGAGTAATTAAATCCCCACATAGCCTTTTTTTTTTCCAAACTAAAAAGTCCCAAATTTCTCAACCTCTATTCATAAGGCAGTTGTTCCAGATCCCCAGTCATCCTCACAGCTCTGTGTTGGACTCCCTCAATTAATTCTCAGTCCCTCTTGAGTTGGGGAGACCAGAACTGTACACAGTATAATGGTGCAGACCAACTAAAGCAGACTAAAGGGGTAGAATAGCTTCCCTTGGTCTGTTAGACACACTCCTCTTGATCCATCCCAACACACTACTGGCCTTCCTGACCACAAGGGCACTTTGCTGATCCCCTGACACAAAAACTCCAAGTAACAGGAGGATTGAAATGCTTACGGTAGTTCCTTCACCACAAAGGACAGTGCAGGTGAAGGAACAGAGATGAGATGAATCCTAGCACATACACGTGAAAAGCGACATTCAAAGCCCAGGTTCTAAAACCAAAGGGGACAACTGAGTGAGATTATACAATATGTGGAGAACCAAGTACTTCTAGGGTGCAGTTTCTTTGTATTAAGAACTTCTAATAAATCACTTGGTTGGTTTTCTCAAGGTCAAGTCCCAACAAAACTATTTTGCTCCTGTTAAGCCTTCTTTCCCTTGCCCCACTGCAAACACCTCATCACCCTTCCTGTCTCCTCAACCGAGATACAAATCTGCCACCCTCAAAAACACACTTTCTGTCTTGCTTTCCACAAACCAGGCTATCACTACAGGAGGTGTCACTTACCGGGAACAGCCGTGGCATAAGGAGTGCTTCGTTTGTACCGGATGCAAGAAGCAGCTGTCTGGACAACGCTTCACCTCCAGGGATGAGTTTGCTTATTGCCTGAGCTGCTTCTGCAACCTCTACGCTAAAAAGTGTGCTGGATGCACAAACCCCATCAGTGGTAGGTCTCTCATGATGAGTGCCTTAAGTTTCAGTGTGAAATGGGTTAAAACAAAGAAACTGCTTTTCCCCTGGGTTTTTTGGCACCGTTTTTGTGGTGGGTTCAAAACCACAACTGAAAAAGGAAAGGAAAAGGAAAGCAGCTAGGTCTTGATGAGATCTCAGATAGTATTTGCCAGACAATGGATATAGCTTAATAATAATTCATTCTGAATAACTTGAGAGACTTCAGACACCACACAGTTCAAGATGTTTGAAACTACCTGTTTACAGTCACACAGACACAGAATCACACAGAATGGTAGAGGTTGGAAGGGACCTCTTAATATCAACTAGTTAAACCGCCTTGCTACAGCTACTCTAGGTAGATCACACTTAAACATGTCCAGATGGGTTTTCAGTGTCTCTTTACAGACAAAGGAGATTCCACAACCTCTCTGGGCAGCTTCTCTTAGTGCTCTGTTACCCTTAAAGCAAAGAGGTTTTTCCTTATGTTTTAATTGAACCATCTATGTTCCAGTCTGTGCCCACTGACCCTCGTCCTGTTGTGGACACTACCAAGAAGAGTCTGGCCTCATCCTTTTGACACTTTATCTTTTAGATATTTGTAAGCATTCATGAGATTCCCCCTCAGTCTCTTCCTCTCTGGGCTAAACAGACCCAGCTCTCAGATTCTCTTTGTAAGCCAAATACTCCAGCCCCTAGATCACCTTAGTGGCTCTGTGTCACTAAGTGCCTAACAAAAAGGACTGGAAGAAGTCTATCAATTGAAGTTTCCTTCTTTTCACCTGATTTTCATGGAACATGGTGTAGCATACAGTAACAGAGCCACACAGGTTACGTGAGATATGCGTGTTCTGTGTATCATTCCACTCGTGCTTATTAGTGGGTTCACTGCCCTCAGCCACAACAGTTGCTTCACCATCAGGAGGTGTCCAACTGGACTCTACCTCATGTTGTAGCACATGGCATTCCTTCCATGATGTTTCAGGACAGCAACTGAGAAATCACAAGGCTTTCACATCGTGCTTTCTGGTAAAAAGTACTTCAGGAGAAAACTGCTTAAAGGTTTACTATTAAACACTCAAAATTATAACCTCCTTTATGAAGGAATCTGCATTTAACAGCTTGATCCCTGCAGTCCAAGACTGCAAATCTGAGCTATAGCTGGACCATTTTCTCTCTCATTGTAGCTCTGCCTTTGTTCTTGTCCCTCACTAGCACAGGCTTGACTGCACAGCTTCTAGAAAAGTCAGTGCATAACATCACAGGTACTGCTTTCTGATTGTGTCTTTTGAATAGTGCAGTCTTTTCTACCATCTCCTGTTTATTTACGAAATGCTGCTACTAAAGGCAACCACTGAGAACAGGCTCAATCTTCTATCACTTATTACCACCAGTAATAACAGTCAGGCTCGCCAACTTAGCTGAAAGCAACAGAACTGCTCGAGGCTGAAAACATGACTTGCTACAGAATAAGGGTTGCAGAATTAGAACAGCAGCATGAGGGGAGTCAGAAATAGCATCACATGATGACCAGTGTGCTACCCTTTCCTTGCAACAGAATGCTCTTGGTTTTTAAACAGGACTCGGAGGAACCAAGTACATCTCCTTTGAAGAACGGCAGTGGCATAACGACTGCTTTAACTGTAAGAAGTGCTCTCTCTCATTAGTGGGACGTGGCTTCCTCACGGAAAGGGATGACATCCTCTGCCCCGAATGTGGAAAGGATATCTGAAGCTCAAAATAAGATGTGGGACAAGGAGGGGAGGAAAGCTGTGCTTGCAATATATAGTCTGAAATACACAGATGTTCAGCCCTAGCTTTGCCACTCTGTGTTTCACTGCATTATTAACGTTACTTAACTTTTTTCTTCAAACTCTCTAGAGCTGGAGGGAAAACTTCAAAACCTCTAGTAGCATTGTTGGTGTTTAAGACTTCTGTGGCTAACCAGATCTAATGCAAAACCCGAGATGTAGAACTGTTTGGGTGTCGTTAACATAACATACTCTTTGTTGTTTTGTTTTCCTTTCACCAAATATTCCAGTTACACGCAGGTGGTACAGTTCAAGGATTACAAGGGCCACACACAATCCGTTCAGAGGTGGGTGTTCAGGGCGAAAACCTCAGCCCACTGAAATCTGTGGCAAATGGTAACTGGTGTCAGAAAGGCTGTGGGCTCACCTCAAGTGTTCTCAAGCTGTGTGACTAGTGTGTGTTGTCAAGCCTGTAGAAAGACCGTGAGCGTAGGGGGTGCTTCAATGTATGAGGATTTGTGCTGTGCTGTACAGAGATTAAACACTTGAAAGTTGGGGTGGGAAACGTGTTGCATGACTAGCTGGTCATTGTGTGACGTTCTGATGGACTGTGTCAATATTACAGTTAGTTGGCGTTAGGCTGCACACTGTATTTTTAAAAATAAAATAAAATGGTGATTGTGGTTTAATTTTAGTTATGAATCAGATATTTGTTCAATCTATTCATTGATGACTTGGATGAGGGATTAGCATGCACTGTCAGCAAGTTTGCTGATGACACAAAGCTGGGTGGTGTCACCGATAATCCTGCAGACTGTGCTGCCATTCAGCAAGACCTGGACAGGCTGGAGAGCTGGGCAGAGAGAAATTTAATGACATATAACATGGGTAAGTGTAGACTCTTGGTAAGAACAACCACAGGTACCAGTATAAGCTGGGGGCAGACCTGTTGGAGAGCAGTGCAGGAGAAAAGGCCCTGGGGGTCCTGGTGGACAGCAGGATGACCATGAGCCAGCAGTGTGCTCTTGTGGTCAAGAGGGCCAACAGCATCCAGGGGTGGATCAGAACAGGGAGGTTAGCAGATCAAGAGAGGTTCTTCTCCCCCTCTACTCTGCACTGGAGAGACCACATCTGGAGTATTGTGTCCAGTTCTGGGGTCCTCAGTTCAAGAGGGATGTGAAGCTGCTAAAGGGCAACGAGGATGATGAAGGAAGTGGAACACCTCCCTTATGAGAAGAGGCTGAGGGAGCTGGGTGTCTTGAGCTTGGAGAAGAGGAGACGGAGGGGTGACCTCATTAATGTCTATAAATATTTGAAGGGTGGGTGTCAGGAGGATGGAACCAGGCTATTCTCAGTGTCATCTAGTGATAGGATGAGGGGTAATGGTTGTAAGCTGGAACACAGGAGGTTCCACATCAATATCAGAAGGAACTTCTTCCCTGTGAGGGTGACAGGGCACTGGAAGGGGCTGCCCAGGGAGGCTGCGGAGTCTCCTTCACTGGAGATGTTTAAGACCCACCTGGATGTGTTCCTATGTGACTTGGTCTAGGTGATTGTGCTGTGGCAGGTGGATGGGACTAGTTGATCTTTCGAGGTCCCTTCCAATCCCTAATGATTCTGTGATTCTGTGAAAATGCTTTCACAGTCTGAAGAAACACGAGGCAAGAGCCATACAAACAACAGCTTTTGAAGTCAGTCATCATGACACTGGAGGGTTTAGACAGTTCTCAGCTTGGCTCTGCTGATACAGTCGTCTACTAACTGAAGTCAGTGCCAAAGTTACGAGCAAAAC
This sequence comes from Rhinopomastus cyanomelas, assembly GCA_013400115.1. Lineage (NCBI taxonomy): Eukaryota > Metazoa > Chordata > Aves > Bucerotiformes > Rhinopomastidae > Rhinopomastus > Rhinopomastus cyanomelas. Next base: position 212,076 of record VXBP01008680.1, read on the forward strand.
TCAGCAACTGTGTGAAAATTAGTTGGCTGCAGCTGACAAAAACATATTAGTAGGCTCCAAATCAAAACCACAGTAACGTTCCTCTCAGCAGGCAAGAAGGTCAGGCACCTCAAAAGACATTTACCATTGCAAAAGCAGAAGTTTATCTTCTGTACTAGAACGTGCTTTACGTTTATTTTTTATTGCAATACCTAGTACCCTCTGCTCTGGAATAACTTCTGCTGTATTTTTCATGCAAAGGTATCTGTCAACAACAGTTAAAAACAACAGATAAAATCAAAAAGAAACAATCCAGTGGAAAACAACTTTTCCCAGAGCAAACTTAAAGGAATGTGGCCATGTTATGCACTGTATGATCCTCATATGACATCCATGTGGAATTAATTTCTATCTAGCAGGAGGAGGTAATGTCACACTTCCAATTGTACTCTTCAAGTGACAACGACAACTTACGAACATACTTAATCCGTGTGTAACCGGGTAGGAAAAGTTCGTTCTTAGTTCCTGCTACAGGTCTTGATTTTGTCTCATTTTGTTTGAAGTGCAACACACCCACAGGTCAGTCCTCTCTCATTAATTCAAGAAGCTAAATGGAATAATAAAATTGTGTAGGTTGGAAAAGACCTTCAAAATCATTGAGTTCAACCATTAACCTAACTCTACCAAGGCAGCTGCTAAAACACATCTCTGAGCTATGTATCTGCATGACTTTTAAACACATTCAACCACCTCCCTGGGCAGCCTGTTCCAGTTTCAGTATTTTTTTTCCCTAATATCTAAACTAAACTTCCCCAGCACAACTTGAGGCCATTTCCTCTTGTCCTATCACGTGTTACTTGTGAGAAGAGACCAACACTTGGAAGAAGAGACTAGTACTCACCTCTCTACAACTTCTTTTCAGGCAGCTGTAGACAGTAATAAGGTCTCCCCTCAACCTTCTTTTCTTCAGACCAAATAGCCCCAGCTCTCAGCAGCTCCTCAGTAAGGCTTGTTCTCCAGACCCTTCAACAATCTTGTTGCCTTTCTTTGGACTCACCTCAATGTCCTTTTGGCACTGAGATGCCCAGTAGTTGAGGTGTGCCTCATCAGGGCAATAATGACGTCCTGTTTGGTTTACTGCACAGCATTTTAGGAACTCTGCTGGCTGACATTTCTGAAGTGCACATCATGCCAAAGGCACAATCACTGAATTCTTTTCTTTGGTGGCTTCGTTCTATGATGAAGGTTGTACTAAATAACTTTAAAAATCACTCTTGGGAGGTCTGGATGCAAAGGAGGACATACATCTCACTTTCTCTCTCTTCTGGGGTCTGACAATCCCACAGCACGCTGCAGCTCCACTCAAATACTTTGCTGAGAGAAGGGTTACTGATCCCTCAGGGGATAGTGGAAGGCAGTGAGGCAAATGATGCCAGCTCTGGGGAAAGGCAAGTGAACCAGGACAAGTCTGGAAAGTACACTGGCCTGAAAACAAACTTGTTCACGTGACGCTGCTATTGGATGCTTGTGCAGGGTGTAAGCAACCTAGGAGATTCCCAGAGTTTATTGATAACTTACTCCTCACAGTGGTAGAGGAGCCAACGAGGTGCTGTGCTGGACCTTGTCTTCACCAACAAGGAGGGGCTGGTAGGGAAGGTGAAACTCAAGGGCATGCTTGCCTGCAGTGATCACAAAATGATGGAGTTCAATGTCCTTAGGGCAGCAAGGAGGGCACCCAGCAAGTTTGCTACCCTGGACTTCAGGAGAGTAGACTTTGGCCTCTTCAGGGACCTACTTGGAAGAATGCAGTGGGACGGAGCACTGGAAGGACTGGCTGCCCAAGAAAACTGGCCAATATTCAAAGACCACCTTCTCCAAGCTCAGGAGCACTGCATTCCTGCAAAAAGAAAGTCGGGCAAAATGGACAGGAGGCCTGTATAGATTGAACTCCTGGACCAAGGAACTCCCGGGCAAACTTAGACACAAGAAGGAACCCTACACAGTGAAACTGAAGACAGCTACCCTGTAAGGAACATAGAGAAAACGTTCACACAGCCAGGGATCAGGTTAGAGAAGTCAAAGCCCAGGCACAATTAAAAAAGGAAAACTAGAAAAAACATGGAACCCCTCCAAAAGGAAATAGGTGACCTGGTTAGCCAGGATATGGAGAAAACTGAGACACTTAATGTTTTGCCTCAATTTTCACTGGAAAGCACACAAACCATGCCATCTAAGTTACAGAAGGCAAAGCATGGGAGAAGGAAGTAGCCCCTGATCCTGAAGGTACAAGTCCATGGGACCTGACGAGATACATCCACACGTCCTGAGGGAACCGGTGGGTGAAATTGCTAGCCCAGTATCCTTTCTTCCAGTGTAGTTTCTGCTGATTAGAGAAATGGAAACATAACCCCTACTTTCTTAAAACAGGAAGACAACCCAGAAAACTACAGGCCAGTCAGGGGTCTGTTTTGGGTTCAGTGATGTTTTAGTATCTTTGTTGGCAACATGGACAGTGGCAGAGTACCCCCTCAGCAAATGACACCAAGCTGTGTGGTGTGGTTGATGCACTGGAATGAAGAAAGACCATCCAGGGAAATCCTGACAGGCTTGAGAACTGAGCCTATGCAAACTGCATGAGGTTCAGTAAGCTCAAATGCAGAGTCCTACATCTGAGTTGGAGTAATCCCAAGTACAAACACTTGCTGGGTGGTGAATGGACTCAGAGTCCTGAGAAGGACTTCAGGCTGTTGGTAGACAAGCGGGTCAACAGAGCTGGCAATCACAGAACATTAGGGATTGGAAGGGACCTTGAAAGATCATTTAGTCCAATCCCCCTGCAACAGCAGGATCACCTAGACCAAGGAACATATCCAGGAGGGTTTTAAACATCTCCAGAGGAGGAGTGAGTGAATGCAGCCCAGAAGGCCAACAACATCCTGTGCTTTATCAAAAGAAGCTTCTCCAGATCAGGTGAGGTGTTCCTGCCCTCTGTTCTTGTGACATGGAACTGTTGGATCATGTCCAGAGGAGGGCCACAAGGATGATCAGTAGCCTGAAGCACTTCTTCTATGAGGACAGACTGAGAGATAGGTTGTTCAGCCTGGGGAAGGCTCTGAGGGGACCCTATAGCAGTTTCCCAGTTCCGAATGGGAGCTTACAGAAAAGCTGAAGACAGACAACAGACTCTAGTGATAGGACAAGGGGGAATGGTTTAGAGCCAAGAGTGGAGATTTAGATCAGAACCTAGGAAGAAAATCTTCACTGTGAGGGTAGTGAGGCACTGGAACATGTTGCCCTGTCCCCAGAAATTTTCAAGACCAGTCTGTATGGGACTCTGGGCAACCTGATCTATGGAGAGGTGTCACTGTCCAGGGCAAGGAGGATGGAACTAGATTATGTCTGAGGTCTCTAAACCATTCTATGATTCCGTTCCAGTACAGTTCTATCACTCCACAACACACATCAACACACATGTGCTCCTAGCAAGTGGGACTACAACCAAATGTAGCCAGCTCAGGCTCAAACTGCTGCCAAGAAGACACCCACAAAACAGATCCCTTACCAGACTGTTATACTAGTGTGTGGACCAGCATTTCAAACATGACGCTAACTGCTGCTAAAAACCTAAAGCAGCTACTAAGCCTTCTACCCTGAAAGCTTTTTCTGAAGTTCTAATCACTGAAATTTAAACATATAAAATGAAAACACTTAACAGCATCACAAAAACAAGACAGCATCACTGTTTGATTTTGACTGAATTTATTTAAATAGGATAAAGCTACTCAAAAGACAACTCTTTACATACAAAATGTACATTATGTTAAAGTTTGCTGTACTCAAGTACAAAAAACTGCACAAGTGTTTAGTAAAAGGGAAACAGCACACAATATTTCAAAACACACATTCTTACCACTTTACAGCATTCAAGAAGTGCCTTTTAGGTCACAATAGTGAATGGAGAATGTCTGTCAGTAATGAATTAAGCTACAGTTTTGATTTCAATATTAACCAATATCAAAAATGTAAACAAGCTTTCAGATCACTACTGACACCTTCTTTTAGTGGGTTAACTAAGTGGATTCAGAAATTCACTAATTCTTTGCTTTACTATTACTGGGAGTGTTACTATTACTTATCATCCATATCCATAATGATCTAAATTGGCTGCTCCACTGAGATTTGGTAAAAATTTTTCCATCTACTAGATTTCTGCCTTTTAAGGCACTACCAGTGATTCAGATAAAACACCAAGTTTCACAGAAAACAATCATCCACCTTAAATTATCAAAGTAAAAAGGACATCAGGTTGCTCGGGGTTTTTTCAGTTTTCAAACACACACTAATGCTTTTGTTGTACTTCTTTGTCTTTGATCCCTGACCTTCTTCAACTGTAAGTTGAGAAACCACTCATCTGCATTCCACAGGTTTTCCTCATATATTGTAAGCATGATTGTTAACCAGAAAAACGAGCAGACTCACTACAACACTTATGCATGTAAAAAATATGCCTGTGTAATTAAGAAAACGTGGCACTAATCCATTCAGTGCTTCCTCTCAGAGATTCGTACCAGTCTGGTAACACACTTCCATTTGTGCATTTCGTACTTCACACATCAGTAAGAGAAACTTCAATTTGAAGTAACGATGTTAAAACAGTTCATCTCTTATCACCAACCTAACTCACCCTGTAAATTCTACACTCCAGTGCAACAAAAAGGAAAAAAAAAAATGTCTCGGATTATCAGTAGAACAGTTAGTTTTCTCATCTAAATGAATTATGCTTTTAAAGCCAAAAAGCCTCTTGGGATCACTCTGAATCTCAATAGCTATTTTAACTATTTAACCAGAAGTGGAACAAAACTGAATCGTACTGAAAGAAAAAAAATGCACATGTGTGAATTGTAGTGACATGCAGGAGATGAACTAGAGTAATCTTGAAACCTAGAAGTGGAGAGTTTAAGTATATTGCAGTATTACCACCTTTAAAGAAGTAATGAACTACCTGCTGTACAGAAGATATTCTTAAGGTGACTGGTGAGAATGACTCCAGCTTTTACAAGTGGAACTTTTAAACTTATTAGAACTTCACAGCAATCTGAATCCTTAGTAAAGTTTAAAAAGAACTGTACTTAAACTCTTTAAATATGACTTATCTGTTTGAAAATATGGAAGTAACATTTGTGTTTCAAGCACCATTAGCTACTTCACGGCCATGTAACATGCTGGATTTTCTTCTTTGCTTCCGTAGGCTTTAGGTCATTCTGGAATACAAGAAAATATATTAAGTATTCTCAGATGCACTGCACAAGTAGGAGTTTGTAGTTCCATATTCAAGCCTAGTATTAACTGTTGCTGAACTACTCAGCCATATGCGCCTACAACAGCTTTCTACTGCCATCTTGTGGAAAAAACTAGTCATCACATAACCTCTCTAGAGAAGACAAACAACAAAACCAATGAATTTTAACCACCTGCAAATCACGCGTCTTTTCTAAAACCTACAACTATTTATGTAAAAGAACTTTTCCATTAGGCAGTTGAGGAACTGGTACACACCAGAGTTTCAAAACAGAGTTGTAAAGTTATTTTACAGTGCTGCCTTCAAGTACTTGTTGGAATGGGATAAGAAAAAAACCACTACCAAACATACAACTAGGAAACTCATTTACTTTTAGAAACATTTACTTTTTAGAAACATTTACTTTCATCAAATTAAAAAAAAATTAGAAAAAGAGTAAGAAAGGTTGATCTTCCTTTGTAATGACCCACATAACAAAAGACAAAATAATTGCCAAGCCTCAGGTGAACTCATTTTTCAAAGTGCAGCCCAAGAAATGAGGAAAAATAAAAAAGAGATAAAAAAGTCAAGAAAGCTCAAAGCAAAGCAACAGGAGAAATTATTTGTGAAGTAGTGAAATTATTACCTTTCCCCTTTGTAAAAGAATGGGGAAAAATAAACTTGAGAAATTGAAGCAAGCAGGTATATGAGTTTACAATAGCATTCTGCAACACACTGGTTTGGGTAGCACAATCTAGATATCTCTCTTCTCCTTAAGAGTTTGAGTCATTACAGCAATCCTGAGGCCCGCAACCACTGAAAGACTTAAGAGAATTAGACCCAATGATCAGAGGGATAGTTCTGTACTACTCATTACAAGAACTTTTTCCTTCAAAGACAGTCATTCGCTTGAAAAAGCAATTGTCATTCTATGAAAAACGTGTCAGGCTTTACACTTCATAGCCATTTAGGAAATGGATTCCTCCCGGCTGCATCACTTATTATTCAATAGCACATGATTTCAGACAGTAAAATAACATACATACAACATGCCTGCAGAATACCCAAGTGTGCCTGACTGACACTACCAAAGCGTGACTGGACTTAGCAGTAGTAACCTGAAAAGCATGAACTGTGGCTAAGGTAGAAAAGTAACTATCAGAGGTCATAGCTTCTGAGTGTCAGTTATACAGTGTCACTTAAAAGCAGTCATCACTGTGTCTACAAAATGTTTAAATTAAATATAAAGAAGCTGTGAGGCGTACACCAGAATCACCAAATGGTTTAAAGCTCATCTAGTCCAACTCGCCTTGTAGCAAGCACGGACATCGTCAACTACATCGGGTTGTACCTGCTGCAACTGTCCTTCTAGTCTTGGTCCGTGCCCTTCTAGTACTGAGGACCCCAGAGCTGAAGACACAACTCCAGGTGGTGCCTCACAGGAACAGAGCAGAGAGGCCAAATCACAACCCTGAACCTGCTGGCCACACTTGTCTGGATGCAGCCCACTGACTGGCTTTCCTGGCTGTTAATACACATTGTTGGCCTCATGACCAGCCTCTACCAATACCCACAAGCCCTTCTCTACAGGGCCACTCTCTAACCCTTCATCCCCCAGCCCTGACTGATACTGATGACTGACCTGACCCAAACTTCAAACAGTTCAGGCAGGCCCATTTCTTGATCGTGGCAGGGTCCCCCAGATGGTTTTCTGTCCTTCAAATGTGTCAACTGTACCAACCAGCTTGACGTCATCTGCAAACTTACTGAAGGTGCACTCAATCCCACTATGTCACCTAAGATATTAAACACTGGTCCCTGTACAGTCCTCTAAGGGGCATCATTTCTCATGAGTCTCCACCTGGACATCAAGTCATTGACTACTATCCTCTGGAGGTGACCATCTAACCAATTCGTTATCACAGAATCAGAGAAACACTTATCCACCAGTCTGTCCGTTCCTATCAAACGCACACCTCTTCGTTCAAATGCTTTCCAGAAGTTCAGACAGATTACAATTAAAGCTCTTCCCTTGTCTGCTGAAGTAATCGCTTCATCGTAGAAGTCACTACACTGGTCAGGCAGGACTTGCTTGTGAAGCCATGCTGCCTGTCTTCAATCACCCTATTGTCCTCTGTGTGCTTTATCATGGCCTCTAGGAGGATCTGCTTGACTGTCTTCCCAGGCACTAATGTGAGGCAAACATATCTAACTACTAAACAAGTTTCTAAAGCTCTATAGATTCAGATCTGATTAATAATTGAAGGAGTTCTAAATGTTAAAATAAAATTAACAATACTGGCAGTAGAAAATACATCTCCCAAATATAAATTTTCTTCAGAGGCTCATTCATGATTTTGTGGAAGCTGCTTTTCTTTTAGACAAGCCACAAAGCAAAAATATTACTTGTATTTTTCCATGAACAACATTCTTGTCTTTGAGATCTCAGCAAGTCTTTCTCATCACCTTACAGATGCCCAGTACCTCATTAAAATCATCAGAAGTCAAAATGATCACTCAACCTTTGGCCTCTCATGGTTTGTTATGGCTTCTTGTTCAGACTCACAATCTAGTCAGCTCTCCAAATTTTCACAACCAGTTCTCTCCTCTTGCATGTCAATTCCTATGTGGGATTGAAAACAGATGGTGTTCTTCCTCTAAGGATGTATTCTACTACTCCAGCAGCTCACTTCAGTCCCTGTAACATGTCTTCTATCACTCTGACAAATGAAAGCTTGTCCTACTCAAACACGTAAGCGTGACTGCTACAAGCAGTATCAAATATTTTCCTTCCCTGACTCAGAAAACAGACCAAGTGTTCTCCCTTTAAAGCTACTCACTACTTTAAAGATACTCACGTTATGTAATATCTGTTCTCTCAGACCTACAAATAGGACTATTTCATTTGTGCTTTATTTGACTGCTACCAGCACCACTTAAGTACTTACTACTTACTTACTCACTTAAAAATGACATCCATGTTTTCTCCAAGGTTGTGTCTTTCACACAGAAGTTTCCCATGGACAAAAACTTAATTTGTTTTCTTGTAATCTTTCCCAAACCAGCAACTCTTTTGCTGGTTTCTAAATAGACCATACCATTACTCCAACATAAAATAATTCTGAAAACTCTTACAAGGGTCTATCTTTAGCTCCTGCAAAGTCTAATCAACAACAAAAAAAGCTGCAAAATTATATGCTGAACGTACTTACAGGCAAATCAGAATCTTCTTTTGGAACAGCTCTCTTTAACTTCACAATAGTAGTTCCTGCTACTGGAGACAAAGGGTATGTCTTCAGACTGCTCAACATATTGTTGTTAGTCTTTGAAATACTGTTCTGCTTAGGGTCATTATTCCTCATTCCCAGCTTATCGTCCTCTGATAAACTGGAGGCTGAAATGTACGTTGAGGCATTTGAAGGAACTGATAATCTTCTAACAGTGTTGATGGTGCTTCCAGCTGGAGGAGGTTTTAGGCGATCAGCAGTTCCATTCTCTGTCTTCTTCACTTTTATGCTTGTACTTGTTGAATTGCCATCAAATACAATTAAGGGTCTCTTCCTTAAACTTTCTGCTGTTCTAACACTGGAAATACAAATTGTAAAACTCTAAGAAACACAAACTAGATGATCCAAAACTCGTATATTGAAGACACAATTGGTGAAACTTAATTTAAACTTACCTAAAGCAAAAATATATCTCAAAATACTAACCTTAAACTCTTAGCTACTCCAGGCTAAAGCAATAGAAATTGCTTCCAAAATAAAAGGGGATGGGGAGGGAAGGGGACTGCGTTTCTCAGCAAATAGGGTTGTGTGACGAGCTTCCCAGGCAGACAATTCACAGAAGCACAGAATCATTTGGATTGGAAGAGAGCTTTAAGATCATCAAGTTCAACCACTAACTTGGCACTGCCAAATCCACAACCAAACCATGTCCCTAAGCACCACTTACTCAGATTTGCATTTACATTACTATCTGTTAATAAAAAACATGTGTTATGTAATAATATTTTTTTTCTGTTCATCAGGTTTCTGGAACTGATAGACCAAGACAGACTTTTAATTCATTTGAGACTTGTTTGTCAGGAGACGAGACACAAGTCTTTGGCTTCTATCTACAGTGGATGTGGTTTCTGTGAGAGCTTCTACAAAACAAGGTTAGCTTCGAAGACCAGGAGTGTCCAGCCAGCCACTTCAAACATTCAGTAATAAGATGTATTATTGAGGTATAACACAAACACTCAGTTCAGCTGATACACAGCAAGTCTTTTAAGACATGCCATCAATCACCAGCATTAAAACTAAACATGACATTCAATACTGATTTTTCAAATTTCCATGTTTTCATCTTCTGTCTGTAACTTAGGAGCAGGCAGACACACACTAAGCTGTGCTGATCGCATTTCCAAGCCTCAAATTAATTCCAGCACACACTGTAAGGCTGTGCTCTCTACAGAGCAACTTCATCAGAAAGCTCCTGCTGTTCATACAACCAATCAGTTTATCTGATTTCTACAATGAACAGCATGCTCAGCTCCCATCCCAGACTTGCACATAACTTACAGCCTCACAACACCTATGAATTTTCTTTTCAAAAGCAAGAGCGCCAAGTTTTAATTCCTTCTGAGCACAACACCATCATGCCAGTTCTGATTAAGTGGTGCACACAACCATGAGGAAAAGTGCAATAGTTTAGCATGTGAAAAGAAGATGTAACTTCTCAAGTTTCCTATGTGCAACCCGCACTTGCTGAAAGTCTATTTGTACCATTTCCCTGAGGTTTTGCTGGTTCCCTTACCAGCAATCAGAGATTAACTCTTCTGAACAGTGTTTTGCCAACACATTTGTTAAGCATGAAAGATGTAAAAAAATACATTTTTCTTTCTTCATGAAAAAGTAATGTACAAATAACTCAGTGTCAGTACCAGCTGGGGGATGAAGGTTCAATAGCAAAACTCGTACCAGCCAAGGCTGGGGGATGAAGGGTTTGAGAGTAGCCCTGTAAACAAGGGCTTGTGGGTATTGGTAGAGGCTGGTCATGAGGCCAACAATGTGTGTTAACAGCCAAGAAAGCCAGTCAGTGGGCTGCATCCAGAGAAGTGTGGCCAGCAGGTTCAGGGTAGTGATTCTGCCCCTCTGCTCTGTTCTAGTGAGGCCTCGCCTGGAGCTGTATCCCCAGCTCTGGGGTTCTCAGTACAAGAAGGACATGGACCTGTTGGAGCAGGTACAGAGAAGGGCTACATAAATAAATGATCAGAGGGTTGGAGCACCCCTGTTATGGAGAAATGCTGAGAGAGTTGTTGAACTCAGAGAAGGCTCTGGGGAGACATTATTGTGTTTTCCAGTACTTCAAGGGGCCTGTAAGAAAAGCAGGACCAGCCTTTTTAACAGTGCATGTTATGATGAGAGAAGGGGTTATGGTTTTAAACTAAAAAAGGGGAAACTTAGATAAGGTGTAAGGAATAAATTGTTTACAGTGAGGGAAACACTTGGAAACACAAAGGCAGGTTAGGTGAAGCTTTGAGCAACCAGATGCAGTTGAAGATATGTCTGCTCACTGCAAGGGGAGTCAGACTACATGAGCTTTAAATGCCCCTTCCACATCAAATCAATTATATCACTCTAAAGGCCTCTTTTAAAAGAGGCCTTTTAAGCTAGGTATCATTAATAAAATTTGGATGACAAAAAATATTATAGTCCCTTTTTGCTACTACTACAGTAGCAGAATCTAACACTTCCGACACAAGAATCCCAAGACACAGCTTTTTCTGCAAACGATCACAATGCCCAAAAGCTATACAAGTTTCATTTACCAGGCAAAGATTAAATTAAATGCATTGTCCTAAATTTTCCATGTCTAGTCCATTAAAAGCAAAAATTACCTTTTATTTTCACTTTTGAACTCATTTTGCTGTCTTTTCTTTTCCATCATTTTCCCCCATCTACTTTTTGGTAAGTCACGCTGAGGCAAGGGAATGGCATGCTGAATATAGAGATCAGTGAGATCATCTTTGTCCATCTTTGTATCATTTTCAACTAGTATATTTTTCTGTGAAGAACAGAAAAAATGTTGTTATTATGACAAATACAAACCATAAGCACTTAGTGGCAGAGCTTCTTTTTTCAAAAGCCAGGTTAAGGTGGTGTGGTATGCGTAGTACATTATAAGAGTTCTTTGCTTACTCTGGCAGTCTCTTCCTATCTGTCTTTTTCTGTCTCCTGCACCTGGTGGCTGCCACTCTTTGTGAAGTGCATTTGAGCACCTGTGTCATTAATTCTTCTGCTTGACATTTTGGTGTGTCATAGGCTGTTTTGATCAGTGTCACAGACAGCTGAGACCAATACTGTGCAGTTCATCATCACTGTCCACAAAGGTCAATACTGCAGACTCTCCCTATCCAAAACCTGGTATTTTTTTTCAGTAAAAATAGACAAAAAAAGGAGAAAGTTATGATAGATACACTGTTCATGACTGATGCTTCCATGCACTCTTAAAACATACTTCCCTGAATCCAGCTACAATATCAGAGCTCTTCTTCCCCCTCCTCAAAACCAGGCAACTGGAATATAACCCAGTTCAGACTTAAGATATGTAAAGCCCAGTTCCAAATGAATAAGTTGCAATGGAAAACTTCTAACAACTGCCCGTTGAACAAAATTTATATAACACAGAGTTTTCTTTTAAATCATACACAGGATTGTAACAACAAAATTTCTTGGTACCTCCTGCTACTTTTCTAAAAAGACATAAAACCCCCCAATAACATTCTATAAACTAAAGCAGGCTTGTACTGATTTTGGCACCTCTTCATGAATTCTGATGAGCACCTAAAACCTGTACGCTTTTGTCCAGATAAACTACGTGGACAACAGCAAACATAAAAATTCAGTGAGCTTACACAAAAACCTAAATTTGATATGCTATTGTTTCATGAACTCAGATTTTTGGGCAAGGCAGTAACAAGCATTTCAAGTCATATCCAGTGGGGCTTCACGTGGTTTAAACCTATTTGTGACTCACTTGCACACTCTTTTATTTTTTTGCAGCTACGCACACACATCAGGCTGCCTATTACACAGGATGCATTTCCTTAATTCATACGGCACAAATGCTGCAACTTTAACAGAGTAAAGATCATCTTCCCACTGATAATTTTACTATATGCGAACTCTGCGTCAGCCATGCTGACATGCGTTCAAACGCAGCCCCTCTGCAAAGCAGATGACACCACGAGCCTCCTCTAAGCAAGGCCGCAGAACACAGAACAACGACTTGGGTTGTTTGCTTTTCCCTGAATATTTCGTGCACGCCAGCTAAGGGAGACTGGAGACCGCAGGAGGGCCAGGAGAAAACTTCTCGCTTGGGTGATGGGGAGCAGGAGATTCTCTGCTGAGTAAAGCGGATAAACACACGGGGCAGAACTAGTTTAGAGGGGTAACACGATAACCCGCAGGGCCGCAAGGCCTCCCCCCTCTTCCCTTCCCGTCCCGCTCTCCCCGCTTCGGGGCCCGCGGCTCCGGGGCCGGCTCCCTCCTGGCCGCACCTGCGCCAAGGTGAGCAGCAGAAACTTCTCTGAAAGCAGCTCCGGATGCAACAGCAGCAGTTCCGAATCCGAGCGACCCGCGTCCCGCTCCTCCTCCCCGCCACCGCCCACCAGAGCCCTTCTCTGCGCCGCCATCTTTCTTCCCCTGCGGCCCCCCCAGCCCCTTCCGGCCTCCCACAATGCCGCGCGCGGAAGTGAGCTCACACACCCTCTAGGGCCCACCCAGCGGCCGCCTGCACCGTGTCCGCACGCTGGCCCCGCCCGCTCAACACTCCGCTCCGGCCGGCACCGCGGTGGCCGTGCTGAACGGGGAGAGCAAGTTCGCTTTCTTATACACACAGGATGTGTTGGGTTGGAAGTGACCTTAAAGATCATCGAGTTTCAAACCATCTGCTATGGGCAGAGACACCTCTCTCAGGGACTATTGGATCATAAAATATCTGTGGTTGGAAGAGACCTTTCAGATCATCAAGTCCATCCAGGTCACCACTAAACCGTGTTTCTAAGCACCGCGTCCGCATGTCGTTTAAATGCCTCCAAGGATGGTGACTCCACCACTGCCCTGAGCAGCCTGTTCCTATATCTGATAACCTTTCCAATGAATAGAACTGGGGTTGTTTAGCCTCGAGACAAAAAGGCCAAAGGGAGACCTTACTGCCCTCTACAACTACCTTTTCAGAGGTTAGAACGAGGAAGGGGGCAACCTCTTCTCCCTGGTGGCAAGCTGCACCAGGGGAGGTTTAGGCTGGTTGTTAGGAAGAATTTACTTATTGACTCTTCACAAGCCTTGCTGCCCTTGTCTGGACACACGCCAACATACCTATGTCCTATTTCCCTCAGCCTCCTTCTATCCAGGTTAAACTCTCAGTTACCTCAGCCGCTCCTCACACGGGCCCTTCACCAACTTTATGTCCCTTCTCTGCCCATCCTCTGTGTGGAAGGACAGCTGGACACAATCCTAGTGTCTCTGAGGCGCTCAGGAGCAGCACAAGGCCGCGCTTTCCCCTTCTCGCCCCACATCCCCACACACGGCTGGCCGACAGCGGGCCGCAGCACGCAGTCCGGCTCCTCCGATCGCCTCCTCTACCACCTCCCACCTGTCCCTCCCCGACCGCGCCCACAACAGGCCTGTCTTGGCTCAGGCCCCGTCCCTTGGCCGTAACTGGAAAGACCCTGCCCCTCCCGGAAGCGGTGATACCGGCTCGGGGCGGGGCCTGTGCGACACCGGAAACGCCGCGTCCGTCCCTCTCCGCCCCGCCCGCCGGCGGACCCCGCGCGCCGCGAGGCCTGTGCGCTGAAAGCGCGGCCTGAGGCGGGGCCCGGCCTGGCCCGGCCGCACCGCGACGCCTGGAAGCGGCGGCGGGTCCGACCCCGGTGTGGCGTTGGCAGGTGCTCAGCGAAGAGACAGCGCGGGGGCAGGTTCCACCGGGGTGGGCTGACAGGCCCGATCTCCGGGTTGTGAGGAGCCGGAGGTGAAGCGAGAGGCGGCCGCCGCGCCGGACGGGGCTCGGGCGCAGGGCTGGATGGGGCTGGCATTTGGAGGTTGGGGAATGATGTGTAGAGAGTAGTTGGCGCTCGCAGGCGGTTAATTGCACAGCAAGTGTGCGTGTGCGAGGGTGCGGCAGGCACTTGGGGTGCTGGATGCAGGGCAACAGCAGACAACACGTAAAAGCAAAAGAGGATGTTAACTACAATGGGGGAAACCTTGTGAGAAAGCAGAGCACCAGAGATTATTAGTACCTTTAAGCAAGTTTTAGTAGTCTGATAATTTGTTTGCCTATTGATTATATGTTTTGATAGTAAACATCCCCATTGTCTCATTTCCCGGGCTTCAGAACACCAGTAGTGTACTACCTGGCTTCCGTTTGTAACTCTGGACTGGCCTCTTATGCTTTGAAGAACCTATTTCTTGGTAGTGTTATAGGCCTCTAAGCTTCCCATCAGACGAGAACAAAATAAATGCAAAAAACCTTAAATCACAGGCAGGCTGTGTGTGCTGGCATTTTTTGTTCTTTAAAGCTTTTTGCCATAGCTTTGGGTGCGTTTTTTTTACCATAAATGTGTTAATTCTTTGCTGCTAGACTTTTATAGTACTTTCATTTGTTTTTTTTATTTCTTGCTGTTTGGGGATTATGTATGTATTTGGATTTATTTTTATATGTTTACTTTCATCTGCTTTCATTTAGTAAGTTTTTTTTTAAGTACTTATTGGTCAAAAGCAAAATTCTGTAGTTCTTCCCATGGCATACATTAATCAACATTTTTACCTTGGACTACAGGAAGGTTGTTGACGGTTTTAGGTAGGAAAGCTCAGGTGATCGTTTATTACTTCAGGGCTACACAAAGGCTCTTAAAAATGGTTGTGGGTTTTTTTGGCAGTCAATTTTTGGGCAGCCCACCTGATCTCAATACAGTTTCTTTTGATAACCTTGCAGGATAACATGGCTATGTTGACAAAGACTTGCGTTTTTGTTTCACCTTGGGCTATAGTACATCCAGGGTTAGAACACTATGTACAGCCCAAATGAGGATGCAATTTTAAAATGTAATGGAAGTCCAAACTCTTTATTTTTAAAAATTCCAAAAAAGAAAAAAAATAGGACTTTGTTGGCACAGAAGATCACCACTATCTCTTTGTAACGTGATTTTCTTCTGGCTATATTCTGAGTTTGATCTAATGTTTTTTGGTGGTTATTTGTGTGTCATGTACATTACTCGTTCTCAATTTTCAACATTTTTGCCATCGTTTTCTTGCAAAAGAAAACAGATTTTTTGTTTAGATGTAATAATTTGAAACAAAATTTATTTTAACCATGTTTAGTCTCAAGGTTGTTCACAAGAGCATCTTGTTGATGTTAGTCTCTCTGTTGGTCCGCAGAAATTAAATTTGATGTTCTATGTCTCTTGTATATGTGGACTGAAAGTAACACAATATGTTATTCTTAAATCTATTCAGGATGATGTTGCCCTGTATTGGCAAAGTGGTCATTACCAATAACAAATTAAAATGTCATTAAACAAGGCCATTCATTTCTCAGCTGCTCTTTTTTTTTTAATTTGAGTGTTGAGTGCAGCTGTTTGCTAGTTTCTTATAAACATATTGTAAGGCTGGAGTTCACTAAAATTACATGGTCTATTTTTAAAATATTAATAATTGCATCATAAATTGCATCTGTTGGTTGACAGGGAGTGATTGCAAAAGTGTAGAGAATATATGAAGTGTAGACAATATTACAGAGAATATAAGTACAACTAAATAAAATACAAGTTACTAGAAAAACCTGCCAACCAAAAGCACCACAACACAACCACTTTTATTATGATTTGGATGATACCTTGGATAAATTATGATCTAAGTGCCTTGGAAGTTACATATTGGTAATTGCTGGAGAGTAAGGAAAGTAAAGTATGTGTTAAAACGGAATACACTTACAGCATTTTGCTAAGAGACTCTGTACTAATAGGCCTAAATTGATTGTAAAGCAACAAGTAGCTTTCAGTGCCTTGTGGCTTCTCTAGAAATCTGCGAGCTGAAGCTTGCGTATGTTTGTATACAGGTGATATAAGCCTTTACATAACAGGTTTATGAATCACAAAACACTAGCTAAAACCACTTGTAGTGTCAAAATATCAGCCAGTAAAATGCTGCTTACTTGTGGAGAAAGCATCAGTTGAAAATGGCTGAGTGCTGTCATGAATCTGCTTCAGAACAGACTTGAAGTGAATGTATAGAATTTGATTCATTTCTGTGTTTATTAATGTACTCAGTCTGGCTTGTGTAAGCAGCCTGGAAATAGATATCAAAAATGCAGCAAATTAAGTTTTTGTATTGGTGGATGTTGATATCTCATTTAAATTGTGTGCAGAGGTAAGTAGTGTTGTGTTGTTTTTTGTCTCTTTAATCAGATCATCCAGAAGACACAATGAGTGTTAAAGCTTTCAAGCTCGTTTCTGCTGTCGAACGGGAGATGTTAATGGGAGACAAAAATTACATCAACATCGAATGCATTGAGTGCTGTGGAAAGAATCTGTATATTGGAACCAATGACTGCTTTATCTACCACTTTCTGTTGGATGAAAAGACATCAACAACAGGAAAAATAACTTTTGCTGCTACGAAGCAACTGCATAAGTATCTGGGCTTGAAGAAGCCCGTGAGTGAGTTGAAAGCAGCATCTGCTCTCACCAGGCTTCTTGTACTTTGTGACAACACAATAACACTAGTTAACATGATGAACTTGGAACCTGTCCCCACTGGCGCTAGAATCAAAGGAGCTGTGACATTCACATTAAATGAAAACCCTGTGAGCGGGGATCCATTCTGTGTCGAGGTCTGCATTATCTCTGTCAAGCGACGGACCATTCAAATGTTCATGGTGTTTGAAGACAGAGTCCAAATAGTGAAAGAAGTGTTTACCCCAGAGCAACCCAGTGCTGTGGCTGTTGATGGTTATTACTTGTGTCTTGCACTTACTACACAGTATATAATTTTGAACTATAATACAGGCGTCTCCCAGGATTTGTTTCCTTATTGCAGTGATGAGAAGCGGCCAATTGTGAAAAGGATAGGCAGACAAGAGTTTCTGTTGGCTGGCCCCGGAGGCCTAGGTGAGACATAAATATGGTAATTTCCATCTTTTTAAACTTCTCTCTCTCAATTTCTCTTGATTTGGGAAGCAAAACTTAGCAAATTGAGTGTTGTGCACAATGATGATTATTTTCTTAACTCCCATGTAGCCCTGGGGAAATGAAAAGGTAGGTGGTAAATTTTTGATACTAAATATTACTATAACTCTCCTGCTTTTTTTAATGCACAGAATTCTGATTATTTGTATTTTAATCGTGTATGCAGAAAGCTTAATTTCTGTATAGACAGCAGTAGCAGTTTCTTGTAGCCCAAAGGAAAAAAATAGGGTGATGTGAATTGAAACTTCAGAGGCAGAAAGTGGCTCTACTGACTAGCTGGCCTGGGTTTGAGGAGCCTCACGTTACTACACAATTGATTAAAATTAACTTGTTTACAGACATTTTTTTCCTCTGCTGCTTTTCAGAGGTGTTTATATGAAGTCTGTTTTATAGATTGTAACCAATTTGCAAATAGATATGTTGTGTTGCGTTGCTAGTAAGCAATGTTAGTGTAGGTTCGTTCTATCTTCTTTCCTATGAAAGTAAAACTGTCCTAACTGTAGGTGGTGTCAGGTACTGCCCAGTTTTGTGCTTTCATTCATTTAATTTTGAACAGTATTTTTCAGCTCCATATTGCAGAAAACACAATTTTAAATATTGCAAAATCCAGGTTAGATTATGTGGAATAACACTCTTGTCTAATAAACAGATGACCATAAGGACAACTGCTGCTGCGGTATTCCAGATCTGAAGACCACAGGCAGAATGCTTTCATGCTGTTTGCCATATGACTCTCCATTCAGGAGATGCAGTTTGTGTAGCTTCCCTGACACATTAGGAATAGCATGACACACAGATCGCAACTGTTTAGGCCCTTGATTCAGGAGCCTGTGTGAATTTTGGCTTTTTAATATGATTTCCAGTGAAATTGCAATAGTGCAGTCAGTTGCTTGAATTGATGTTTTGTCTTGTGACCAGAACATGAGACGTACATCAGCTTACCATTAATGTGGTAACCATTTTAGTAGTGCTTATGAAAGGTAAAATTTGTGGATTGACTGCTTGGAAGTACTTCCTCTCGATGCATTTTAAGGTGGCCACATTTTCACTTTGTTTTTAGGCACATCAAACCAGGTTCTGTTCAAGTGATGAATTTCTTTCTATTTAAGAATTATATTTAGCAGAATTTTATTTAGTCTGGGTTTTGCTTTTATCTGATATTGTGGAAGAGAGCTGGATAAGACCTTTACTCATAAAATCAAACATCCTTGTGTAAATAGATTGTCCTGGGGTTAGTATATCAAGCATGTGATTTCTTAAGCAAATGGACTTCTGCAGATCTAAACATACTACAAACTTCCCTTCTCTTAGGATGGGCAAAGTCTACTTTATAATAGCCCAGAAACTTTAGAAAGGCTTCTTACTATGTGTCTTAGAGTTTTTCCTTGTCCAATTCAGCTTGTGAGGCTGATTCTTTTTTATTATCTCTGCTCTGTTCCCTTCCCACTGTTTTCACTTGTTTTATCCATCTTGATGTCCTTCTTGAAATTCTTAGTGTTTTTAACACAAAGTAGTCTTTAACACTAGTGTTGTCTTTTTAAATTGTGAAGGTGGTTGAGCACCTTTACAATGTAGAATCATTAAGGCCACCAAGTTTGTAAAGTCCAACTGTCAACCCAGTGCCACAATGCCCACTAAATCATGTTCTCAAGCATCAGATCTACACCTCTCCTGGCACAACTTGAGGCCACGTCCTCTTGTACTGTTGCTAGTGTCAAATTTGTCAATGTGGTGATGGTCACCAGGAAGCTGATTTTTGGAGAGGAAGTGGAGTCTATGTTCTTGGGAGATACTTGCTCTGGTTGAATCTCCTTTGAGAAGGGAAGTTGGACTAAACAATCTCAAGAGGTCGCTTCCTGCTTCAGCTATTATAGAACTTTAGAATATAAATAGATTTTTAAAAAGTAAAAATTTAAAACACACCAGATTTTCAATTTTAGTTTATTCCTTCTGCTTTTCCAGAATAAACTCTTCTCAGTGGTGCATGGTTTTAACAGTTGGATAGTATCTGAGTTGACAACAAACAGGTTATGAGAACTAAGACTTGTTACAAGTACATGGTTACTGAGCAGAATGAGTTGTAGAAGGTTATACAGTGCCTTGTTTTATAGCTGATGACACTGCATGAAGCAAGGTAGTCAACAGTAACCAACGTGTTCCCTTCTTGTTTTCACGCACTCATAGTGTTCCTTATGCTGTGAGCTTTTATGGTAATTGAAAGGTTTTCTATTCCTTTTTAATCAGATAATAAAGTTTCATTTCAATTTTTACAAGCATTTTCACTAATAAGCTTTTTGTTTTGAAACAAAACCCCAAAATTTATAGTCTGTTGCATTGAGTAACCTGGTCTAAGCTGGTCCTGCATTGAGTGTGGGGGGGACTGGATTGAACGTCCCTCACAAGCTACTTCTGACTTAAATTATTCTGATTCCTTAAATTTCTAGATCTCTTGGTGCTGAAAGCAATGCAGCTGTTTTGGATAACTCTTCTAACCTTTGGATAGCACATGCATTTTTAATGTGGAATTGATTACTGGCTTCATCTCAGTTCCATCAGATTCATTCCTGTACTATAAAAAGGTCCTATGGTTTCTGATGGTTGTCATGTTTATTGTTACCTGTACTGAAGAGCTTGATGAAGACAATGCATCCTTATGCCTCAGAAGCCCTAGCTATTGGGGGCAGAGGGATGTAGAGACATTGACTTGAAAAAAGTACAGTACACTGCTCTGCAAACCCTTTCACTTCCATAAATGACTTTCTTTTAATTGTCACAGCAACCCAACAGCACAGCTGTCACGTAAAAAATGTTTTAAAATAAGTTGTGATGATTTTTTTTTAGATGGTCAGAGAAACAAAAAATTCTAAGGCTGTTTTGAATATAGTTATCCCTGAGTTTATTACTGGTTAATGTGTAGTACATATTAAACTCATGTTTTCTCCAGCTTTTTAAAATTGGATTATAGCACAGAATAGCACCTGGAAGGCAAGCCATGTAAGAAGTGTCTGAGGAAGCTGGGACTATTTAGTCTGAAGGAAAGGAGGCTGAGAAGAGACCTTATTGCTGCCTACAGCTACCTGAAAGGAGGTTGTAGAGAAGTGGATGTTGGGCTCTTCTAACAAATAACGAGGGATAGGACAAGAGGAAATGACCTCAAGTTGCACCAGAGAAGTTTAGGTTAGATATGAGGAAAAACATCTTTATTGAAAGGGTCATCAGGTATTGGAACACACTGCCCAGGGAGGGGGTTGATCAATATGTAGATTTGTTTAGAAGTCATGTTGACATGATGTCCAAGGATGTGGTTTAGCAGTGAGCTTGGTAGTTAGGTTAGTGGTTGGACTCAATGATCTTTGCCAACCTAAATGATTCTATGAAGGCATTAAAAATTGATAGTGCAATCTATCAAAGCCTTTAGAGTAATTTGGGAATTATATGTTCTGGGGGAAAAAGTATTTTCTGCAAGATGCTTTGATTTGAATAGCTGATCATTGTGCTGTTTGCTTTTTTATTACTTGCTAATAGTGAGATGTGTAATTTTAATTTTGTGTTACATCTTTAGTCAAGGGAAAGGGCTTCTCTGAAGAATCCAGGAGCTTAGTTTCTACACCACAGTTGTGTTAAAAATCCACTACCTTCTGTTTTCCTGTTTTGAGAGGAGGTTTTATTCCACGATAGTCCTGTTCAGCTACTGTTGCCTCATTATCCTCTGTTTGGAAGAGATTTTGTAAATTGAATAACATAATCTTTTAATCTCCTCTGTCCTTTAGGGCTCAGACTCATTTTACCAGATGTCAAGTGGCTCATTCCTAATGAAGAACAATTTTCATAGGCATGACTTACTAACAGCATGAGAATACTCGTTTTAAAGAGTGTGCTTTCACGTTCAGAGTAGGTTTTTACATTGTACTACTGTATGGCTCAGTTGGCAAAGGGTTCCTGAAGTAGGTTTGAAAACGTCAACTGATTTTTTTTCTTCACTTAATGTATCTGGAATTATTGGGGGGTGCAAAGTAAATACAACCAATGGCATGTGATCCAAAAGGAGTCAAACTTTATTAAGAAGGAAGGAAGAGAGACTATGCAAGAGGAAAGATCGGGACATAGAAAATCACAAATTAACAGAATATTTAACATGGTTATTTTGAAGGCAGCTTAGGAGGTGTCACTGTGATACTACAGTCTGTACTTTGTGCTTGGCTTCTGGAAAAATACTTTTTTGCAGCCCATGCATTTTTTCAAATGATTGAGAACACAGATGCCTCACAGGAAGTGACTTGTTCCGAGGAACTCGATCCTTTTCCTCTGAAAATTTTGCTGAAGCAAAAAGTGAGAAAGTAAACAATTGTCAACCAAAAGCTCTGTAGACACTTGGTGATCCAAGAAACAAGATAAACCTCTATTGCCAGCAGGTCAAGCAGTACAGATCCGCAGCTCCTACCAAGGCAGTACTGTTTGAATGTTAGGTCTCACTAAATATTAATGTTTTGAAACTAACTGGCATAGCTTTTATTTAAAAAAAAAATCCAAAACTTAATAAATGTGAATAATTCTTGATAGCTTGTTTCCACTCTTTGGGGTTTTTCAATGTATTTTTCTGTGATGAAGGGGAAAAAAATTTGGACCAAACTAACCAACAGGTGTATGAGGTCCAAGCAAATGTGATATGCTCTCATGCCACTTGATAATGTATCTGTTCTTCTGAGACTATTTCTGTACCGTGGTGCCCATGCTTCATATTGAGATAACAACTGTCTTCAACTAGCATGAGCCTCAGGCTTTGTTTTTTCCTTTCTGTAGGCATGTTTGCAACTGTAGACGGCATTTCACAGCGTGCCCCTGTGCACTGGTCAGAGAATGTGATTGGAGCAGCTCTGTGCTTTCCTTACGTGATCGCTCTCGATGATGAGTTTATTACAGTGCACAGCATGCTAGACCAGCAGCAAAAGCAAACCCTGCCTTTTAAAGAAGGTCACATTCTACAGGACTTTGAAGGTATTAAAAAGCAAACCTTTTTGTATCGGTGATTCTGGAATAATTCCTGCTGTAGGCACAGTCACTTCAGTTTGTTTTCTAAACAAAATATGTAGCAAGCACATAGACAAAACTTATGTTGCAGGTGCTTTCCCTGAGTAGTTTTCTGCAGACTATAAAGGAAAATTTTAGTCATACAAAATGCACGCTCATTAAATGGGCTCTAATTGTAAAGCTGATTGTCAGATAGAAGTCTGTAGAGCTAGAGCTTTTTCTTATGACTTGATAGTTTCCTCAAAGGAGTAACATTAATTTGATGTTGCAAATCAATACTTATGAGCTACTGGTGTTTGTCCGTTGTCTAGCCTGACAAAATTCTAACAGCTTAAAAATTATTTTGTATTCTTTCCTAAAATATTTGTGTGAAAGGTTTAAGGTGGGGTATTTCATAAAGAATTGTTAAACAAAAATGCAAAAAACTCTTCTGTTACTCAGTTAAGAGCACTTAAATGTGAAATACACTGTGTTGCTGTTTTTACCAGAAGAGTTACAAATTCTACACTAGGAGTGTTTGTCACTACCTGTCAGGTACAGCTTGCAATTCTCTAATGTAAGCCCGTGGGAATATCTGTCAGTTAAACTTCCTTTTCTCTGTAGTAGTTTCAGTGGAGGCCTTTCATCATGTTTGATTCTAGCCAGTTCATTTTATAGAATCACGGGCTGGTTTGGGTTAGAAGGGTCCTTAAAGATCATTTAGCTCCAACTCCCCTGTCATGGGCAGAGATACCTTCTGTTAGACTCAAAGCCCCATCCACTTTCACCTTAAGCACTTCTAGCGTGAGGGTATGCACAGCTTCTCTGGATAGCCTGTTCTGGTGCCTCACCACTCTCATAGTAAGGAATTTCTTCCTAATTTCTAATCTAGTATCTTTCAGTTTCAAGATGGAAGCTATTAAACTTTACTACAGCCTTCCAGGTCATTACAATGCCTTCCTGTAGCCTTCTTTTCTCAAGAATAAACAAGCCCAAATCTCAGCCTTTCCTCACAGAGGAGGTGCTCTGGCCTTATTTTGGTGGCCTTCCTCTTGATTCACTGAAGCATGTTGATGTTTGTTTTAAGCTGGAGACCACAGAGCTGAATGCAGTTCTCCTAGCAAGGTCTCACAACAGCGGAGTAACATGGGAGAATCACCTAAAAGTGGAAGAAAATCTGTTGTAAATAGATACATTTACCTTTATTGCTGTATTGCCGAGATGCAGTTTGCAGGTAAATTCTACTACCTAGATTTGTGATCTTGTACCTTCAATTGCAAATCTTAAAGCTTATTTCTGAAGTGTCTTTTCAGTAGAGAATGTAAACTGAATTTATCTGTTTGTTCTGTCCAGGAAAGGTGATTGTTGCTACTAATAAGGGTGTGTATATCTTGGTGCCACTACCTTTGGAAAAGCAGATTCAGGATCTTCTAACTAGCCACAGAGTGGAAGAAGCCCTTGTTCTAGCAAAAGGAGCTCGAAGGAATATTCCAAAAGAGAAATTTCAGGTCTGTCCTTCCTATTATTTTCATGAATATATAGATGTCACAGTAGGGCCTCATTTACCTGTGGTCAAGTAACTAGAGAAGCTGTAGGAGGAATTTAGTTGGAAGAGTTGTCTAATATGTTCTGTGGTTTCAGCCTGAGGAAATAGCTGTGCTGCTGAATTGGCTTTTACTTCTAAAGGCTGTGGTGACATTGGCAGGGTTGAATGCTGCTGTTCTGCTGGGGTTTTGGTGTTGGGTTTTTTCAAGCGTGTTATTAAAAAAAAAAAAGAAAACAAGGCAAAACTTAAAAACTGATGATAGAAAATCCAGTGTAGTGCTGCCTTAGCACTATGTTCAGTGATTATATGCTATTGCTGTTTAAAAAGTATACTTCATTCCAAATCAGAATTTCTTGGTTTTACTTGTTTTTATTGGGGATTATCACCATATTCTGAACTCCACAGTTGTACAACTTTCAAACTAAATTATGAGAAATCTAAAGCAAATACATCCTTCTTTCAAGCTCATGCCAGTAGAAGTACTACAGGCATGTAAATTAATATTTAAGATTTTTGTGTGGCAGAGTGTCTTGAGAACTGTAGTGACTGTGGGCTAGAGATTTATGTTAGTTTATTTCTTGTTGTGGTTTATGTTACAATACATAGTCTACTGTATTTGTTCCTATTTTTCATGTAGAGGCTAAAACTCAGAAATTAGGTAGAAGAATGAATATTTGGTTTCTTTACTTTTGTAAAAGCAAAATTTGATCTATCACTGGCTGAAAATGTAGTTTGATGTTTTTTAAAATATACATTGGAACATTTTTTTGCCATTAAAATACTATCCTTTGTATTGTTTTTATTTTCTTTAGGAACTTGTAAAGCTTGGGATGTGGCTGTGGATAGTACAAAATTGCATTGGTCCAAAGTAATTCAGCCTTGTCAGGATTTCTTAATTTATCTTTTTTTAATAAGTGTTTAATTCCTTGTTATCTAAGTTTTGGTCAGGGCCCTTGAAAAGCAGTAGTTAAATTTGTACCACCTTTCATTTTGATACTTAGTTCCTCTATTGAATGAGTACCTGGCAGATTACTGGAAGTAAAAAGGGTTGCCAGAGAGTCATTTCCATCCTTTTGCTAAGTTTCAACCGTCTGGAAGTACTGAAAAGTATTTAGACAAACAGCGAGTTCAGTTTCTAGCATGCTTGGCTTTTCATCCTTACTTTTCCTTTGCAATCTGTTTAAAGAAGGAAACTGAAGACAATGTGTAATCTGAGCAATGTCTTCTACTTACAGTGCCATCTGATTTTATAATTATTTCTTTACAGTTTATCAGTTTGATGCAGGAGATGTCTTTCTGTGTTTTGCTGCAAGATGAACTGCAATTAATTATCGAAAATACATTATATAGAATCTCCTTCCTCTTAAGCTGTCTGCATTTAGGATTTTTTTGTCTTTCGGATAAGTTACTTCCTGTTCACATTTATCTTGTATGCACAATGTCTATCTTTCTGAAATTACTTTTTGCAAGAATATTTCAGGTTCTTTCTAACTCAGTATGCTTTTAAGTGTGTTTGGTTTAGTTACTCTGAGTCAGAAAACATTACTTGAGAGAAAAATAGCCAGTTATGAGCTCTGTTTGCAAACTGGTATTAACCAGCTTAAATTGATGGAGCCTCCCACTGACTCATAGTAAAATGACTCAACCTGGCTTAGCTGTTGATGTTAGCCCAGTTTTTCAGAGCTGCTCTGTAGCTGGATGTGTAATGTGTTTGAGCTTGCTTTCTAATGTGCTTCTGCTATTTAATGCTGTCCCTAGAGTTGTTACGAGCACATTGTACTTTATTTTACTGTAGTCTCACACAGTATAAATCTGATGCAGTTCAACCAAATTAGATGCCTTACATACACCTTTTGCAGCACTTCTTTCACATACTTGAACTGATCACGTAGTCACTTCGGTCTAACTCCTAAGAGGTGTATCTTCACATAATAGGTATGAGGTAGATATTGGGTATCTTCTATTAGAAATCTTTAGGTATATGTTTTGCAAGCGTTACTGATACTTGAGTAGCTGACACTTTCAAGGCTTTATTTTACCATGGCACTAAGGCACTTGAACCAGACACATAATAAAGTATTCATACGGAAGAGTGATAGTAATTGTGTAGTACATATAGTGTCCCCTTTTCCACATGTACCTTTAACAATGGTTGTTGCTGTGTTGAACTTAGTCATGGCATTGTGGGACACTTTGTGGGGGTTTTTTCCTTACAGTTTGACACTGTATTGACATTGAAGGCATACACAGATGCATGCACTTTCTCTTCATATCAGCAGTATTATATAGCAGTATATCTTTATATCAGCATAAATCCATGCATTTACCTATGAGTAATCATAGAATCATTAGGGATTGGAAGTGACCTCAAAAGACCATCTAGTCCAATCCGCCTGCAACAGCAGGATCACCTAAACCAAGTCACACAGTGGGATTGAACCAGTAAAGTACTGTACTCAGAATCATTTGTACAGCCAATATTTAGTTATTGGAAAGAAGCAGGTCATGCATTAGTAGCTTCAACCTGTTATTAACCTATGGTCCCTGCAGACTGCAAATATATCTCTGTCATATTAAATGAAAATTCTTGTGTCTTGGAACATGAAAAATAGCTGCTAGGTCAGAAATGCTAAGCGAAATTGCTGCAAAGAGATGGCTTTGCTAGATATTACTTTTGGTAGAAGAATACAAAGGCCTTTCTACCATGCCACCATGAAATGACTGAATACTACTTATTAATTTTTCAGGACAGCTGAAGTTTGCAGAAATCATGGTTGATGGTAGTGAAGACCTTGGTTAGATTGACACACATCTTGCATAGGTATCTCTCTCTTTAATTTTTTTCTAATTTCTTTTTAGTTTCAAACCACATTTAATTGCACCCAAATCTGACCAAAAGTCAGTGACTTTCTGAAAAAAAAAACCCAGCTCTTTTTTGCAATTTATTTGGTAATTGTGAGCATCTTAGAAAGGATTTTTCTGGCAGATGAAAGAACTGACTTTGTATTGCTCTCGCTACTTCAGCAGTAAGCTTTCTGTTTTCTAGCACTTTTTAAGATACTAATTAACACAAATATGCATGTTTTTGTAGCTGGATTTTTAATGTGAATTCAGTCCAGAATACAGAATTTGCCTAAAGCATGTTAGGTCCTATGGTGGTTCTTCAAAGCTGATAAGGTAATAATCAAGGTGTTGAATTTTGACTGTGTGGCTGTTTAAAAGAAACCTATTATGGTATTCTGGCCAACAGGTCTGGAGAACTCAAAATGTTTTTTCTATCATTGATAAAAGTTAACTTTATGTGGTTGACATATATAGATCTAGCTCATTTTTACCAACCTCTGAGAGACAATACTTACCTGTTCCATAATCTTGGCTATAGAACATCTTAATGTCTAGTATTCATCTTGTCAGCTACAAATCAGTCTGGATACTCTCTATCCTATCTTTAAAGAAATGGCAGCAGTGTCTGTAGCCATCCTGCATCTTATGGTGGCCTTAAGGGATAAGTAAAGATCTGTGAATATTTTAAACGAAAATGAATACCACTTAGTTCAAGTTTAAAACTAATTCCTTGGGCCTGTACTTGTGCTATCAATGAACTTTTTTCGACACCTAGCTGAAAAGATTGCTGTCCAGACTAAAGTTCTGCAATTAAAGCAGTATTTTTCCGTGTCTTAGACCAATTGCCATTTAATTCCAATATTCCAATTCACTAAATATGTAAATACTAATGGTCAGTCCATTGCAAAGATTGAAAACTTACTTCAAAAACAAAAAACCCTACTTTTGATATTAGTTAGCAGGGTGAGAAATGTTTTACTCCTTCAACCCCTCCTGTAAAGTCTGAGGCTCAGGTTTGAACTGTCTCCAAAGTGATGTATGTAGTTGCAGACTGAGATCCTTTACCAGCATCCTTAAGAATGTGACCAGATGGATAATCATTTCACAGGTTGCCATTTGTTCATGTAATAAATCCAAAATATTTTAGATGGTTTGTGAGTTACTCAGCTGAGGTATGTCTATTACTGTGATTAAATTGTCTTTTAGATTTAGTTAACTGTGTTTTGATTGTGTACGTTTGAATGTAAAGCATAATAGCATAAATTAATACAAACATGTAATGAAGTTTTGTGTGCTTATTTTCATATGGTCACGTTTGTCTGAAAAGGTGGCCAGACAGCTTTTGCCTTCTGTCCCCCACACTGGGAAGGCAAGAAAAGTGCCATAACCTTACAAATCAATAGTTTTTAATGGCTTGCTAGTGATCAAGATTGATTAATTTCCTTGAGATAGTCCATGAGTAAAGCTTGCAGAGACTAAATGGGTATAAGCTTTTCTCTTGGTAAATCCACACTCATTAGTCAAGGCAAAAAAATTACCAGTTAGAGCATCAGTCTGCCCTCCTCGAAGTCCGGTGTGGATTGCGTTGCTAATGCATTGCAGTTTGTCTGAGTACGTTCATGGGACATGGCAGGCGTGTTAATAACAGCGTGCACGTACACGGCTAAACTCCAGACAGCTGTATCATGAGAAGGTGAAGGGGAAAAACAGGGTGTGTGGATGTAGCTCAGTGTACTTGCAAAATACCAGTCACAAACTGGGTGCTTTGCAGAACACAGTTTGGGTTCCTTGCTTTTGGTAATTCTCTTTTGCTGTTGGAAATAACTCTGGGCACTAGGGTTTAATCTCTTACTTACTAATTGACCATTCAGATGAAATAATCATAGAATCAATAATATCTATTGTTTAAAGTACTTTTGTGTTCTTTTTTCCAGTGAACTTTTCTGTTAAGCGTGACTTACAGTAAAATTTCATAACTCGGCTTTTTTTGTATGATTTACTTGTGTTCCTCTTTTCAACTGATTTTAATGGACGTTGCATAATATATGGCTTATTGGATAAACTGAATTTCTTAAAAAAAGCCAAACTGGTAGAAAGTCAGAAATAGGGTCATCACCCGGGTAAGAGACTCTGAGAATTAGCAGTAAGAAGCGAGGTGAGATGGGGAGAAGGTTGGCTCTGTGTGGTCAGGTGAATTTAAATCTTTTTTTGTGCCTGCTGGATCATGAGGAGCTTCCACCACAGGCTTTCACGTTTGGCAATCAGACTGTCAGATAAGACATTGTTGGAGTAAGGAAACTTAAACTTGCTGTTTATTGACTTTGCTTTTAGTAAGTACTTGTGAATAGTGTGTTCACATATGTTTGTGTAAGAACCTGATCCTGGGCAGCTGACACAGTATATTCAGGTACATAAAATTTAAAGTATACAGGATTAAGGCTTCCTTTTGCATGCATTTTGACAGGTCTGTTGAAGGTCATATGTTCAGTGCTCTTGGCAGGTAGTTACTGCAGTAGTGACTAGTGCTATGTAAGTGACTCCTAACAAATATAATAAACCTTTTCCCCCCCCCCTTCTCTTTTGTAGGTTATGTACAAACGAATCCTGCAGCAAGCAGGTTTTATACAGTTTGCACAGCTTCAGTTCCTTGAAGCAAAAGAACTCTTCAGGTAATTGTGTGACTAGAAATTTATTAATTTATCTTTTAAAAATAAAGAGTTAGTATCCTTGGATTTGAAAACTTAGTTGCTTAAATGTTTTTAATGCAAGTATGAGCTCACTGGGGGTAAAAACAGAGTAACACTGACACAATTCTATAACTTCAGTTAATGCTACTGACTTTTTTTTTAATATATGCTGGCATAGAGTAAGTAGCATCAAGGGTGTAATTCTGTAGGAGTATAATCAAATGAATGCTCTGTGTGTGGGGATAAGTTTTTTTTACTTTATGCCCATGAAGGTCAAAGATTTATTAGTGACCCTGTGCTGTAATTTACAGCCATGCTTCTGTATTTTTGTTTGCTTGCTTTTGTGAAGAAAACACCCCTTTCTGTTAAAAGTTACAGTTTTAAAGTTAGTTGCAGTTTCATAGAATCATTAGGGATTGGAAGGGACCTCGGAAGATCACCTAGTCAAATCCATATATTTGTTTTAGCACTTGTTCTGCTAGGCTTTTTCCTGAACAATTATTTGTTCTTGAAGTCCCGAATTTGGTCTTTCATCAGTCACTTGTTTAGAAATCGACCTTGGTACTCTGCTTTCATGCAAAAACTGCTGCTTGTTACCTGCAGTTTACATGACAATTTCATTCCTGCTAGCCACACCATATCCTGTGGTGAGGCACTCTGTCCAGAGTTAGTGCAGTCTATGCTGACCATGTAAAATAACTCCTTGTTATCTTCTGCAGTTTGCTTTACACCAGTCTGGAGTGTGTGGAATAGGATTAAAGTTAGGCAACCTTTGCATTATGTGTGCAGTAGAGGAAAAAAGGGCTTTTTGGATTAATGAAAAAATACCAAGCACGGTAAACCTGTGGGGAATGGATGAGGAACTTTGCTATTTTGCCTCCTCCTTGTCAGGAGAATGGGAGACGCTTGTCTTAAACGGTCAGTTTATGCTGGGTATGGGTTTAGGGCATAGTAACAGGAAAGGCCTCAACAGCATTGAGTGTCAATTTGTTCTGGCCACAGCTACTCTTTGTACCACCTTGTAATCAGTGGCATGAGTGAGCAACTTGCAGTCCTGCTGTAATCTTCTAAACGTTAGACTGAATTGCTGCTGAGTTGTGTGTGTCAAATACAAGCTGTATAGTCACAGCATTTCCACACAGGCTCTCTGTGTGGTTTTCCAACAGGTTATTATGTTGTTCAGTTTTTATGGTGGGGCCAGCTTTGGTAAAATAGCTCTATGAGGTTATACTGGGTATGAAGCTTTTCTGTCTTTTTATTCCACCATGTATGGTAATGATTCCATGGGGGGGGTCTCACTGGGGGCTCTCACCTTTCTAGTAGTGGCCCAAAATCTTTTAAAAGTGGTGAAAAGGAGAAAATATTTCTTACAGGGAGTGTCAGCACCTTGTGGAAGGAACCAAGATCATTTGGGCAGTCTCCAACCAAGTAACAGTCTGTCTGACAAATGAGTTTTAGCACGCAGGGTTGTAGGAGCTTCTGTACAGAAACAGACATGCATCATGAGAAAACATGCTACCCAGGCATGAATTTTGAAGGTCAGTCAGCATCCCAGGATGTTCTCTTCCTGTGAAAGCTGCAACTCTAAAGCAAAGCAACTGTGCAACTGTTGAGCTGTTAAAATCTGCTTTGGGAAGAAAGCAAAGATAAGTTTTCTGTGCTTTTCCTCTGGCTAGCCATATGTAGGCTATTTAAAGTACTATGGTGACTCTGAAAAACTCCTTATGGAATCCAGGTTTCCTGATTTTTCAGCCCTGGTGAACACATACAGTCTCAGTAGTAAGTGCTTGTGCCCTCATACTCTGTTTTGTTCAGTTTAGGCTTACTGATACTGAGAAGAAAAATGGAGAAGATAAAGAAATCTATTTAAACCCTTTCTCCTATCCCTGCTTTGCAGATGTTTTGAGAGACTGTTAGTCAGAGGTAGCTTCAGTCTTAAAGTGCAAAAGGTATACTTGGTACCTGAAAAGGTGTACTTAGCAGTGATAAAATGGTGGCAGTATTCCCAAGAGCTGGGTGTGACATGTGTCTACTTCTGACTAAATACGAAACAGGTTATTTTTCTGAGGAGTGAGACAATCTCTCAGCTACCTGCTGGCAGGAAAAAATTATTATATTGGACTAAAGGTCTCAGTTTCTTGCCTCAATAATGCTTCTTGGATAATCGTGTCAAGATGTAGTTACATCTTATGCTAACTTCTTAGTTCTTATATAAAGAAACTTTTAAGAGGAATACTTCCCTGCTAAGTTCCTGTTGGTTATGCTGACACCTTCAAATACTGAATAAGGTTGAGAAAAAGGAAGGAAGTAATGGTAGGAATAAAGGAAGGAGTAAAAGGAGCTTTACTGAAACTCAATTCAACAGCTGGAGGAGGATTTTCTTCAGCTGGATCTGTTACTTTTAGACTGAATGAGCTGTCATATTGCTGCTTCTTTTACACTTTAATTTCTGCAGATTTAATGAGGCCCTGGGCTTCTGCGCTAAATTTGAGTAGCATGTTGGTGTTAAGCTTTTGTTCTGAAACAAATCAGTGAAGAAACTGAGAGGTGAAAAAAGTACATCTTTCCTTAAGTAGCATTAATTTTCTAGTGTAGCAAGTTATATGTATAATATTTTTAGGGTGTTTCTCAGGTCTTTAACTTTCACAAATAATTGTTCTAGCCAAAGCTGCAACTAGATTACCATAATGGGTTCATATTGAAAGCCCAAATGCTCTTCGAACCACAAGGTCGCACTGCTGATAGAACTTACAGCTTCTTTTGTTTTTGGGCTACTTGAAAAGAAAGTCCTCATCTGCTTGTGAGTTCTGTCATAATGTAGATCCTAAGAATAATAGCAAGTGTATTTCTTGGATGGCTTTGGAACTGTCTCTAGTAAGAAGTGGACACTTGGGGCATACCCCACTGCTTGAATTACTTGAGAACAGTAGGGGAGGGATGAGCCTGCTCAGGAGGATCTTTAACATCTTACTGACTTCAGAAATCTGCTGCTTCATCTACTTTCATGATTGTAACCTGCTGATTTTCTGAATCCTTTCCAGTCAAGATTGTAAAAATCTTTTTGAGGTAGCTGATTGCTGGTAGATCGAAACTATTATTAAAGTTTTATTTACAACAAACCAGTAACTAACTGGGTTTATTTTGGAGAACTGTCAGTTCAGCAGAAGTATCTCCTGCATTCCAGGGATACTCATCTTTAAAGATGGAGTCAGAATAATGACATTGAGAATGAAATAAAATGCTTGAGGAATTACCTCAATCTAGACTGAAAGAGAAATGTTTTCAGTAGTTGTCTGTGCTACAGCTTGCTCCTCGATAGATGCCCTTCTAGTAGAAAGTGAAAAGCTACTCCACAGTATCTGTCATAGATTCTTATTGTGCCCTTCTTATTGTGCACAAGAGGTGACTGCTTGTTGTTTAGCCAGATACATATTCAGTATCCACGGTTTGCTTTCAGAACCTCCCTAAGCTAACTGAAGGAGGAGGAATCTGGTGCATTTCGGGGCAAGGAAATGTTTTCAGCATCCAAACACATGGTCTGAAAGCTTTAGTTTTCTACAGGAAGTTGCTGGTTTCTACAGAATTACAGTTGCACAGTCTTTGGTTTGCCTGAAAGGGTTCACGCTCAATTTTTTTTGCCTCCTTCAGAAGACTAGCTCCCAAAATGTATGGGTGAAGTCTGGGACAGTCCTAGGAACGGTACCAAGGCTATTCAGCTGATTTTTGTATGTGCCACAAAACAGCTGTGGGATGTGAAAAGCAGAAGGCTGGCCAGTCTCCAAATTCTTGGAACTTTCAGTGTCTAGAGGAGGAAATGATAAATAGGTTTGGATAGAAATAGCCAAAAAAAACCCCCCCATCCAGATACATTCTCAATGGAACATATTTTCTCCAGTAGTGAAGGCAAGAACATTCAGACACTGACAACCTGACTCTAAGCATATGTGAGCACACATTCCCAGAGTATTATTTTTTTGTGCCTATGTATACTTTTTCTTTCTTTTTTGCTTCATCTAGTTTGACACTGTAATTGCAGAAGCGGCCAGCTTGACGTCCGGGAGCTGATCTCTCTCTACCCCTTCCTGTTGCCTACTTCTTCTTCATTTATACGGTCTCATCCCCCTCTGCATGAGTACGCGGACCTAAACCAGCTGACCCAAGGGGACCAGGAGAAGATGACAAAATGCAAACGATTCCTCATGAGTTACTTGAATGAAGTCCGCAGCACGGAGGTTGCAAATGGCTACAAGGAAGATATTGATACAGCTTTACTGAAGCTATATGCAGAGGCAAATCATGAAAGCCTGCTGGATCTGCTGGTTTCAGAGAACTTCTGTCTTTTAACAGATAGTGCTGCCTGGCTGGAAAAACACAAAAAGTGAGTGGATGTCTTTGGTGTTGTGCCTGTAGCCCAGAGGAAAAATCTTAAATACTCTTGGCTTCTAGAGCAACATGTTTAAATCCTCATGGTTTATGTGCTTTTGGGTCCAAAAGACAACTTGGCCTCGCTTGTCAGCTTGGTGTTGTGGATGGTGAAAAGGTATTAGTCGGCAGTGTGAGACAAAGGAAGTGCTTTCGGTCTTATACTAGTAAAAACAGAGTTCTCCCAGGAAGCTTTTGGGCCCAACATAAAAACAAAGGATTGGTACAGATTTGAAAAAAGGGAAAGGGGTCTTACCTTTGAGTTGTGTTCTTTCTGTGCTCCCACTGATTCACCAAAAGGAGGTTCTTTAAGGTGACTAGAAATGCTATCAGATGGCGAACTGGCTATTAGTCATGCAGGAAGAAACTTGAATGGTAATTGTATAACGTCCAAACTCCAGTCATAGGTAGCATCTCTGTCTTGGTTTTAATTTCTTTGATATTTAACCTGTGTAACATCAAGTACAGCAGCAAGGAAGAGTCTTTAATTGTGGCTGGATTTATGGGAGTTTTGCTTATTTCAGGTGTTTTGTTAAATCCTCTTGGTAAGTGTGGTTTGCACAGCAAACTTCTGCAAGTACGAGTGGTAAAATACTGCTCCATTAGCACAGCCATTACAGAACTTTAGCTTTGTTTTTATTACTGTACACAAAACCCCCCTCTTGTGCAAGTGCACTGTGCAAGTGCACTGTACAAAGCCCTTGATTTCACACTGCAGTAAAAAACATGTTTCTGATAGTAAAACAGTTTTGTGTAAAAGCATCATAAATTTATTTGCCTGATTTAACTATTGAGGAATATGTATTATTTGGTGCTGTTAAGTCTGTATGTGAAACCAAACAATGATGTGAGAAGCATCTCTAATTTGACACATACTGTGCTTAACTTCAAGCTAGTAACTAGAAACTGCTGTAGAGACAAGAGTTGGACACATTTCTAGGATAGAACCTCTATCCTTTGATTCTGAAAAAGCCTACAGACACTGGCTCAAGTATAGACATGGCCATAGACGTGGCATCAAATAATCCCAATAAGCAGTTATTTGTTATGCTGTGCTAATTAAACCATAATGAAATTGCTAGGAAAGATCTACTGGTTTTAATACTATTTTCTCTCTATATGCAGGTATTTTGCCCTCGGTCTCCTGTATCACTATAATGGTCAGGATGCTGCAGCACTTCAGGTTAGACTAAAGCTTCTAGTGTCGTCTGCAAACCATTCCAAAATACCAGCTTACCTCCAAGATAAAAATCTGAGGTGCTAATTTATCTGCTTGAAAAGAAGTGATGTGTGTATATGAGAGGAACTTAGGCTAAGACTTCTGTGAATAAATTAACATGCTAGGTGTGAAAAACCTGAAGGGCCTACTGAAGGTGACAGCTATTTAGGTGGTTGTGTGCTGTTTCTTAAAGTAAAATTCTGCCTCCTGGAAGGTATGTTTGTAATCTTAGAAGATGAACAGAATTGCAAAAAATAATCAAAAGACCACTTAATGTTCTTGAGGGACATATCCTGTGCTGATTGTTCTGTATACACAGAGCAAAGCACTACTGTAATCTCATTGCAGACACTGACAGCACCTGGGGCTTTATTTCCTTCTTGTGATGGACAGTGAACACAGCTTGTATGTTCTGTGGCTTTCAGCTGCATTAATAATCCCTTTCAGGACCCCCTTGCTTGTGATGTCACTAAGACTTGGAGACTAACTAATTGTATTACTCCTGTCTGCAGAGTTTCATCTAGAAAAATCATTATATTCTAGATCAATAAATAATGTCTGTATCTCAGGCCATACCAAATACCTTAAATAGTTTGGCTTACTATGTGGCTTTTTGACTAGATTAATCAGAGTAGCACTGGCCAGTGCATTGTTTTGAGTATGTAAATAGTAATTTCCTAGCAGAAAACCAATAAAAGGGCAACAAAACCAGTATGTACCATTGTCGTGTCTGCTGCAGGTAGCACCTTTTGACTCCACTTACTTATATTAAAATAATCTTACACAGTATTTAAAGTTCTTCAGTCAAAACGAAAGAACAAAACTTACGTTTTCTTCTGGACTGTTTATGTCATTTCCTTTCAGTCTTGTACATAGAACATGTGGAAATTATAGCCTGTGTTGAGAAAAGGACTTTCCTTGTGGTCTCCTGCAGTGTTTGGCCAGTGCCAGAAAAGCCTGTGGTTGAGAGTAGGCATGAGGTTAGGTCTGTTGTAGCTGGTGTTCCAGGGAGTTCTTTCTAACTCCACAGGTACTGATGGCTAATACTAAGTTGTGTAATAGGTGACATTAATTTTGAGTTGGAAGAGGTAGTGTATGTTTTAAGCACTTTAATCTGTGTGTTTTTTGTTGCAGTTATGGGTGAAAATAGTTGATGGAGACATTCAAGATTCTACACGGTCAGATCTCTACGAATATATAGTAGACTTCCTTACGTTCTGCTCGGACCAGGATCTAGTGTGGAAATACTCTGAATGGGTTTTACAAAAAGATGAAGAGGTTTGTTGTTGGTCTAGTTCTCACAGACTGTCAAACTATTTCACTGTGGTGGTGGCTGCGTATTTGTTAACTGTGTTCCTTCCTTCTCAAGGCTAATTGGACCATCCTTTGTAGAATGTTTTCAAGCCAGATAAATTGTTAATTAAAGAAGAAAATATCCAGGTGCCTCTATTCTTCTAAAACCCCTGATAAGAAGCTCTAGTGATAACGGCCTTTTTTTTTATTCTGAAAACAAAGCTGAGGTCATTCAGTACAATAAGAGATAGATCCTGTGTTCTGGTTCTTTTTGTGCTAAGCAAGTTAATTTGCAGATCTAAAGAAATGTAGAAAATGGAAAATCACCTAACAGGTTAACTGTTGCTCCTGTTTCTTGTTTAAAAGGATTCCAGAGATGGCAATATTTTGTGTAAATTGAGATGTGGAATAAATAGCCTTCATTAAAAACAAAACCTCCCTCCAATGAGAGTTAACCCACCAAAATGAGAAAAAATAATGTTGTAACGTTCATTAGTGCACTCTGCTGTTAAATGGGATGCTTTGTCACATAGCTTGTGCTGTTGGAACTTGCCACTGCTTAATTTGTATTCATTAAAAGCTGATTATTTGTGATGACAGATTTCAAAGCTTTTGTTTTGGCCATTATAGAAGTCTCTTAAATGTGATGGTACATGCAGCAGTAAGGCTGCGAACGCCCTGGTCTCTAACTTAAGCTTGCTGCTGCAAATGGCTGAAGTCTCTTGTTCTGCTGTTATGCAGATCTGGTCAGCAGCTCTCGTGACTAGTAGGGGTTGTGTCCAAACACAAGGTTTATGGACTGGGCATTATACAGATTATTGATTAGGGTGATGGAAACAGGATTGAATTGAGATCGTGGTTAAGCACAGAATATTGTCATCTTGTGGTATTGAACAGAGTTTTGTGCTGTGTATCTTCCTGAATAACGTACTAAATAATTCAATAGTGCTATTAAATAAGTATTTCAAATACAAAGGGAATACAGTGATTGTCATTAAGATTCTAAATGCAATTAACTCTTTCTAGGTTGGCATACAGATTTTTACTAAAAGGTCTTTGGAAGAACAGGAGAAAAACAACTTTAATCCAGACGATATCATCAGTTGCCTTAACAAATACCCTAAAGCACGTGTTAAATATCTGGAACATGTAGTATTGGAAAGAAAAATAGAGGTGAGTCCTACAAGAATGCTAAAACTACTTGTAGAATTGAGTAGAATTCAGGATGCAGGCAGTAATGAACAACTCCACAAAGCCAGAGTCTCGAAGAAGTGAGTGTCGTTTGAAGGCTTTCAGATGTGCTCAGAGTGGGGGGGAGTGGTTTTACTGTTAAAGTAGATGGTGAGGAGTCATGATGACAAGATGCCTGCTAACTTCCCCTCAGAAGTGCAGAGGGTTTTTCATCTTAATATTGCATGCTTCTCTGTTTTATGATGAGGCTCAAACCTCTAGCTGTTAAGATCATAGGAAAGTGGTTGAGCAGCTGCTAATCATCGCACCGTGGCAGCAGTGTACTAAAATTACTAGTTCAGTGTGTTTACAAGCAGGTGTGTTTTACTCTGTACTAGTGGAAAAAGATGAGCAAAGAACAAACATGGAAAGAATTTGCCAGAACTGATGACCAGTTGATTAAGTCACATTCTTCAGATACCCATTGCTAGATCAATGGTCTCCCTCTGCCACACTGTGTGACACCATGACAGATGAATGTTCTAGGTTCTGATGCCATTACTATTTTCAAGCAAAGTGTGTGAGTTGAAAGTAATGCCTTGTAGGGTATTTGTAAAAAAAACCCCAAACTTATAATTAAACCTGCCTGCACTAAAGGCTTGATTATAGATTTATTTACTTTATAGAAAGAACCTGGTTATGGTGAGTGCTTTAGTGGGAATGTTTCAAATAGTCAAGTCGTCAGCTTGTTTTGTGGAGTTTTGGGTAGTGGATAACACAAGAAACACAGTGCCATCAGAGTGCTTGTCTGCCTTTTGGCAGCTTTCTCAAATTCTACTGCAGAATTAGAAAAGGTGCAAAACCGTACCTGAATGTGAGGAGGAACAAATTGGTTCAAAATTACTTAGTTTACAAGGGAAACAAAAGGACAAGACACAGGGGAGTTCAGACTTGTACGACAAGGAGAAAGATCTGCTTCACTGCATTGTCTTTCATTAGGTAAATAATTTTTGCACAAGAAAAGCTGTTTGTAGAGCTGTTTCTTTAAGGTGAAGAGGAGCTTAGGAATAAAGTGTGTGTCTGCATTTTGGACCTACCAGTGTAGATTAAGTAAAGAATGCCATACTGTAGGTGCAGCGTGTTTTGTGAAGCTGGTCTGAATAAGTAGACTATCTGCATGAACAAAAGACTTTCTGGTCAATTTGAATTAAATAATTTAATTAGAACCTATTTAATGTAATTATGTAAATATCCATTCACTGTTGTTGGTGAGAAGAGGAGCTGCCTTTTTATAAACTGGGCTAACACTGCTTTGTTTTTTTTTATCTGTAGAAAGAAAAGTACCACACACATCTAGCTGTCTTGTACTTGGAGGCAATCCTTCAGCTAAAATCTGTGACCACAGATAATTGTACAGAAACAAATGAACTGCTGTTAAAACTACGCAGTCTTCTTCAAAAATCTGATCTTTATAGAATTCACTTTATTTTGGGTAAGATGCCTGTTGTCTGTTATGAATGTTACTTGTCAGTTCCAGGAGGAAACCCAGTGAAGTCCTCATATGGGTAGAGACCGAAAAGAACTGGTGTTTCTAGGTGGTTTCTGGTTAAGTCCTGCCCTCTCTGTTTCTGACATACACAAGATAATTTCGAAAGCATATGTCAGTGTGTTGTCTGTGATCTCCTATAGCTTGTGAGATGCAGTGCTGTGTTTGCCACTGCATCGAAGACAGAACACCGTAACTAGCTAGAAAAAGGATCTTCATGAGTGATCTTGTAATTGATAGTTTCTTTTCAGTGATGAGCAAGAAACTTGTGACACCCTTCTGCAAATGGAAGACATGTGAGTTTATTTGCTAGGTAGTCTGTTTCTTAGTGAACCAGAGTGAAGCTTTGAGGTGTCTGATACCACAGGCCTGTTTGTAAACAGTGTCCATCCCAAAAGCTGGGGTTGAAGTTCAAGAAAATAGGAGCATCTTTGTGTGAAAAGGACAACAGCTGTTGGTGTAGGGCAAGCATCTGTTGAGCTTCCTTAGTAGTAAAGGCTGAGGGAGGTGGGTCTCTTTAGCTTGGATGAGACTGAGGGGTGACCTCATTAATGTTTATCAATATGTGAAGGGTGGGTGTCAGGAGGATGGAGCCAGGCTCTTCTCAGTGTCATCTAGTGATAGGACGAGGGGCAATGGGTGTGAGCTGGAGCGTAGGAGGTTCCACATCAATATGAGAAGGAACTTCTTCACAGTGAGGGTGACAGAGCACTGGAACAGACTTCCAAGGGGGGTTGTGGAATCTACTTCTCTGGAGATGTTTAAAACCCACCTGGATGTTTTCCTGTGTGACTTGGTCTAGGTGATCCTGCTGTGACAGGGGGATTGGACTAGATGATCTTTCGAGGTCCCTTCCAATCCCTGAGTTCTGGGATTCTGTGAGCTGCATTTTCCCCTTGGCTTCTAATGGCTTAGAATTATAATTAGCTTATAATGGCTGATTTTTAGTGTGTTCAGTTGTGTTGAAAGATGTGAAATGTTTTTGTGAAATTCAATGGAAAAATCCAGTTGAAATGAAAATAAAAGTAGCTGAGTAGCAACTACAATAATTTACCACTGCTTAACGTTCCTTTGCCTTTCCAGTCAGCAAAGTATTATAAGAAATGATGTAAAAGTATAACTCAGTCAGTGAAACTCTTTTTCTTTAAAAGCCTTTAAATTTTAAGCAAAATTTTAAGAGCAGAAGTTACAAGACAAATCATTATCTTGAGATCCATGTTCTCTACAGTACAGAGTTTCTTGCATGATGATTCTTCTGTTACATGAAGGTGAGATCAGTGAGATCACAATGCTGGTGTGATCCTTGATGACCAAAATATGCTGGGGAGAAAACATTGTTTTTCTCTACCTTTTACAGAAGCCTTTGCCAAATCTTTCTCACTGTTACAGTGTATAAATGGTTTTCTACTTGCGTCTTGAAACTCCAGATGAACCTGAGATTCCCTCTGCCCATCACTGACACCTTAAACTGTCAGACTGGGTTAAGGGCTTCACAGAATCACTGAACATTAGGGATTGGAAGCGACCTCCAAGGATCATCCAGTCCAATCCCCCGCCACAACAAGATCACCCAGATCATGTCCAGATGGGTTTTAAACATCTCCAGAGAAGGAGACTACACAAACCCCCTGTGCAGCCCCCTTCAGCACCCCGTCACCCTCACTGGGAAGAAGTTACAGAATCACAGTGAGGTTTGGAAGCGACCTCGAAGGATCATCCAGTTCCAACTCCCCTGCCATGGGCAGGGACACCCCACCCTAGACCAGGCTGGCCAGAGCCTCGTCCAGCCTGGCCTTAAACACCTCCAAAGATGGGGCCCCAACCACCTCCCTGGGCAACCCATTCCAGGCTCTCACCACTCTCACGGTGAAGAACTTCCTCCTCACATCCAGTCTGAATCTACTGATCTCCAGCTTTGCTCCATTCCCCCTAGTCCTGTCACTGCCTGACATCCTAAAAAGCCACTCCCCAGCCTTTTTGTAGGCCCCTCTCAGATACTGCAAGGCCACAATAAGGTCACCTGGGAACCTTCTCTTTTCCAGACTGAACAGCCCCAACTCTCTCAGTCTATCCTCATAGGCTTGTGGTGTTCTTTTCTTAAAGATAAGTGCTCATTTATATCTTTTATGAACTTTATTCGGTAGATTTTTTTAATACTGTTGGGAGAAGCAGAGGTTGAAAATACTGTGTCTTCGTCTTTACAGTTCACTGATAATCCATGGTGTCAGTATGTACAGAAGCATGCAGTTGGACATGCTAGAGCTGAGAAGACATCAGTGACTTGGCTTTTCTCACCTGTTCAGTCATGTATTTTTTCCTTGTCTTATGCTGCTCTTTTGTTAGAGCTGCGTTTCCACACATCTGGGCACTCTCAAACTTGGAGATACCTGTTCTCTTTAGAGCTGCCAGCATCCCCACAGCAATAGCAGGAGTTGGCTTCTGTGGGCTTGTTGTTTGCTTTGACTTTGGGAGAGGGAGTATTCTTCTCGACTGACCAGACACTGCCTTGTTTTTTGTTTTAACAGACAAAATCCAGGGCACAGATCTTCATATGGAAAGTGCAATTCTCTACGGAAAACTAGAAGAACATGAGAAGGCTTTGCATATTCTTGTCCATGAGTTGAAGGACTACCATGCTGCTGAAGTGTACTGTGTGTGGAACTCTGAGAACAGAGACTCACACTATAGACAGAGGCTTTTCCACATGCTGCTGTCCGTGTATCTGAATCCGGGCGCTTCGGATTGTGCGCTCGTCGTGGCTGCTGTAGATCTCTTGAATAAACACGCCGCTGAATTTGATGCGGCTCTAGTTTTGCAGGTGGTGCCTGACAACTGGTCAGTGCAGCTCCTCTCCCCGTTCCTGGCTGGAGCAGTGAGGCACAGCATTCATACAAAAAGAATGACACAGACTGCACTTGGGTTAGCACGAGCTGAAAACTTAATCTACAAATACGAGAAGGTAAGTTACGGGAATTGATAGTTCTCCTCTTTAAATAGAGCCACTTTTGAGCTTAACAATGAAGTCCTTTGGTGTACAGTAATCAGATGAAGCTCAGGGAATTAGGACAGAGTTGTCCCTGTTAGCTTTGCTTGCTGCATTTGTTAGTTTTTTGCCATGACTGCTAGATTCAAATTTAATTTTATGCTTCCTCTGTAAAGGAGAAAGGAAGGTGGGGGCCCTGAAGTAGGAACAACTTTGCTGAACTTCTGGGTTGAGTAACAGTGACTTTGGAATTCACAGATTAGCACATTTCTTGCAGAAGCTTTAATCAATGTGAGTTAGTGTTTTTTCCACCTGTGAGAATCTGCAGAGAGGTTTGCTCAGCACTTAGTATTGACTGAAGCTTGTTAGTAGCTTTTGTTGTTAATGGTGAATTTACTTGTGAAGCTTCCTTCTGTTCCCTAGCTAAAGCTGCAGTGCTTAAAGCTCCCAGCAGATTTTCTCAAATGTATTTTAGTTCTGACAACAGAACCTGTCTCAGTCAGTGCTCGGTTTGCTGTGAAGTGTCCTCCTGTGACCATGTTTAGGAAGCTGCATTGGCTTTTCACTTGCATTAAATGGGAGTGCTTTTCCTTCTTAAACAAAAGAAAGGATTAAATCCAGCAGTTAAGAAGCATGAATGTGTGAACAGGGAAACTGAAATCAAGTTCCAATAGTTCAAGCTGTCTTGTCCTACTATCTTTATCACAGACCAGGTTTGTCTGTTTGGTAGAGTTT
This sequence comes from Rhinopomastus cyanomelas, assembly GCA_013400115.1. Classification (NCBI taxonomy): domain Eukaryota; kingdom Metazoa; phylum Chordata; class Aves; order Bucerotiformes; family Rhinopomastidae; genus Rhinopomastus; species Rhinopomastus cyanomelas. The sequence continues at coordinate 255,017 of VXBP01008680.1, forward strand.
AAATGAGATTCCTTGTCGTTTCCCTCACTTTCTTCCTAGGCTGATGTTTGGATTCTTTTCCCCCCTTCTTTAGGTTAAGCAAAAAGGACCCCCAATTCTTCTTTCAGACAAAAAGGTCTGCCAGGTGTGCCAAAATCCTTTCTCCGAGCCTGTATTTGTGAGGTACCCCAACGGGGGTACGGTCCACACGCACTGTGCTGCCAGCAGACAGCTGAATTCAAATGTGACTCATCACTCTCCCAGCGCCAGCAGTAAGACTTGAAAGACGTTCCGGTCCCACGGTTTCCCGTGACTTACACCCCTGTGAAAGTGGGCTGGAAAGAAGGACAAAGTGCAGCTACTTTAGGTATAAATCAAGATGAACAGGTAGTCCTTGGGTTAATGGGAAGACTTCCAGTAAATGCAAAATACCGCCACTTATCTTTTTGATTTCTAATGAATGTAGATAGAAAATTCACTACCAGAAATGGAGAGGTGCAAATACAGACTCTTCTGTGTATAGTAACAAACAGCTAAAGACAGCAAGCCTCTTCTTCACAGAGAGGATGAATGTTACAGAGACAAGGCAGTTAATTTAAGAAATGTCACTTTGCACTGAACGTGGTGTCGATGAATTTGTAGAGGTGGAGATGGCATCTGTTGGAATTGGCATTCTTGGAGTGTTACATGACTGGCATCATGCAGCTTACTATCCAGACAAAATGTGTGGTGTTATGATGTTTGCTGCAGCATGGCCTCTTTTGGGCTGGATTCTCTTCCCCAGGATCACATTATCAACTTGGAGATTTGCTCTACAAATTGTTGGCTTTTGATGCACTTTTTAATACTTTCTGTCCTCCCTCCCTCCCTCTTTTCTGCTATAAAGGATTTAACTGTGTAGGTTTCTGCTCTTGCAGTTACTGTAAGAAGGTGAGTGAAAACAGACAGTGTTAGTCAAACAGTTTTGCTTGGAAGAAAAGAAGAAATGAAGTCGGATTGTCTGGTCAGACTATAGTCACTTTTATATGGGGAAGAGACCTTAACTTTAATATTGATTTATTTATTAATATGCAAATATACTGTACATACAGTTGAATAAGTTGATCTTCTATCATTCTAGAGTTTCTTTGGATGATAAAGATGTAGCTCAAGTGTAAGTGTACAGGTTATGTGCTAAATGTTTGCTGTAACATAAACGTGAGCAGACAAACTCTGCAGGAAGAGGTTTGCCTGCTTGTGCAATCAAAACCACAGAGAGGAGGTGTAATTGGGAAGGCATCTACAGAGGTGCACTGCAGGGGTGCTGGGTTTGCTCTGTTCTGCAAAACATTCTGTAAACTAAGGATTTTGTATAACAGCAAAAATCACCGTTCAGCATTGCCCTTTAACCATTTTCAAGTAGTCCATTTAAAGGAAGCAGCTTCCCACAGATGATGTTCAGAAATGATGACTTCTGATATGTCCAAGTCAAAGCATTTTCAGTTCTTCAAAGCTCTACTAAATACCAGGGTTAGTGGCCAGCATGTGTTGATGTTCCAAATGAGAGTGGAGTCTTTTTCAGCAAAACGGGATGTATCTTCTAGATGTCTCCTATTGCAGACAGCTTGGTTTATGAAACAGACCATATGCAGGGGCAAATAAAAAATGCCAGTTTCTTTGTCGTTGAAGATAAGTCTTTGGATTTTTCTCTTCCCTGCATTTGACATTACAAAAGTCCAGCTGTTCTGTAAAGAATTTGTAGCACTTTCTGCTAGGATGTGTAAGCCATGTTTAGTGAAAGGCACCTTCAGAAAGGCAAAGATGAGCATTTCAGCAACTCTGCTGGGAGTGAGTCTTCTGGGTTGCACTAATGTGAGCAGATTCGTCTGTATCTTGTGTTCCTGGCTTTCAGGTGTTGTGTGTGCAAGTGGCAGTGATGACATTGACAAAGTTGTAGTTCTCTGTCCTCAGGATACTTGCTGATGGAAAGGAAGTGATTTTTACAAAGGTCTGGTAAGCCTCTTGTGTACAGTAGCATGTAATGAATCAGAAATACTTCATTGTGCCGCAGGGAGCCACAGCGTGCTCTTTGGTTTTGTCCAGTAAGGAGGTGCCACCCTCTGTGATTACAACTAGCCAGTAGGTAGCAAAGAACTTAGTCTTGTCAGCTGGTGTCACACTGGAGTAGAGACCGTGTCACTTCAAGACAAGAGAAGTTCTAATTGTTGAGGCATGCAAAGGCACGCCTGCACCAGCTTAAACAGCTCCACTACTAGATGGTATTGTTTCAGCTTTGTATGTTGGCTGACAGGGAGCAGCAGCAAGAATTGTACGTGAAGGGCAGATCCAGCAACCAGAGTCAGAGGACAGCGTGTTCACAGTCAGTGTTTACCAAAACGGTGCGTAACGTGTAGCTTGGGGAGTGTAGCTCATCAGCCCCCCAGAAATGTGGACTGGAAAAATACCGACATTTGCTAGGCTCTTGCTTGTTTCTTTGTACAATTTTGTACAAGAACTCGTCTGGATCAATTAATACAGAAGATCCCTGGTAACAAAAAGGGGGGAAAAACCCAGTACAAGTTTGAGGCAGAGCAAGAGCTCAGTAGGGAGGTGGCAGGTCATTTGGCAGCTGAGATAGCACTTAAGAGAATGAGATGACAGCCCACGTTGGAGTGGTGCCTGATGTTGTGTGGAGTACCAGGAAACTTAGGAAAGGTCTTAGGACAGCTGCAGCACCCCTTGGGTGAGAATTTCAAGTGGAAGAACCTGAGGTTCAAGCCTCCTTTTACTTTGGCATTGTCTGTCAGCTTGTTCTTGTTTGAGTCCTTGAAGGCCTGGTGCTGCTCTGCTGCTGTAGAAGGTTGCTCTGGTATGGCCACAGAAGCAAGGAGAGAATGAGTGGCTGCTTGTTCCAGCTGGATACGTGAAGGGGGCAAGCAGGAAAGGAGTATTTCTTTGACTGTCCTTGTTTGGGAATGACATGGACTCTGGGAGTTCAACCTCCATACACGTTTTTTTCTCTCCAGGTAGGGAAGGTGCTGTCATAGACCCAGTCTTGGAGAAAGGTGAATGATTCTGTCAGAATATTTCTTCTTTCTTTAGCTCTTGCAAAATTATTTGTGCTTGTAACTGTCACCTTCCCCCCCCCCGATGAGTTTTGTCCAGCTTCTTGTGTGTGAAAGCCAATGCAACAGTGCAGATCTATGCTTAAGGGGCAGTGTGTTTGTGATTAAGGAAGGAGACAGCAGAGGAGCTGAGTCTCACACAGAGTCTTTTGCAGATGCTGAGGCACGTAGACCCTAAGGACAGAAGTGTTGCATTGCAACTCTGACTTGTTTTAGCCCTCCTGCATTATAGTTGCTGACAGATACCAAAACCACTTGTTAACCCCTTTTCTGCCCTTTCATGTCTTCCTCACATAAAAATCACCTAAGATATGAATGCCATCACGCACAGTTTTCCTCCCTCTTAAGTCAAGAGATGAAAAATAGTAATGAAGAGAATTGCCCAGGCTCTGGCACGCTGCTTGAAGTACTCTTATGGCCGAGGAGAGAAGTTACGACACTGGTAACACTACAGGAACACTGATCACAGAGTCAGGGGCAAACAAGCATTTGAGGTTCATTACACATTTACCACAGGTCCCTCTTCTTTGCACAGCCCATGCTGCTGTTTGAGCACAGAAGCATCATCCTGACTGGTGAGTCTTTGTAACTACTTCAGTTCTTTGCAGGGCTCCGAGCCGGAATGACATTAGGAAACATTTTCTTTTACACAGTTGTGTTTTTTGTTAACATCCTGCTGTTTGTGACAGGCAGCAACTAATGCATTTTCATTGTGAGGTCTCCTCCTGTTGCTAATTAATTTTTTCTCTTGCTGTGCAACATTTTGGGGCTTATGCCGTGTGAACACTGATAAATTAACTGTGCTGCTACTTTTAAAGGGAAAATAAGTAGATGAAGTTCTGTTATGTCTGATGACAACATTGGAAGTTCCCCAACAGTAAATTTGTTCGGATGGAAATCTGTGCTGTTAGTGCTTTCTGATCGAATGGTCATGTTGAAGAACATTTACAGCAGTATGTGGAATGTACAAATGTATAAATACGATTTTTAATAAAAAGAATCTTTTAATTATGTTTCTGTCCTTCATTCCTAGGGATTGTGTCTTTCATAAACCCTGGCCCAGTGAAGGAGACAGATTCTGCAGTGGCAAATGGAGGATTCATCTGGGTGACAGACATGGTCAGATGAAAAGGCTAAATTAAGCGAGCGCAGGGTGTCAGTGGAGATACGTGGGTGTCCCTAAAAATCTAGTGGATTTTACTTCTGCTTCTTCCTCTTCCTTGACTGAATCTGGGTTTTTAGGTGGCTACTGCCGTTACAGATATGGAAGATCTTGTAACTATCTCTGTAGCCAAAGCAATCCCTTCCATGGCTAAAGCTAGCAGTTCCAGGGGGAGGGGCTCTGGTCAGTGGTGGGTGCATGGACATACTGGAGCATTACGAAAAGAAGTACTAACATGTTTTGGGGGGAAGACTTTGAAACAAGGCTGGCAGTGGTCTGGGTACATGGGCTGGTAGTTGAGGGCACTAAGCAGATGCTGTTTGTAATGGCACCTCTGGAACCAGTTAGAAAGCAATCTTAAGCTGTGGCTTCTCTCCTGGGGCCCTCTTCAGTAAAGCAACAGTTTGGGGAGATCAAAGATGTCAAGGTCAGGTGGTGTGCATTTTTATGACTAGAAATCCCTAGTTCAGGTTAGGAGGCCAGAAGCAAGGGTTACTGCCGTAGCCTTGGCCACGTGCCCTACGGAGAGGGGTTATTGTATCCCTGCAAGGTGGACACGAGGTTGGTGCTGTACCTGCTGCAGAGCAGAGAGCTGGTGTTCCTCAAGTTCCTCCTTGCTGGTCAGGCCTAGTGGCCCTGCCTCAGAGCAAACTTCAGGACCAGGTGGCATTCACTTCCAGCAGAAGGGGCCAGGGATGCAGCAGTTGCACTATTGAGGCTGCAAGCCAGTGAATCCAGTGCTACCTCTTAAGGGAGTCCACGAGAGAGGAATGCACAGGACAAGTACAGACAACACAGGAGTCTGTGTTTAGGACATGCAGGTGCAACCTCATTCAGCTGATCTCCACTCCGACATCTTCCCTGTCCATGACACTGGTCGATCCTGCAAGTGACAAAAAATTCAGGCACTGTGGAGAGAATTCTGGATGGCTCATGCCTGAGTACCTCTCAATCCTCTTGAAGCATTTTGGTGCTCATGCAGTTGAGGGCAGGGTAAGCCCTCAGTCAGGTAATTCTGAAGGCAGTTTGTGTAGCTGGGGGGCTATAGTAAAGGACTCCGGAGGCTCAAGTCTACGTTCACTTTGCAAAGGTTTCTACAGCCTTATCAAGTCAAGTTCTGTGGAAAAAAAGTTCAGTGGTCAAGTACTGGAACAGGCTGCCCAGGAAGTTGGTGGAGTTGCTGTCCCTGGAGGTGTCCAAAAGCCCATGTAGATCTGGCACTTGGAAACAGGGTTTAGTGGGCCTGGTGGCATCGGCTTGATTGTTGGACTTGATGGTCTCTTAGGAACTGAATGATTCTGCTGAAGTCCTGGAAAACTTCAGGTTGCTTGGGCTTGCTGGAGACAGGGCCCAAGCGCAGCTAGAAGCTGGGTCGACCTGTGTCAGGTTAGTTAGGAGTCAGCACAACGTGCCTTAGTAGATAAATTATAGAAACGGCATAAAAATCTCCAGAAATAAAGTTGGAGGGGTCTGGCAGAGTGGAGAAAGAACAAGAGCCAAGAAAGGAAGAGAAAAGGAGAAGGAAAACTCAGATGAAGCACACATCCCACAGTATCTCCTCAGGCCTTAGGACTGCCTGTCTGGCTAGAGGCACCCACACACGCCCCTGGGGCTTTGAGTGTGGTGTCCCCAAAGTCATGGAACAGCTAAGGTCAGAAGGGACCTTAAAGATCATCTACTCCAACCTCCCTGCTATAGGCAGTGACACCTCTCAGCTAGATTTGGTTCCTCAAGGCCTCGTCCAACCTGGTCTTGGACACCTCCGGGTAGAAAGCATCCACAGCCTCTTCAAGCAACCTATTCCGGAGTCTGTCCAGCCTTGTCCTGAAGAACTTTCTAAATCTGGGATAAACCTACTCTCCTTCAGTGTAAAACCACCCTCCTCCTTGCCTGCTCCCCATGGCTCATCCCACCCACAAGTCTCACACCGCTCTGCCAGATGCAGCGGGTGCCTCTCCAGCCTCTCTTGAGTGCTGGTTGCTGACAAGGACCAAGGACCTCACTCAGGAGGTCCTCATCTCTTCCTACAGCCACAGCAGCACCATCTCTGTGATTTCCCTAAGTTTCACCAGGTGGCCCCATTGGAGGGCTGACGTACTTACAATTTCCAGCGTGTACAAGAAGGACAATAACAACCCGACCTGACGATCACGAAGGAGGTTTAATGCCATTTAATTACTGCACCTGTGCCAAAAGCCAGGAGGAAAAATATCATTAAACTCCAGAATTAGAAAGCGGGAGGGAAAACAATCTAATAATAGCAACCACGCCAATAAACCTAAAGGTTATAAGTGGAATCCCCAGAATTTCAAAGTCAAAATGAATTTGTAGAAGTGAAAAGGTTAGAGGCAGAAAAAACAACGATCAGGCAGCACAAGGTAAACAAGCCATTCATCACAGCCCTCTGCTGAAGCAGCGTCAGGGTGGTTGTAAAGGTGATACCTGGTAGCAGCCAGCCTGGCCCCGTGGGCAGCAGGTAGAACCTTTGCCTACAGCAGCCCTACATCACCTGCCACCAGAAAAGTCCCCTGAAACAGAGCAGCTACAACTCATCACCAGACACACTTCCTACAGGAAATGCTTTGCTGGAAGTAGAGAAGCTTTGACTTGGTCTAGGTGACACAGCATCCTCGCAGCCAATCTGAGGCAGTGTGGTCTAGATGATGGGGCAGTGAGGTGGATCGTGAACTGGCTCCAGGACAGAAGCCAGAGGGTAGTGGTCAGTGGCACAGAGTCTAGTCAGAGGCTTGTATCTAGTGGAGTGCCCGAGGGGTTGGTGCTGGGACCAGTCCTGTTCAATCTACTCATCATTGGATTGGATGAGGGATTAGGGTGCACTGCCAGCAAGTTTGTTGCTGACACAAAGCTGGGTGGTGTCACTGACACCCCAAGAGGCTGTGCTGCCATTCAGTGGGACCAGGACAGACTGGAAAGCTGGGCAGGGAGAAATGCAATCAAGTATAACAAGGGTAAGTGTGTGGTCTTGCATCTGGGCAGGAATAACCCCAGGTACCAGTATTGTCTGGGGACTGACCTGTTGGAGAGCAGTGCAGGAGAAAAGGCCCAGGGGGTCCTGGTGGACAGCAGGATGAGCATGTGCCAGCAGCGCGCTCTTGTGGCCAAGAGGGCAAACAGCATCCTGGGGTGGATCAGAAGGGGGGTGGTTAGCAGATGGAGAGAGGATCTTCTGCCCCTCTACTCTGCACTGGTGAGACCACATCTGGAGTGTTGTGTCCAGTTCTGGGCCTCTCAGTTCAAGAGGAATGTGGAGCTGCTGGAGGGAGTACAGTGTAGAGCAACGAGGATGATGAAGGAAGTGGAGCACCTCCCATATGAGGAGAGGCTGAGGGAGCTGGGTCTCTTTAGCTTGGAGAAGAGGAGACTGAGGAGTGACCTCATTAATGTCTAGAAATATTTGAAGGGTGGGTGTCAGGAGGATGGAGGAGCCAGGCTCTTCTCAATGTCATCTAGTGGTAGGATGAGGGGCAATGGGTGTGAGCTGGAATATAGGAGGTTCCACATAAATATCAGAAGGAACTTCTTCCTAGTAAGGGTGACGGAGCCCTGGAGGTTGTGGAGTCTCCTTCTCTGGAGATGTTTAAGACCTACCTGGATGTGTTCCTGTGTGACTTGGTCTAGGTGATCCTGCTGTGTCAGGGGGATTGGACTGGATGATCTCTTGAGGTCCCTTCCAATCCCTCATGATTCTATGAAAATACAGCCTCACGCCTATTTTTGGTCTAAACTCGTAAGAAGAGAGTTGAGGTCACCCCTCAGTCTCCTCTTCTCCATGATGACAGGATGATAGTATTTTTTTTGAGTGGCTCCATTGGAAAAGCTGTTCTTAGGGGAAAAAAACCTGGGTAGCAGTCAAAATGTTAGGAAAAAGTCTTAGTAAATGTCACCTTCAGAAGTCTGCCAGAACAGCTATGGAAACTGCTCATCTATGGAACAGAAAGCCCCCTGAAGTCACTAAACAGTAAATACCTCGAGAAACTGGCCCGAGAGACTAGATTTTAGGTGTTTTTCAAGAGGCAGTACATACCTTTCTGCATGGCTACGAGCTTCATAGCTTTACAAATTGGGACTGGCATTACTGATTGACTTCTGGTGTAGAGTTGGTGTCACGACCAGCAGCTCACTGCAGCCCAGGTGTGCTGAACTCCAGCATCCAGAATCCTCTGCAGTAAACTCAAGCAGGTCCAGAGGAGGAGTCTTGAGAAGTCTTCCCCAGTTCTAGCATGAGCTTGTTGCTTTTTTATGAGCTGCTCAAAGGTGATAACCAGCACCTGATGCACCACAAGGAGTCAGCCTACCTCCATTCCCTGTGTCAGTACTTCTAGGGGATTGGCTCAGGGGCAGACATCAAGGAGTGCCACTGGTCTCCTCCATGGCTGTGGGGTTTGGTGGGTGACCACTGTGGAATGGACCACAAGAAGAAGAAAACTTTCCTGTACACAGATGCACGCACATATACCCACACATGACATTTGGGAAGGGTTTCACACCTAACTTAGGACGTTCTCACCAGTCTTCAAATCAAAGAAGTTGTTAAACTCTTCGAAAGGGTGGGGTTGAAGTTTGGCTAAACAGGCACCGTGTGTTTTATCGGTGCCATGTGTTGAACGTGTTTAGGTAAGTGCAGACACAAAATCCACGGGCTGAACGTGCCCAGGGTTTTGTGTCTGCACTTACCTGCACAAGTAAGCACCCACATGTAGCTGGATCATCGTTGTTCTTAACGCCTGACTTACACAGCACAGAGAAGCAGGCACCGTGTGGCTGTCTCATGCAATTATTAAAAAGTTCCCCCGGATTTGGGAGGGAAAAGGTGGGGAGAGGACAGGGAAGGAAGAGAGAAACTGCATGCGAACATTTTTGTTTGGGGAGATTGAAGGACCTTTACAAAGAGCCACTAAGAGACCTCTTGTTCGTCCTGCAAACCACGACAGCTTGCAGGAAACGACAAGCGTCGCCTACTACCACTTGCCGGTAGCCTGTGAAACACTCTCTCCCAATATCTAATGCGCTGAGGTGTGTCAAGGAGCTTTTTCACCGCATGATGTGTGATAAACAGGATATCTCTCGTAATCAGAAATCTAAAGCACGCGGAATGTAAAGACGACAAGAGCAGTGTTTTTCTTTAAATGAATGTAATCAATGCGCTCATTAGTTTGCTGCGGCAGAAGGAGGGAGTGGGTGGGTGTTTCAGAGCTGGCACATGTCTATTTGGCAACAGTGAATAGCCCGAGTGTTTACAGAGAGAGCTCTGTGGAATCCCTAGATTCTGCAGATTTCCTTACCAATTTTGTCTCTCGTAATTAGGGATTTTAAATAATAAAAGAAAAAGTTAAAGAGGAAGTACAAGCTCCAGCTGGATCAAATAAGAAATAAAAAAAAATTATAAAGAAAATAAAGAAGGGTTTTTAAATTTTCTATATTGCCTTAAAACTAAAAATCAGCAGCAAAGCACAATTTGGCTCTTAAAAGTAACTATGGAAAACCAGCACCTGCTTCCTCAACAGATCTACTCCCTGATGTATCCAGAGATATGTCTTCTTAAACTAGTGGTAAGAAGAAGTTCCTACAGCTTTTGGACAGGCAAGACACAAGCCATAGATGGAACAGGAGTGAGCCCGAGACTTGCTGTGCTTACCTGGCCAACCTGCCTCACTGCAGTGACCTCAGTCCCCAGTGGCAGGTTCAGATAAACTTGTCAGCCACAGTGATAGACACAGAATCACAGAATCATTAAGGATTGGAAGGGACCTTGAAAGATCATCTACTCCAATCCTCCTGACACAGCAGGGTCACCTAGACCAAGTCACACAGGAACACATCCAGGTGGGTTTTAAACATCTGCAGAGAAGGAGACTCCACAACCCCCCTTGGGCAGCCTGTTCCAGTTCTCTGTCACCCTCACTGGGAAGAAGTCCCTTCTCATGTTGATGTGAAACCTCCTGTGTTCCAGCTCACACCCATTGCCCCATGTCCTATCACTAGATGACACTGAGAAGAGCCTGGCTCACAACAGCTCCAGTCTGCAAATCCCACTTCCTCCTTCAGGGAGGGCTGAAACGTTACAGCAACCCTTCTCCTCTGAAATGTGGACAGTACGCGGGTTTGCACAAACACAGCCCAGTCGCTCTTCTGTAGCAGAGCTCCAGCTGACACAAAGGCTCCTTCTCCCAGCTGCTGAGCAGGACAGCAGGTCTGGGCACAGCAAACACATCTTCTGTGAGAAGCAGTTTCTTGGTTCAGCAAACTGGCTGCAGTGCTACTACCGCTTCTGTGCGCATGGGGTTCCTGAAGAGCCAGCATGGCTGCCACCATCAAGGAGGAGGTGAACACAGAGGAACAGTACCACTTGTCTTTGAGGAAGGACCACCTCTACAGCACTGCTAATGACAGCAGAAACAAAAGGTCTGACCTGCTCTCCTGCCCCACATTTTCTTCCTTCCACGGCCCCCACCAGCCTCTCATCTCTGAGACATAATTCTGTTTCATCAAAAATTCCGAAAGGCTATAGGCCCATTTTGACCACCAACCAGAAGCTGTGTAACCAACAAGCCCCAAAAGCCTGTAGAGCTGCGCCCTTGGAAGGCTAGTTGCCAACTCAGAGCGGGTGAGGAGACAGCACACTTCTCTAAAAGCAGCATCTCTTGTGCTGTTGGACACGAGGACACAGCACGAGGCAGCAGCACAAGCTGCAGGCTGCCTGCAAGCAGCTGTAAGGATGGGCAGACAAGGTCAGGGTGCCAGGCGACAGCACTCTTGTTCATAGTCTCTGTTGGAAGCTTGGACACTGTCAGAAAGACCAGAGCTAAAGACATCCAGTGCCATTCCCACTGTTCAAGTGTTACCCAGTTCCTGCAGCTCATGGTCAGGCAAGAACCAGTTTCTCTGTGGCCACATGGGCTCTGAAGAAGAGCAGGAGCTGAACTAGTTCCTTTGTCTTAGTCCAGCACTGTGAAAACTTCTTCCTAGCTGCAATGTTATTCTGAATTGTTCCAGTGCTTATAGCTGGTGTCTATGGCTTCTCTAAGTCCTAATAACAAAATTAACTCTAGAAATAGTTAATTATTTTAAATGGAAAACAAGGAACTATTTTCCCTGGTCTAACATGTGTAGAACACGCATGTCATACCTGTGCCTGTGTCCACAGGTATTAGACCTGCACTCAACACTGATCAAACCCTACTTCATTACTAGGTGGTAATGTCTGTCTGACCAGAGGTCATTTCCTGACTGTAACATGTCTGAAAGAGACTAATACTCTTGGGCCAGCTACATGGAATGAAAAGTGAAGTAAAACCAGCAGCAATTCCAAATGGAGAAGAAATGCCTACTGCAGAGATGCTGTATCTGGTTTTGTCCAGTCAGTGTCTAAAGGAATTAGGTAAAACAGGATTCAGGAAATAAATATTTAAAATGGTACCAACTAGGTGCATTTTTCCCCTTTTTTCTTTTTAAGAGTTAATATTCAGAAAGCTACACTGAGACAGTAAAACACCAAGTGCTATGTGAAATCACAGCTCCCATATCACCATTAAAGAGGTTCCTTCTTTCCTGTGAGACCGGGTCATCTTCAGCCAATCTCATCCTCCTCCTCCCCAAAAAACAGATTACGTGCTGTATCATGGAATCACAGAATCATTAGGGATTGGAAGGGACCTCAAGAGATCATCTAGTCCAATCCCCCTGCCACAGCAGAATCACCTAGACCAAGTCATAGAGTCAGTCAGGGTTAGAAGGGACCACAGGATCATCCAGTTCCAACTCCCCTACCATGGGTGGGGACACCCAACCCTAGATCAAGCTGGCCAGAGCCTCATCCAGACTGGCCTTAAACACCTCCAAGGACAGGGCCTCTACCACTTTCCTGGGCAACCCATTCCAGGCTCTCACCACTCTCACAGTGAAGAACCTCCTTTGTTCTGAGCTCTGAGGTACCGTCGAAGCAGCCCCATCCTACATCCCGTCTCGGTGCACAGAACAATTTATTTGTGTCCTTCAAGCACTTCCCCAGCTCTGACAGCGACCGTTGTCGCGTGTGATGTTGATTCCTCTGCACCATTACCACGACCACCGATTATCAACCACGGCCGGGCACGGAACCGTGTAGGTGAAGCACATTGTCACCAGCACCGTTCTGCAGTGGGGGCTTGCTGAGATGCTTCCACGGGAAGGTCCCTCCCCCTCCTCCCATTTCGATTTTTCTGCTGCTTATACTTGATGACTAGCAATAAAAACGGGTAAACAGAGATCCGAGGGAAATGAAACTACATCTGCGGAACATTCAGAGCCAGAACGCACAAGGTGGATAATTTGCATGCCGCGTGTACAAAGTAGTTGCGCAGCTTTCTTCCTACTCCTTTTACATCTCCACAAAACGTAATAATGGATTTCTAATTATACCCCCAAATAACAGGCAAGCTGCAAGATGCTGGGAGAAAATTGGAAAGGGGGAAAGAAACCCACCAAAGGTACAGATGTAACCAGGCTAGTGACATTTCTATACAGATGCCTTGATGGCTGCGAAGCAGTCATTTTGAAACAGAAATATTTTAAGTGTCCTAATAGGAGTTTTCATTTTCAGGCAGTTTGCTATGCTGTTAAGTGATGTCAGACTACAAGCTGTAATCTACCACAATGACCAAAAAGGAGCTGTTTTCATGCCCATTATAATAGATAATTGATTCCTAAATTGGTGCTTTACAAAAGAAACCAATCAGATTTATGCCAAATTCAGGCAGTGGATGAATTCTTGACTTCTGATGTTAAACATCTGACGAGCTGTGCCGAAGCAAAGCGTTGTACTCATAAACACTGAGCTCCTTAAGGCAGAAATTCCTAGTGGACTGTGGAACACAGCCCAAGCCCCCTTCTTATTCAAAGTCAGAATTCAAACTGACTTTCTTCCTGACCAGCTACTACTCACCTGCTGGCAGTGTTGGTAGAGCACGGGACTCTGAATTCCTGGGGTCATGGGTTTGAGCCCCATGCAGGACATCTTGAGACAGTACTGTGGGCTTAACTCTGCTCCAGCAGGGGGAGGTTGGACTTAGATGATCTTTCGAGGTCCCTTCCAACCTCTAACATTCTATGATTCTGTGAAAAAATGAAGGAAAGGTGACATCCTCAGACAACCAAAGAGCTAGACACCACCACTGTATCAGTCGTTACCGCACTGAGCAGCAATTACCTGCCTTAGTTTTGGGCACCTCAGTACAAGGGAGACATCAAGGTGCTGGAGCGAGTGCAGAGGAGGGTAATGAAGCTGGTGAAGGGCCTGGAGAATAAATCTTGTGAGGAGAGAATGAGACAGTTGGGGCTGTTTAGTCTGCGGAAGAGGAGACCTCATCACTCTCTACAACTATCTGAAAGCACATTGTAGAGACGTTGCTGCTGGTCTCTTCTCACAGGTCATTAGTGACAGAACCAGAGGGAAGGGTTTCAAGCTTCAGCACGGGAGGTTTAGACTGGACATCAGGAAGAAATTCTTCACAGAGGCAGTGGTCAGGCACTGGAATGGGCTGCCCAGGATGCTGGTTGAGTCCCCATCCCTGAACATGTTTAAAAGTGGCTTAGCTGTAGGTTTAGGGGATCTAGTTTAGGGGCGAAGTTGTAGAGTAGGGTTGATGGTTGGACTGAATGATCCCAAAGGTCTTTTCCAAACAAAATGATTCTGTGACACTTCTGTGATACTTAGCTGGCTCCTCTCCTAGGACCTCCACAGCCTTCAGAAGTGAGCAAGGTTGGCTTGATGTTCCTGCAAGTTCAGTTGCCCTTGACTCACTGCTGCTGCTGTGAACTGTTCTGCCTCCACCTGGGTTTTTTTTTGCACTTTGAGATATCCATATGGGGCAGATGTTCTTCATGTTCCTAGTCTGAGGCCCCTTCCAGAGGCTGATGTTTATGCTTTGCATGCGCAGCCCATCCATACCAGCTCCATCAGCATACCTGATGCAATCAGCTATCCCTGATGAGTTAAAGCAGAGATTACCCAGCAATCTTGCTATTACACAAACAAAACAGCAAGTGTTTTTCTAATGAAATTTTGTAAATATCATTTTCCTTTCTCATTTTGCCTTAGTCAAAATCATTAAGTGTTCTTTGCTGCTTGAGTGCAAATGAGTCCTTCAGCCTGGGAAGGATGCGCCGAGAGAAGAAAACAACCTGTTTGCTTAGCTCCTGAAATCACAGTTCAGAGGTCATGGTGGAGGGGTGGGTCAGAACTGCTCTCAACGTGAGTTTACAAGGAAAACGTCTGTGAGGGAAGCTGACTGAAACCTGTAAGTGTCTTCAGTTCTCCTAGCAGAACAGTCTCAGGTGAAAGACACAGGAGGGACTCCTGTGGTCTTGGCTCAAAAGCATCCAAGAGATGCCATCACTCATGCAAAGGTCTCACTAACGAACGTGTTTTTAACTCCTAGGAATTCAAGCAGAGCTGAGTGAAAACCGAGTTCCTTCCACCTCACAGATGACAATCCAGGGGTGAACGTCAATAAATGACAGGTGTTCTACGTGTGTCAAAACTACATGAGCAGGTATAGCTTTAGCAATGCTGGGGTCAAGCTCTACAACAGCTGCAGAGGTCTTTCACAATCACACTTCCCTTTTGCAGTCAACACAGACAGCAGACACACCACCAGCAAGCCTGGCACTGCAACGCCACGACCACAGCAGTTGCTGGTTGGGTGTCCTTACCTGTCCCCGAAGTTGCCTGCCAGGATGGTGATGTCCATCTCAGCTTGAGCGCGAAAGGTGGCACACAGCACAAAGCTGGAAGCAGCTGACAGCCCAGCTGCCCTAAGATTCTGTATGTGAGCTGAGTGGGGAAGGCCATTGTGTAACCACATGCTTGCAGTCTCCTTTTTGCAATGAAGTTGAATGAAGCAGATGGTTTGCCTCGCGCAGTGTTTTCACTACACGTGTCACTGCCTTCTCAGCCATTGGTGTTCTTACACAAGAGGCCTCACTGGAGATTTTGCTGGCTCACCCTACACTTGCAGAGACAGTTACATGGTGCTCAGCTCAAGCCTGGAAAGCAAGATGCAAGATAAACTCACAAGGTCTTTTACAAAGCAGTGACCTCTCCTGACTCTGTTATGCAGTGTTCAGTGAGATAAAAGAATAATTACAGTCTGAACTACTCTCATTAGCAGATGATTTTGCTTTAACACCTGTTACAATATATGAACACAAGTTTTAAGGAAAAAAAAAAAACCAACAAAGCACCCTGTTGCTACCTCCACAAGCTAAAAAGCACTACAGCTGCCACCACCTGTGTGCAACCCAGCAGTGAAGGAGAACGGGCAATAATGCCACCAACCCTATAGGTCTGCTATAGGATCGTACCAAGGTCTGTAGGAGTTTTGCGTGACACGTGCAGCCGTCTTTATACTGGCATAGTTACATCTTATGAGACACTGCAGTTACCAAAGGAAAGCAAAGTCAGAAAGGTATTGGGGACCAGTTGTGGAACAGAAGGAAGTTTGCTTTTGTTGGTCTGAGAGACAAATAAGCACTTTCAGAAAGAAGTATGCTTCCATTAAGTACCTCCTGCTAGCCAACTGCTAGTCTCAAATTGCTTCTGTGAGGTACCAGTCTGCTCAGGACCCATGACAAGTGCACACCACTCTGCTTACGTATCGTGCTGATACTTTCACCCCTTGGATATGACATTTATTGAACTAAGAAGTGGCCTGTGTATGAGCTGAACACCTTAAAGATATAGTGCGCTGAAATACAGACCTTCCATGTGGAGAACCCAAGGCTTCTTTCTTTCAAAATGGGCCAGGTTCCCAGCTGAGGAGCACCCATTACCATTGATGTGGCTGGTACCTATAACAAAAATGGCAGGTGGAAGTGGAACTGCCTACCAGAAAGATTTCAATATTCTGTTATTTAACATAAAAGAGTGAACACAGTGCCACTGCTGGCATACTGGCTGAGGGTGGATGCTAAGCAACTTCTAACACCATTACTGCTCATTGTTTGTACAAGTTCTTCTTAGGCACTGCTTTGATTATATGGGCAGGTACGTATGGGCACTGTGCACATGTTTTGCAGGACATCTAGTAAGCTCCTACAACTTACTGGGTGCTATTAGAGCATGAAAAATACATTTGGTCCCAATTCCAGCCCAGAAATTCTTATCTAGATTAAAAAAAAAAAATCACCTAATACAGTGAAAATTAATTTCTATATGCACAAGGATTTTAGGAAACAAATCTCCTTCTCTTGCCTAAAACGAATTTGTGGTATTTTAATCTAAATATTTAGTATTCAGGCCTGTGATCAGTAGATCAGTAGGCTCAACGGTAGGTTTAGGTTGGACATAAAGCAGAAATTTACAGTGAGGGTGGTGAGGTACTGGAACATGTTACGCAAAGCTGCTGTGGATGTCCTCTCCCTGGAATGGTTCAAGGCCAGGTTGGATGGGACTCTGGGCAACGTGGTCTAATGAGAAGTGTGGAACTAGATGATCTTTAGGTCTCTTCCAACCCAAAGTATCACAGAATCATCACAGAATCATTCCTGAGAGTTTGTGGTGCACAACGGGTACCGTTTGCAAGCTTTGCACATCAGCTGGCATTTCTTGGCATCGCACTGTAATATAAATTTGAAGCTATTACTTACACACTGAGGTTGGATAGCTGAAAACTAGTACTAACTCAGATTTATTACTTCTCACTAACATTCGTTTATCTTGTCAGAAGAAAAAAAAATCCTGAAAAGACAAACTGAATACATCCATTTGAAGCCTGAGATATTTATTTTCATACTAATCTGCTGAAATAAAATCACCGTTTATAAGGAAGATTCATCATAATTTCTCTCCCAAGGCTCTGCATAACCACGTCTGAGAACAGCTCATCTCACTGCAAACTGCTCCATCTAGTGGTGACACTGCGGCATTAATACAGAACAGACACCTCCTTACGGCTTCACCTTCTCACTGACTGGTTTCCACACTAAAGAAGCGTGACAGTTACTGGAAATCCAGGGCACAGATAGATTTCATTTGTCACTGAGATAATTTTGGTCTCCTAGATTAAAATATCAAAGAAATAGAGGGGAAAAACAAAATTTAAAAAGGACCTGGGTGGACTGGATGATCTTTCGAGGTCCCTTCCAATCCACAATGCTCTGTGTGAATCACTCACCAGGAAGCACAGAACGCCGATTTCTTTTTGTCCCCATTCAGAAAATATGTTAACCATATAAGTGCCTGGCATATCCAGGGCACTCTTCTGAAATCTTGTTGGCAACATGAGTTGGTCCACACCGCAAGTGGTTCCAAACTGGGATCTGAGAAGCCTGGCTTTAACACAAACATTCAGAACTGCTGCTTTCAATAACCATAGAACGGCAGGGAATGAGCGAAAAGGGAGGTTTAAGGCAGGTTATTCAAAGTGATGAACTTACTCTACTACTGTGCTGCTGTCACTATCCAAAATTAACAACTCCAGTGAAATTCCCTTCTTTGGTTCTCCCACAAGAACCTTCAGTTCTGCTGAATCTGTACAAATGAGTGACTAAAACGGCAGCCTCACCTTTTGATCAGCTTTGACACTACAGAAATGGTCGTCCGTAATAGAATTACTTCACCTTTTAACTCCTAAATGTTGATGCGTATCATGAAGTTGAGAGGAACTACATGGGAGTGCAAAATGCAAAAGTTACATATAATACTGCTTGGTTTTTTTGCTTTTCAAAATGTTTCTCACTTGTGGCTCAATTTCATAATCAGTTGGAAGCCTAAGCAAGATGCTATGAAGCAAGTTACCCGACTGCACAGCAGTAACTAGGATTTCTACGGACGTCATTCAAATACTAAAGCTTTACCCTAACTTCTATCACATATAAAATGTTTGCTTTGCCTAAACACCAGACCTTGTAAAGGACTAAGAAATCCTTTACAATATGATAAAAGACTTTGTA
The DNA here is from genome assembly GCA_013400115.1 of Rhinopomastus cyanomelas. Taxonomy (NCBI): domain Eukaryota; kingdom Metazoa; phylum Chordata; class Aves; order Bucerotiformes; family Rhinopomastidae; genus Rhinopomastus; species Rhinopomastus cyanomelas. Next base: position 273,212 of record VXBP01008680.1, read on the forward strand.
TGTTTAAGTCTTGATAGGCTGTTACATTCCTGCAGCTATACGGCCTAGCATGTGAAGGTGGAAAAACTGAACTGGTCAAACTGATCTATATTAATTTGTCTTTAGATAAAAATACTATTTAAGGTCCTCCTGTATCTTCCCGAGCTAGCAGCTTCATTTAAGTCTAGAGGCTTACGCACATTTTGTTACACAAACACATCACAAGAATCCTTAGGTGCTCATCCCACCAGATATTTACTGAATACTTTTATTACAAATTACAGCTTTTAAAAGTCAAGAGTTTTGGTGAAGAAATTTTTCTTAATATCCATTCTACACTTCCTGCAGTGTAACTTGAGGCCATTTTCTCTCCTGTAGCTTGTTACTTGAGGAATGAGACCACCACTTACCTCGCTACAGCCTCCTTTCAGAAAGTTGTACAGTCATGTATTTCTATTGTCATTAACTACCCCAGCAAGGAGAAAGCTTGCCCAAGTTTACAGAGCATTCTCATGCTCTCAATCGAGAGGTAGAAGCAGCACAGAGTGGCTTTTGGGAATAAGGAACCAAACACAGCCGTTAAGGATCAGTTCCTGACCTCCTCTGGTTTACTTAGTTCAAGAGGTCTGTTCACTTGCTGCATCCTCTTGAATGGTGCTTGGGGAAAAAAAGTGACCTGCACAGATCAGTCACAGTTGTTTATCACTTGCAGTGACCAGCTAGTATTTTTGTTACCTCTTGTGTACTTATGTTTGGTGTAACCTACAGCAAGTAAGAGCTAGTACTCTAGCACTTAGCAAATCTGGCTAGGGAGGAAGAATTCCAAGTACCAAAGTCTTCTAAATGAAAATTGGAAGGCACTCTGTTGTTAAAACAGAGTTAAAAGAGTTTAGAAGGGGGGTGCCAGGAGGATGGAGCCAGGCTCTTCTCAATGTCATCTAGTGATAGGACAAGGGGCAATGGTTGTAAGCTGGAACAGAGGAGGTTCCATATAAATAAGAGAAGGAACTTCTTCCCACTGAGGGTGACAGAGCACTGGAACAGGCTGCCCAGGGAGTTTGTGGAGTCTCCTTCTCTGGAGATGTTTAAGACCCACCTGGATGTGTTCCTGTGTGACTTGGTCTGGGTGATCCTGGTGTGTCAGGGGGATTGGACTGGATGATCTTTTGAGGTCTCTTCCAATCCCTCATGATTCTGTGATTCTATGAGACGACCCTTATGTTTGGGATTGGTTTTTTTTGCTGTTACTCAGATCCTATGGGAAAGATGAGGGATATGCTCTTCCTTGGAAGCAATATGAATTGGACCTCTGTCCCAGGAAGGAAGCTGTCAATAAAGTAATACCCTCTGCCTTTGGGTGAGTGCTGTAACCACCAATCTATTTTGGAAGGCTACAATTATAGAGATCAGGTGGGAAGTACTAGCATCACCTCCTGTTTCTGATTTTAAAAGGGAAAAGTTATGACTGAATTTAGCAAAGAGCCCTCTGCTATCTTCGTGCACCAGCCATATTCGGAATACACCTCCTTGATCAGGTCCCTTGAGTTTTAAAGGGTGGAGAAAAGTATTCTAAAAGACTAACTTTGGCAATCCCAACAGCTCTTACTGCATTTGGGGGCAGAAGAGAATATCTGACTCCTCCAGAGGGTAATGATTCAGAGTACCTAAATTTAGGCACTTGCTCTACTTAACCTAGAGAGGCATCCTGGCGACAAGTGATTTCGGAGGCAAAGGTTATCCTCTGTGACTGTTCCTCTCTCAACACTCCCTCCAAGCTGTCAGTACCATTCCAGCTGGTTTGTCAACTCACCACAGCTTAGGTGAGAAGCTGTCATTAATCTTCTAATACCTGTGAGGCAAAAAGGGAGACATGTCAAAGCTGCCCAAGCACCTGTTTAGGAGTTGTCTAATTCCACAATTTAGACAGTGAAGCCACTAGACAAACAGACTGGTTTTAAAAAGTTACAATCCACCAACCATGTTATTTACTTCAGTGGTGCCCAAATGTGAGCTACTATTTTAGACTTACCATTCTGGCAAATCACACCAGAACTTTCCACAATTTTAAATTTAAATAAAACCCTTTGCTGCTGTCTAAACAGATAAAACAATAGACATAATGGAAAAATCTTTATTACTAAATATATTTATACAGTCGTTTAAAGGAGTAATGCAGTGTGTGTTGAAATTTTTGTAACAATCCGTTGTTTTTTAAATACTCAGTTATCGCTTTTTCCAGGTGAATTTCCGTCTGGCTCCCTCTTGACCAGGCTTTTTCCGTTCCTTCACACGTGGGTCACGGGTTAGTAGTCCAGCTACAAAACACAGAAAAGCACACATTTCTGTACTGTTAGTTTCACTAAACATTACAGGATAGAGGGGATTCAAGACAGGCAGTAACTTTGCATATGAATTCCAACATCCAGGAGGACAAGGGTTTAGGATAAAACACTGCAAGAGGTTTCATCAGATCACCTCATGTTATCTTTAGTAACTGAACTCCAAACTTTACAGATCATGGAAGAAAACCAAAACTCATATTGTTTTAAACCTTTATAGGAAGTGGCCCTCAAGCTTTTTTTGATTGTGCACTCCTATCAGTAAAAGATTTTTGCACATGCACCCCCAATAGATGTGTGTTTATTAATTTAAAGCACTGGGGTATTCCTGGCAAGTCACCTTTGTCAGTCGTGAAAAACTATCAAAGGAACTTTACTTCCACAGATGGCAACAGAATGAAAAAATCATAGCTGTTGTGGACAAGATCATTTTCAGAGGTCCCTTCAAATTACATAGTTCTGTGACCCACACAGGTATTCTCTCCCTACCACTCCAGAAAGAACTCGAGATCAACCTGTTCATAAATTAGTACTCACAGAAACAGTACAACATCTAATCACTGAGAAGGATCACACACTGCAGTTATCTAAACAAACTGGGTTTTATCACAGGAAATTTGCTACCTCTAAACAATACAAGAGGGAAAGACAGTCCTTCAGTCTGGTTAGTTGCAGTTAATAAGTTTATGCTCATTTCCACTCCTTCAAAGATAACCCTTTAGTGTTTAAATTTGTGTTTAGAAACTTTTTACTCTCAAAAAAGATGTGACTAGCCAAGTAAACTGAAATACAGCCTTAGCATCCTACAGCTCACTAATGCCTCATTTGTTACTGAATATACACTCGTGATTCCTGAGTCTATGTTCAGGCAATACAAGCTCTTTAACAGGCCTAAGAGAGATCACAAACAGATGGAAAAATGCTCGAGATATCATCCACAATGTTCAGATGATGCTAGGAAACAAGTGAAAGCAGTTTACAAGTAAATGCAGATCCCTTTCACATAATGTTTCACTGGGATTCCTTACTCAAATTTGCACTATCTGATCCTTGTATTAATCCTGTTAATTAACCAGAAACACATTAAAAAAACTCCAGTAAAATACTTCCAATTCCTACCTTGCCTCATGAATTCCACCTCCTTTTCTGTCACGAAACTCCTTAAGGCTTTTGCAGAGGCTAAACGTATTGCTCCAGCCTGTGCAGATCTTCCTCCACCGGAGACTGTGCAAACCACATCATGTTTTCCAATTCTGTCAAGAAACTGGAAAGGGAACAGCAACTGTTCTCTAAAAATAAACCACAAAGCATAACAGAAATTTAATATATAGATGTATATAAATGTACGTGCTATGCAAATTTCTTACCACAGCATATTCAAAAACACAGTTACACTTTCAGGCACAGATCCAGAAAGATATTAATTTCCCTCACTTCTGCAAAACCAGTGGCTAGGAGCATATGCCACTTGCCAGCCGTATTTCTAGTTCAGTCTTACTATTACTTTTGTTTCAACAATTATCTATAGAAGGCAAGATCTGTCACCTCTAGATATTCAAACCGTGCAAGCTCTCACTCTGTTCTTGAGCTCAGAAAGCACAAAATTCACGTAAGGGACAGAAACCTTGTGTCAGCCTTATGAGACGACATCTCTACATCAAAACCTGGAGCTGTACATGAAGCATCTCTCCAGGTTTGCTTCCACTATGTTATTGTATGCTAGAGTAATAACACTTGCATATAACGTGCAAATCTCTCAGCAAACAAAGACACTCTTTATCATGTATTTATTTTCAGAATAAACTGCAAGCCCTTTCTGCAAGGACCAAAAAAAGTTTGAACTCTCCAAACAGTCATGGTTTTGCATCCCTTTAGAAAAGGGGAAGCAAAAAACACCACAGAACAATGCTTACCTAGTCAGCTCTTATACTACTGACTCCAGAAAACTAGGAGGAAAAGATCCATTTTCATAGAGCGCGTATTACACAGAAACAAGAACAAAGCATCAGCTGGGTGTAACACAGCACAGTATGATTTTTGGTGATATAATGTACGGATTCAGTAAGAATGCAGCATTTCACAGTACCCTCACCTGTCCTGCAGCACTGGGAAGTAACGCAAAACATCTATTCCATTCACTGTCATTTTTCCAGTCCCGTTGTCATAAACTACTGCAGTGGCTGTTGCAGTTTTTCTTGTGCCTTAAAGGAATTAAAAGAATCTGTTATGAGGCTTCAACTTCTTACAAAATTTTAAGTGCCCGAGAAGTTAGGCAAATCTTGCCACTTTCATGCAGTAACCAGCTGTTTGTTTGGGGCGTTTATTATGGAGAAAAAGAAAATACTTGAGAAGAAAATAAATGCAAACAATGAACAATTATCTTTCAAAATACTGTAATCACTGTCTATGAAGAGGAAAGGGAACATTCAAAAGAAGCAACTCTTTCAGCAATGAAGTAGTTTTTAATTCTACAAAACATAGCACAACAGGGTCCTCTATAGAGAGTTACCATGCTACAGAAATACAGATAAAAATACATTTGACAACACTCTGTCAAAAACTTTCACTTTGTTAGCAGGCTGTGTCATGACATAATTAACAACTACATATGCAAACATACACATAAGCACACAGAATGCAGCAATGACTCATTCAGCAGTGTCACACACACTGAAAAGAAAGTAGTGGGAAGAGGAAAAAAGTTGTTCTTCATTACCAACTAACTTGAAAGTATTACCTTCACCGGTGCTGAAGGCCACTCCTCGCTCGTCATACTGCAAGGGCTCAATATCTACCTGCTTCAGCTGTGCAGGAATCTCCTTACGGAACTTTTGTATATACATCCACTCGATGTCACTGCATGGAAACGTCATCAGTTTTTCTAAAAGTTGAATAAATCTTGAATACTGTAGACAACAAGACTTCATTAAAGGATGCAGTTGTAACTGCATTAGCTGAAAGTTTCTATTTTTACATAATCGATCTTTTCCCACTTCACTTTTATCAATGATTTCTGACAAGTTGACACTTTGCACCTACCTGATGATTTAAGAGCAGCATGCAGATGCATCATTTTCTGTGTGACTAAAGATACCTCGTTCTTCAGGAAACAATGAATCTCAATTCATAACCAACCCCTTTGTAACACAGGATTATTGTATAATGAAGCCCACCTCTCTTTTTAAAAAAAAAAACATTGAGGGTGTCTTCATTGTGTTATTAAAATGGCAAAAGGAAACTATTTTCACCTCATTTTCAGTAAGTCAGCATGTTCATTGACTTGGAAATAATATTTCACTAAACTGAACCTCTTAAATGATTGTCTTTCATAATATATACAGGAAATAACCATCTATCTATCTATCTTTGGCTGTTCAAGCTGAGTTACTGTAACGTTTATGATTTCCTTTAAAACCGAACAATCAAGCTATTTAAAAATTCAAGAGATACTTGACTTAAAGGGCAACCTCTTGAAGTAAATTATCCTTTGCTACTGTGTGGTTCTCCTTCCCCCTTACACCCCCCTCCAAAGTTCTTCAACATGTGATTAAAGAGTAAACATGGCTGCTGTTAACCCATTTGTGCTAAAAGCTGGGATGTCCTGTTATGAAGTGCTACTGGAAGGAGCACTATGCAGCTAGTCACTGGATATAAAGGTATGCTATCCTTAAAGAAAAGATTTTTTATACAGACATCAACCTTATTTCCAAAGGTTTCTTTACAAGCTGTTAATAAAAATATTTTCTCTGTTACCAGAGCCTTGAGCACAACATTAATACTTTTCTTGTAATGCAGCAATATGCCATGGAACTCCAACATCACTTAGAAAAGCCACTTTTGCCTAACAATATGACACAGATGTATAATAAAGCCACTGAAGAACACATATTTAAAAATACAAACATTTTAAAATTATAGATGCTATAGATAAAGAGAGCTCCCAAGAGTTCTATGATCTGCAGAGTGCATGTATATATGTGTATCTCACAGCTCACACTGAGACATTTCAAATACATTCAAGCAGTGTTTGTTCCTATAGGTTCAAGCGTTGTGGTTTTACATTGGAGAGGTCAGTATGTGAAAGACTTTGGGGCTGGTTTGTTTTTTGGTATTTTAGTTCAGAGTAATCTGCTTTTACAGATAAAGCATACAGAAACTGAGTAGTAAAGAGCACCAAACTGGTTGTACAACTGTATCAGCTGCACACTGGTCACTCAAGACACTCTTGGGAGGAAAAACAGCAGCTACTGAAAATACTGAACCCGTAACTGCTTCTACCACAAGCAATCTACAGAAAATCCACCAAGATGAAGAATGTTCAAGTGATTTCTAACTTTTCTTACAGACCCCGATCTCCTCCAGTTCTTTTCACACTGTCCATGGACAAGGGAACCATCACATGGTTCTGTTCTGGATGAATCACAGAATGGTAGGGGGTTGGAAGGCACCTCTGAAGATCAGCTAGCTAACCCAGGTATTAGAGCAGGATCAGCCAGACAAGACTGAGCGAGAACACGTTCAGGCAGATTTTGATTGTCTCCAGAGAAGGAGACTCCACAACCCCTCTGGGCAGCCTGTTCCAGTGCTCTACCAGCCTCACAGTAAAAAGGTTCTTCCTTATGTTTACGCTGAATCTCCTCTAATCCAGTTCATGACTATTACCCCTTCTCTTGTCATCACTGACAAGCAAGCAAAAGGGCATGCTTGCTACTGCTGCAAAAGCCCTCTTCTCTCCCACTATATTCATATCAAGGTTGAATATAACAAGCATATATCTGTATCAGACTACTGATCTGCATAGGTTTGTATCTTGTTTCTCATATTTGATTCTGTAGGAAACTGCTGAAAAAAAGGACTCCGTAATTCTGAACAGCCTATCCTGTGATTTTGTTTAATCAAGTCTTTCTTTAAAGAATCAGAAATTCTGCACAGGTTTACCGTTATACAAATCCATCACCACTTCTCATCTTGAACATTTATCCCTTCTCTAAAATAAGCAGAAGTTCTAGCCCTGTCTGTATTTTAACTGTAATGAGAATAAATTACTATTTATTTGCATTAGCAAGTGTTACTATACGCCATTCCTGACTACATAAGTAGATAACAAGGAACAAATGCTCTAGGCCTCATGATGTTACTGGGAAAAAACCTAAACTAGCAACAGTAAATTCTTAGTATGTCTGTACTGTGCTAGATTTAAAAAAAAAAAAGCAACACAGGTCACTTTTCAAGACAACACGAGCACAACAGTGCTGTGAGCACAGAGATTTTGCAAGAAGGGTGCAGAGCACCTAATTGTACACAACACTTTTTCAGTATCCAAAAATGGACCCAGTCCATATTTTTAAGACACAAGCCTCCTTAAGATTAGAAAGATTAATTACTTACATCATGATCTGACAGTTTTTCTAACAACATTTCTTCCAATTCAATCTTAGTCAGCCATCTGCTGCCAGCCAGGTTTCTGTTTAAAATACCACATATATTCTTCCTTTAATTAACCGTGCAATTACAGTTACATCACAAAGGACCACACATACAGTCAGTCTTCATTCAGAAATACATTTCCCATTACAAATGGATACAGATCGCATTCCTGTAGTAAACAGAAGGCCTATGCTGATTTTAAAAGATCTGTGTTCTGAAAGGGATGGTGAATTCGTGTATTGAATTAAGTGCATGAAAATTACAAGTATCAGTTGTGCATTATTCAGATTACTGAAGTCCAGGATTGAGCTAGATTAACACTGCAATAGTAAGCGATCTTCCCCACAAGTGAAAACTTAGTTGTGAAAGCCTGCTGCTGAGAAAAAATTGGTTTACAAGCAGCAATGAACGAGATCAAAGACAGAACGTTAAAATCACATTCTAAAGTAATAGAATTTTGCCTTTTACTTTTCTGATCAATAAAACCCCCTCCACTAGCAGTAAGGACACACTGCATTCTACCTAATCTTAATCTTGACCTGCTCAGCACCCAAACTGCGCTGATGACAGCCTCGTATGGAAATGACAAAAGAAAAACAATGCTTGAAATAAATCTTTGTGAAATACATACAGTATGAAATGCCCAACTAAACAGCACTCCACCATAACTATATGTGCTAACATAACCAGATAAATTTATGATAAACCTGTAACTAGTTTCTTACCTCTTCGGGTTTTCTAGAAATGATCTTAATGAAGGATTTTAGCAGCATTAAGAAAACTTTGATTCAGAAAAAACCACCTTCAGATGAAGCGCTTAAGTACTACTTCCAAAATATGAGTTTTATTGCTTTTCTGAGTCAGGGCACAAGGACTGTTCATTTAGGAGCAGTGCTGGTTTTAACAGTAAGTTTAAGAAGTCCCCACATTCACATATTGCTGCTTCCAGTGGAGTCAATGAAATTTTTTTACATACAAAAAGCTATAAACTTAGCGTACTTCCAGATCAGGTCCTAACCCTACAGTTAATATTACAGAATGCCCCCACAGTAGATTCTTTTCTAGAAAAAAACCCAACCCACCAATAAAATAAGTCCTTCCTACCCACTCACCGTCTACCTACACTTTGGAGATAAATCATCAAGGCTAATCTCAGGGGAATATATACCCAGTGCAGAAAGTAAGTCAGAAATCCTTCAAATTCTCTGAGCTTTTACAAACCCAACAGGCAAAAAGCCTTTCAACTCTGACTAGCTTTAGGTCATTTTTCACATCAGTAAATCCACTGGCTGAGCTCTGTAAGGAATCCAGCTATTTTTCAGCAGCATACAGCAAGGAACTAAATTCATTTTTTCTCCTGCCTGCTCAGAAGCTAAAATGAACCCATGATAAAACATTTTGTGGGTCATAGGACACCATTTATATCACGAAGAAACATGACTTCTGTTATTTAAGAAATTGAAATAATCTTAGCAAATTAATCCTTCTTCCTAACATAAATAACAAATGGCTGAAATTAAGAAACGACAAACCAACATAATGTGCAACTGTACCAGCATATAAATCTGGCTAGAAAATACGCAGCAAGAATCGAGATAAAATCGACTTTTATAGGAATAAACTAACTAGACAGAAATGCAGCCAATTTTGAAATGAAAACTGCCTAGTTGTATCCATTTCCTTTAAAGACTTGCTTAATTTAATATTCTAACACATCGTAAAATCCTTGCAAAAAACCTAAAAATAGAAAAATCAAGAGTACAGCCTAAAGAGAAGCACAGTTCTTAAAGCATACAATTTCAAAGACAATCCTCACTGCTAAGAAACTAGAAGCTGTGGCATCTCCCTTAACAACTTCTAGTTGACACGTATTTTTCCTGTCCAGTGGCTAACTAGCTGAAGAGCTTGCTGCACCTACCAAAGAAGTTGAAAAGCAACAAGAAACTTAATTCAATTACTAATAACAGTCATATTTAAACAAATCTGACAGAGTAAACTTTTCTAAAATTACTCTAGTTTGTGATGACTTAGCTGTTCAAAGCCATTAGAAGAAAGTGAAATTAAGTATTCAAATACTTTAAGTTAAGTATTGGTATGTAAAAATATGCAAGAACTGTAATAAATCAAAGACAAAGAGTTTTAGGCTTCAGGATTTTTCCAACAGGTAAGCAACTTATGTGGTATCTCTTGTTTTCTTGTAACTAACTTATCTTATTTTCAAAAGGAACTTATATTAAATAATTAGAAAACGTCTAATAAAGAAACATCAGAATCCTTTAGAGTCTCTACTTATTTCCAAGTCACACATCAGAATTTTTATATAAGAGTGAACACTGAAAATAGCTGGGAGATATTAAAAAGCAAGAGAAAGGGGAGGGTGTCTCTATTTTAGTAGGGAGAAGTGAGCACTCCGCACATACATAATAAAGACTTTTCAATCTGAAATTATTATATAAATATTAGACAAAGAACCAGAGAAAAGTCTGACTGCGTGTTTGTCAAATAAAATGCAGGTAGGGTGAGGAACTACAAGAAGGGGCAAAACAATACATTGAAGTACTTTAAGAAAACTAGTATCAGCATTCATTCTAACCAGAAGCTTACATTTTTTCCTTCTCAGAAGGAACATCTTCAGCTGCCAGTTGGTCTTCATATTTCTGAACATTCAGCAATTTTTCATATGTTTCCTAAAAATATATACGAAAAAAGTATTTGAATTTTTTTATTCATATTTTAAATTAACACAAACACTTAGTTCTGCTCCCCAAACACTGAGATGAGAAAACAAGCAGAGCTCTGACGATGAAAATATATATTTAGCACATTAAATGTAAACCTACCAACAGTTAGGCAGTACATCTACTACTTTCATATGCAGTTCAGTGTAATTTATTTTTAATTCTGCTGTTTGCCAACAGTGTTTGTTGCCTTCTTACTTAGAGAAAAGCAACTGTATTTGTATAACAGATGTAATTCCAAAATATGCTAGGCAATAATTTCACAAATAAAGACGTTCATAATTACTTAAGTGCATCTACATTTTAGTTTGACTCATCAAAATATGGTTTAAGCTTGTGAATACTTTTATTTACTTCAATTTTTGTACATTCAGAATGTCAGCTTTACTGCTGCTCTGTATCATTCTCAAATCCCTCTTACTCAGTCATGTCTCTAGGGACACACGAGTTGTACTTATGATAATCAAAATTTATGGTCTTTCATAACATTATGGATAGATTTACTCTGATTTTTCAGTATTTTCTTAAAATTCTTAGCTGTGCTGTATTTTCAAGCAATGCTGTGACAGTGATCAATGCTGTGATCTCTTCAGAAAAACAAAAGAGAAAGTATTTCAAAAAGTCACACTGAAAAGACTACAGAAGAAACACACTTCTAATAAAAAGTGGTTTTGGAGGGTTTTTTTGTTCAGAACCTTTTGGAGATTACGTGGTTCTAAAGTTCGACATCCAATACTCTTGAATTCCAATGGCGGTTCAAAACACAAACTACAAAGGAGTACTTGGAGAAATCATTATCAATCGTATTGAAATAAAACATGAAATACTAGTTATGAAAATAATTCTGGGACTTTCAATAGCAGGCAATGAAACTTCTGCAAGTGTACTTTTAAAATAAAACAAGAAACCCCCCTTGCTTAGTTCAAGCACCTACTGTTCACGCTTACTTATCCACTAGCATAAAAATACACAAATGTATGAAATAAGAACAGATATCTGAGCTGCACTCCAAGCATTTAAATAGAGACAATTCACTCTATGATGCAGGTCACTGGTGACACTATTAACAGCACAGTGGAACAAACCACATTTTTGGAGTTACTCCACAACATAAAATCCTGAAGTATGAAATTGTCCACTTTCCTTTGAGACAGCATGCAAACTCACATATTATAGTGACTCATCATATGCCTGGCACACAGCTGGTTACTTTCAGAAAGCCTTTATATTTGACTCAGATGGCAATCAGGAGAATTTTTCAACTATTTATCTATTTATCTTCAATAAATAGATTTTATGAGGAAATCTCATATAAAAAAACACAACAGATCATATTTTCAAATATTTCCAAACCTCACAAATATGGAGATCTCTAAAATAACAAGTGTGGTAGCATTACTTTGGGCAAGATTCGTGTCACATCACTCCAATAATCTTAACTGCTCCATTCAGAAACAGCTATTTGGCTGCAAAAACTATTGACTGTATTGACCTCTTGGTTTAGAGGGCAAGAGGTACACCTGACCAAGTAATTTTCAGGCATCTGTAGTTAGACAGGAAAAAGAATCTGCACAGAAGCTTCTGCTCTAGATGGAAGGGAAGAACAAGGGAAAGAAGGCCATGGCTACCCATCAGCTATCTGGTGAAAGCTCAGTTGGAACACGCTTGGAAATAGCTGTGAGCTCCGTGAGTTTCTTCATTTAGAAGAAATCAAACCACGTATGCAGCTGTATTTTGGTGTTAAGACAATCCAGTGAGGTTCTGACTTACTAGGTCTTGAAGTGTACAAAAAGATTTTGTACTTTACTGATTCATGCTCTGCTTACCTCTTACTTTCAAAAACCAAGTGCCACCTTCCAACTAGGAAAAAGCAGTCTCCAGTCTGCCTCCTCAGAAATAAGACATCATCGTCACTACACTCAGGCAATCACATCTATGTGTTGGAATGGTCAGCAAAAATACACGAGCTCAACAAGAACAAATCTATCATATCACAGTTCCTTAAAAAAAGGTCAGGGGGTGGGAACAACAGCTGTTACCTTAGGACAGACTGACTACAGTCAGAATTGCTTCCAAAGAGCGGCTGAAGTACTTTTGGGTAACATGACCCAAGAATATGACTTCAAGATATTTGCAATATTCAGAAACTACTAGTAAATATGGTCAAATAAAATGAGAAACGGGCTGCCACCCACTAGATTATAGCCTCAGAAACTTGTTACAATGAAGAAAAAAGCTTTACAACAGTTGGATCAGTAAGGTTTTCCTGAAGGCCCTCCCTAGGTATTCACAAAGAAGAGCAAAACTCTACAGCCCATTCAAGTTCTCAGAACATTCACTTTTAAGAATTAAAATGATCTCTTTAAACTGTTCTGGTTAAATGACAGTAGTTAGGTCCGTTCATTCAAAAAATTGTTTACACAGGACATGAAGTCAAATGATGTTAAAATGTGTTTTGAAATACTTCCAAGTGAAATGCTAAATAATTTTCTGCATATTTCTGGCAACAAAAGTGGACTTGTATCTCCTACGAAATAAAATTTTGGTCTGAAGTATAAAAAAATTAATGCATGTACTTAATCTCTCTATAGAAATTAAGTCAACAGACTAAAATCACCACTCTGGTGCAAATTAAAGGATGAGCCTTTGCAAAATCAGGAACCACATGTGATGGCCAATAATTTATCTGACAAATCTTCACTCCCTAACAGCTGAAGAAAGCTTCTGAAGACACACTTGCTATTTCAAAGCTGGCAGGTGAAGATTTTACTAATCATTTCAGGATTCAATAGTCCAATTCATGAATGTACACATCTGTGTGTCTTGTAAACTCAGCTACTACACAATCAAAATAGCTGATATCACAAGATTTGCTACATACTAAAACACTTCCATTTCTATTAGAGAGATCGAATTTCAGATTGCCCCAATGGTGATTTCTTAAAAATAATAAAAATTACTGTTCTTATTTTGCCCTGCATAAAAAAAATTATGGGGAAAAAAATCAGCAAAAAGAACCCTAGGAGGAGATAATTTTATGGAGGGATAAAAGTTAACATTTCAGGTAAAATATGCTGCAGAGCCTGCATTTCACATCACATTTCACAGTTGTTTTTGCTTCTTACATGTTTTTGACTTCAGCATATCCCTTAGGGGGGTTTTTAGAGGGTTGGATTGTTGGGGTTCTTTAGGAGTGCAATGCTCCATTGTTAGAATATTTACTTCTGATATTTCTAAAAATGTTCAAGAGGCACAATTACATGAAATTACTACTTTGGTAGAGAGAGTAATATGAGGAGACCATTTCCTCTTGCTCCGCACAGAAGTACATTACTCTGAAAAACGATCAAATATATTATCAAGCACTTGTGAAATGGTGTTTCATGCAATAAACAGTATTTTGTGCATCATAAGAAAAATAAATCGTGCTTTCCCCTAGAGCTAAACTTTATTCAACAGGCAGAACTAAGACAACAATAGAGTATGAAGCAAATACCCTTTATGAGAGTTAAGAGTCTTAACAATGTATATATTGGCAATTGTAATACACATAAATATGCAAGGTTTGGTAAGCAGATATTATAAATTAGCATTAACTAAACAAATAATCATGTGACCACTGGTATTACTGGTAATCAATAACAATCAAGTTCCAAAAGTCTTTGTAATAATTAAAGGCATACAAGTTTATGCTAAATACTATGTTTATCCAATTTATTACTTAACGTAGAAATTTATAGATCATCCTTAAATGAGATTGATTGCTTACACTAAACTGTATTAACATACTACCTTTCTAAAATTTTCCTTGCCAAACTATTTAGCTTTGAGACTTAAATACATTTTCTTAAATAAACATTAATCTAGGAAAATGTTAAAACAGGGTTAGGAATTTCATGCAGCTTTTGGTTTTCATTCGTCTGACTGAAAAAAAACCCAAAATAAAACTCTGTTAAACTTCACTTAATGGATTTAGGTTTATGGCAGCCTATTTAATGAAAATATTCAGACATACTCAAAGAACACTCCAGTACCCTGCACTAATGAAAAATGCATTTGTCAAATCCATTTGTTTGAAGGTGGTTGTCACACTGTTAGAAACAAGATGCACACTATTCTTTTAGAGATTTCCGAGGCTTGCATACTCTTTCTAGCTGCTAGGAAGAGCTAAAAATAAACTTGTAAAATTTGTAATTTCTTCATTATGATGGAATGCAACAAAACATCTTGCCCTTGGGTTGCTCTGTTTCAGCCAAAACAAATGCAAATGGCTTGTCAGATGACAGCTGTTTGATAAGGCTCCTCTACAAGACCTGCATGCTTTACTTTCTTCCGTGAAACTTGGGATGAAAGGCAGAAGGCAGGAAGAGAATTAATGTAGCATACAGTCTAAAGGCAATGCTACAACCGTGATTAAGTAGAAAAGTTAAAAGGCACAGATTTTCCACAGCCTCGCTGCGTGCAACCCATCCGTGTAACAAGTTGACAGGCCTAGCGCGTCAGCTCCATCATCCTCTCCGACAGCTAAAACGCAGCAATGCATCCCTTTTCAGAGAAAATTTGCGTCTGCACCATGAAGCGTTGTACATTATTTCTTAGCACTGCAGGGGGCTCAAGTCCATATGGAACCTTCACAAATATTACCACAGATCAAACCAGCGGCGTTTCGAGGCAGATTTGACATACCTATTTAAATGAACAGCAGGGGTCCTCGGGCTGCCTCAGGCTGTGCAGGAGAAAACCTCTGTGGAAAGTCTATGCTGCAGCTCCATTACTCAGCAAAGACACACTCTACATTTATCATTCATTTCATTTCTGCCAGGGCAAGAAGCTCATTTGCCCAAGGTCAACAACAAAAAAAAAAAAAAAGGAGAGGTGGGGGTGTGTATTTTTTTTATTCTCCCAAAGAAATAAATGTACCTGACAAGTGGGGATTTTGTCCTTTGGGTACACAGAACACAAATAAATACCAGATAATTCTAATAAAAACACTACAGTCAGTAAAGCTGTGCGGGGAATTTCATAATACTTTAAAAGAATTTTTGACACTAGACTAACCATAGGACTACCTTTGTAAGAGTATCTAATGAGAAACAGAAATCTGACATGAGTGTCCAAGTAAATATTTCTGCATAGCTTATTAATGCTTTTGTCTTCTACATGTACATGCAAGGAACAGGCACATCTTCCCATAAACTCTTCTAAAGAGGTAGAAAACATGTGCATTACTGACAGTCACAGATACGAAACGTCTGCTCATAATCCATGTCAAGACTCAGGGCCTAGTGATGTTCCATTAGACAGAGCTTTTTTCATAAAGGTAAACAGATGCAGAAGCTTTACTACTGGAACCATACTAATCAGAAAATGCCTCAAGTTTGCATGAATGGAACAGTCTTCGAAAAATCAATTAAGCAGTTTAAATGCAAATTTTCTTCACACTAAATGTCATCAGAAATAACATTTCCTATAGCTTTGCCCTTCAAGGGGAAAAAAACAAAACCAAACTATTTTTTATTCTACAATGAGTTTTCCTAGAACTAGCCACTCTAATATATATGCGTTCTCTACTACTAACAAGATGGGAAAGCACTCTGACTACTCAAACCTAGTCCATACCAAAAATTGTAAAAAAAACCAAACCAAAACACCAAAAACTGAAGCAAGAACTACTATGTAGTCTGTTCTCTTCAATGCCCTTAATAATAAATATTGTGACACAAAAATATACAATGCTTTTAGCTGCAGTGGTGATATTATGGCATACTGTGAAACATGAGTAAACTCAGGAGCTCCTGACACGCATTTCTAGAATGTGTACTTGACCAGGATCTAACGGTGTTTATTACAGCTGGTAACATACTTACATGCATTAATGAATAATACGACTGTTTGCCAGTATAAAAGAGAAAGTGAAATGGTCGACCATCTTCTCCCCATTGGATTTCTAATGAAAAGATTAGAAAAAAGAGCAATATATACTCACTGAAAAAAAAAATCTTTAATTGCAGTTATAATCCTCTTTCATCATACTGATTATCTTTTTAAATATCCAAGAATAAACATTTTACGAGTGTTCAACATATCTGGAAACCTTAGAAATTTAGACTACCTTGTTAAAAACCAAACCTCATCTTCAATTATAACCTAATATTTCATATAATATTTTAAAATATAATTTTATGTAAGGGAATCCCGTATGTACATCTTCAATTAATTTTCAAAGACTGTATATTTGGTATTACAGATACAAGTATCCATTTCAAAATCTGAAGTATAAATTAAGAGACAAATCTCCATAATGAGTGTGAAAGATGAAAGATTAACAACTCTGGAACCCACTGCTTAGGAAATGTAGCAGATTTTTTTTTTAGTTTGTCTAAAATGACTATTTGTGCCACTGGCTTTTTCAGGTAACAACTGTATTCGGACCTCGTGTGATTTTAGGACTTGTTAATGTTGATACTCTTGGGATATTTAAATACAAAGAATTATGCTATAGTTTGCATAATTCAGTCAGAAAGCATACATTTCATACAATTTAGTAGATCCAGTTTATTTTATTCATTAAAAAAGTGTTATTTA
The DNA here is from genome assembly GCA_013400115.1 of Rhinopomastus cyanomelas. Taxonomy (NCBI): domain Eukaryota; kingdom Metazoa; phylum Chordata; class Aves; order Bucerotiformes; family Rhinopomastidae; genus Rhinopomastus; species Rhinopomastus cyanomelas. Next base: position 290,280 of record VXBP01008680.1, read on the forward strand.
GGGACAGATACATTTCAATTTCAGAAAATGGGATAAAAACAAATTCAAATGTAACATGAGAGAGATCTTTTCCAAATAAAGGTGACAAGAATAAAAACCTGACAGGTTTTCGTACAAATTGAACCGTAGAAAAACTCAAGAGCCTTCTGAACTAGTGAGGTTCGTATTATGCTAGCTCCATACTATCTACACACAAGATAAGGCTCCAGGAACCAATCACATAAGCATGGTAAGTACTGCACTGGAATGAAGAAATAATACAGCATGGAAGAAGTAAAGATGCAAAAGTAAAGACGAATGTAGATACACAAAACTTACAGAAGGAATACAGGGAGCTTTTTACCCACACATACTACTAGTGAAATGTGTGAATTTCCATCACTGCAGCTGTGAACACTGATTTTGTCCAAATGACTGTTCAGGGAACCTTCTGAAGTTTAAATTTATGAGTTTGTTCTTCAGAGTTAACAAAGACCCAATGCACAGACAAGACAAAAGATGCCTTAAAAGATGTCTTTACTGAAAGTGTTATTTTTAGATGTAAAAACAAAAAAACTCATATATTTATCCTAAATAGTTCTTACACTGCCCTCAGGACACAGCTAGCATTTCAAATAATACTTTAGTCCTCAAAGCATATTCAATTGTAGCTTAATTCTGCTGTAAGACAGCCCTTGGATATTAAAATTGCACAATTATTAACTCTCTCCTGTTCTTTTGCTTTCTACTTATTTCACAACAGTGCAAATTTAGAAAATAAAGCATAGTAACATTAGAAAGCTGAAAATTCCAAAATTTCACATAACTTCACTTTCCGAAAGACATACAGAGCCCCCAAAACAGCAAGTTACAATTAATTCAAGGAACACAAAAAGGAAAAACAAAGCATGGAAAATTATACAATTTTTCTCACAATCAAAAGTGTCCATCTGGGACCCAACAGCTTCACACATTTAGAATTTCACACTCATTCTACATTCATACTAAATGTGAGACAAAAGCAGACAACAGGTTTAGACATCACTTTTAAATAGCCTGCGTAAAATTTGGCAATTTTGGTGAAGTTCTCACTGACAAGCTAACCAATATACTGGCTTCTCACTGAAAACTGGGACTTCATACTGTGTCTCAGAAGGAAGAGCAAGGACAGTATAGACCTAAGCTCAAAGACTTCCAAGTCAAAACTCAGCCAATGGGAGAATTTTTGCTGTCTCTATTCTTTTAACTGGCGATTTCAAAGCTGTAATTTCTAAGCTTTTAAAGCAATGAAGTTACCAGAAAAACTTTTCGTTTAAAATAGTATTAATGACTATTTTATGGCTGTGATAGACAGCTCTGACAAAAAGCAACTGAATTCAACAAAGGTTTTCCTGTGACTTCAACAGATCCCACCTATTGTTTATTTTTAAACTATGAAAAACATTCATTTTTAGTCAGCTAACAGATCTCTGAAAAGACCACTAGTATTCCAGGATCCAGAAGTACTTTTTAATCCTAAAAATTAGAATATCAGATCAGGCTTTTATTGCTTAGGACTTAGCACTTACCAGGAACACCGAGAAAGAAGTAAAACTGTGAAAATAAGTAACAGTACATACACAAAAATTATAATGCTTAGAAAGAATGATAAAGAAATAATCTATGAACACTTACTCCTCTGCTCTGGGAAAATTTCAGTAGGATGCTGTAAATAAATAAACACATATCAGCAATCAGAAAAAGTAACTTACAATTTCATATTACAGTTATTCTGAAATTGAACAAAAAAATCCTACCTTCATGATGGGCCTGGCTCGTTTGTCAAATAAGCCAGAAGGAAAGAGATAGGCAATAGATCTCTGAAAACAAAAAGACATAATGCATGTAATTTTTTCCACAAAAGTATCATCAAAACATTTCTGAGGTACCTTCCTGCATAGAAAAACAGCATCATTTTTGTACAGCAAGCAACCAAATCAACAAGAAAAAGTGATGCCAGTAAGAAACAGTGATGCATTCAGTGCTGCACTGAAAAGAAAAGCAATCATTCCTCAGGAATCCTAGGGAAAAGTAAAATCTCATCCTGAAGGCTGTGCTCTACTGGATCAGAAGAGCTTTCCTCTTCAACATTTAGTTGTTATGGTATGCAAAGACAACCTTTACACAGTGATTTTCCCCTAAAATTTCAATCACCGATTTACAGAGCAAATCACAACACTTACCTTTCTGAAAATAGCAGTATTTTCAACAGTGCTTACAGATAGACCAAGTGCAAAACTTTTGTTTAAATCAACTGGATAAAGAGAAATTTTATGAATTTAGAATCCCAGCTTCTACAGATGTAGCTTCCTCAAAGACAAAAGCAACATTTGTTGTGGCAGTAGAAGATATTTTATGCAGCTATATCATACAGTATGTCACTGATCACTGTATTCGGCAACAACTGTGAATCCCTAAAATCTTTGCTGAACATGAACATCAGAGGAGTCCTAAATGCAGTTGGGTCTTCTTCTCTGACACTTAAGGGCTCACTACAACTATTTTGAAAAATATAGGATATTCATTACACATCCATTGTCCACCGCTGTTTTTACCAAGTACAAGGTACTGAATTTGCTTTTACTTAACCACTTACTACCACTATTCACATGACGTATAAAGTTCAGCATTATTTGCTTCCAATAAATAAAGGAGGTGTACCAATAATCCAAAACTGCCTGGTAAAAACATAAGGCAAAGCACCTTGTAAGTTCAAGCCAAATGATACTCATTTCTGTTCAACACCATCTTACTTTCCCTCTTCAATGTAACTAAAACATAAATAAAGGAAAATTATGCATCTGAGATTGATTTCCATTTGTTTTTTTAAAAAGTGCATTTTTTGGTTGTTTTTTTAGACATCAAAAAACCCCAGATTTAGGGGTCCCAAAAGCACACCCAACTTCAGACAGTGGGTAGTAACACTTGAGAGGAATCTTGTGCTTGCACAGTAACACAGAATCACACAACTTGGACTAGCCAAGCAAATCCCTCTGGCAGTGGTCTCATTTTTATTTCCATCAGACAGAACAGAAAATACAACCAGAGTTACAATCACTTGAGAAGAACATCTCTTTGTTGGTTACACTACCTCAGGACTAGGACTTTTTTTCCATGGATGTGGAGTGGTTTGTCAGTGCTTCAACCAATTTAACATGCACGGAGTGTGAAAGGACCTAACCTATTACTTTCATTAATCCCCTACTGGCATTCTGAGCAGAAATTTTGAGAATTCTGAAGCAAACAAAAGGCTTAACTTGATTTTATGAAATGGTAATTTTGTTTCTCTTTGTGACTACCGTATTCCCATTTGCTAGTCAATGGGCGTTTTATGCATACACACAGTAGGTGAACACCTATTTATGAACAAATGGGGATTAATTATGATAACAATAGAAATCTGCTGTGAGCCAAATGATGTTAAACAAACATCTTCTGTATTAAAATAATTTATTACAGGACACTGAGAGTGCCTGTGTGTGGTACTTAAGGCACAGACTTTCTACAAGCATTTCCAGAACCTCAGTCAAAACAGTTACCGTGACACCTTAATAAATGCCAACTGTAACATTTAACATCTGAGACCCTGCACTTCTACAAAGTTCATTTTACACTGCTTGAGTGTATACTCATGGCTGTCACGCTAAAGCATAAACAAGCCATGAATTAAGAAATCCTAACATCTAGTTCCATCTCTCCACAAAACAACTCAGCAAAGAATAAGTTCACTTTATAAATTCACTTCTTGGTTGTTCCAATAAAAAAGAAAGAAGTCTTTCTACCTTCTACAAAAATGCAATCAAGAATGGCATATTTGTCTACACGCCCCATTAGGAACTACCTCGGGATCCAACAGACTCCAGTTCAACTTTATCCAGAAGTTTCTTCTTAAATTTAAATACCTGTGTCCTCAGACTGTGTTTTTAGCAGCTACACAGCAAGTCTGTCTGTCTCTTGGAAACTTCATTTACAGAAGCTGATTTCATCTACCCAAACATTTTGGTTTTGTAGAAAAGGTGTACTTCCAAAAACCTAATTCTCAAATTGACCTGTACGAGCAACAGAATGGTGAATAAGCCACAGAAAAAGCATCAGAAGTCACCTCTCTAAACTGCAACTGGAGCACAAAAATATGTTCCTGAAAATTTTGGACAATATCTTCACATCTGGAACACAGAGCTTCCTTTCAGTAATCTCCACACCTTGACTCAAAATTCTGTAGAGTATTAACTGCACATTCTGCATTCTCCTGAACATACAAAAACCAGGTGAACATCCCATAGGCCAATATGCTGCTTATAAATCTTAATTTGAATTGAACTCTGGATGAGAAAGGAAATGCTGGCTGAATATGATCAAGAATTACTTTCTTTAGGCCATCAGTTCAGCTATACAAAATTAATTCGCACCACCTTCGCTTCAACAGGTTCTGGGCTGCTATTTCACAATTCTATTTGTTAAATCACACTGTTGCCATTGTCTTTGGAAATAAAGCACAACTTTCTAAAAAGAGACACCCATAATTACTCTCAGCAGAAACAATTAAAAATTCTGGTACCTAGTAACACTATGGTGTTTCAGGAAACAAATTAACTACTGGAAAAAGGGTGAATGGGTACAGCCTGCTTCTGCCATGAGTTACTAAAACAAATTTTAGCCATTTCCTTTCAGGATTTGAAAGTATTTACTTTTAAACTCTGCTGTTGATCCACGCAGGAAAAGAAAATAGCCAGCAGTCACACCTTTAATACTAGCAGATCATAAAGAATACGCATTACTAATGACATGTTGCACATCAGGCATTTCTTAAACTGAGTTAGTAAACATTCTTGGAATAAACTAAAAGGAATCTTCTCCTATCATCACTAGTTGAGGGACCAGATGATTCAATACAGTGCTCACAGCATCACAATGGCTTTCACTAGCAGTTATAAATCTGAATTAAAGCCAGATGGAATAAGAACAAGCTCCAACTCCTATATTAAAAGAAGTGTCTGGCAGTCCTTCAAATACACAAATCAATTCGTTAATAATCTGTCCAGCACTGCATGGGGCATGTAGTGCAAGTCCAGTATACCTGACACACGCCCATTTTTCCTCTTCATAGTGCATGTGGCACGCGCTGACTTCTGGTGCTCCTTCCTTTCCTCTCTACCCACGAGCAGAGTAGTTTTGTTTACTCACTTTCTTCAGTGTCAAAGACTAAGCCTCAATCAAGCAATTTCAGATGGGTCAGTAAGGGTTAATTTTTTATATTTCTTTAATATCTTGAAAAGTTATGAATTCAAGTAGAATTTAAGTAGAACTGACTGGTTCATACTGGGATAGGAGAAAGAGAATGAGACAGTTCAGGCCTTAAAAACAGCCTTAAGTAGGAAAGCTTCAGCAGGGCAAATTGCTCGACCATGTCTTCCCCCATTTTCATTCAACCTACTGCTCAAGCATAAAATATTCTAATAATTTTCCTTGCTCAAATGACGCACAGTTACCTGAGCAACTTCTCCTGAGGAAAACTGTTTTGTAGAAAAGAAGGAAAGAAAGAAAGAAAATAATCAAAAAATCTCCACTCATAGTGCAGCATCATTCTTTCGGGCAGAGGTCTCAAGAATTTAGCTCATTCTTTTTTAAATATAGATGAAACTTTAACTAAGGTGAGAATATCCAGAATATTTGGGACAGAATGAACAAAATAAAAATGGGACACAAAACATTAATTTTTTCTGTTTTGTTTAAAAAAAAAAGTCAGAGTTAAAAAAAAATAAATAGGTGCTCCCCTAACAACTAATCTCTGAAATTTTTTGAAAACATCTCAATAATTGATCCATGTTTAATTAAGGCTGAATTCTAGCTTGGACAGAAAGAAATGTCAAGTTCACAGTGACATATCATTTTAACCCGATAACTTGGAAATAAAACCCAAAAAGCTAATCCAGAACCCCCCTAGCACTGTATGATGTATTCACTTTTTAATATTAGATTTTTATACTAATAGCTTTAACAACAAAAATTAATGTCATGTCCAGTGCTTGTAAAAAAATATCCACAATCTGTTGAAAGCCATCATTTCCGTCTTCATTTCAACTTTTCAAAACATCGAACGGTATGAAAAAGTAAAAAGATTAATAGAGCAGTCAGCAGTTCAGATGGATATCTTCTTGATGCAGAAGACAGGACTGATGTTTTGTTTGGCTCCAATGGAAAAAAAATGTTGAAAAAAGAATTCCAGCTCCAACTATTTAAAAACCAATATAACATCCAATATTTCTTGTAAGGGCAATGCTGGACAACACACTTCTTGCAGACAACAAAGTTCAGAAATGCATTTTGTGCTAAGTAATGTTTCTGACATTTCACATATGCCAGTATCAGCTCATTTCTCACATTTTTTGTTGCTACAGTTTGAACATAACCAGATGTGCTGAGCTACTTTTAAAAGCAATTGAATACAACTTACTTGTCATTAAAGAAGTTTTAATTAATTGAAAGAAACTATATGAAATTGTTCCACATTTAACATTTTCATACCTAACAACCTTACTGGTACCTTTGCAACAATATATATGCTAATGAAGATAAACGTATATTTTAGATTGAGATTATCCCATCTGCTTGTCAACAGTCTATTAGGTCATAAGGCAGACAACGAAAGAAAAATCAACACAGTTCTCTAGCTTTTGATTTTTACTAACCCTTATGGGAAAGGAAGATTGCTTTCTTATGAGCTCGTATCTGGGAGAATATTTAGGGACTGCATAAAAATGAATAATAAAAATGCTGGCATATAAATAGGTCATGAAGATTAAGATGTTCTTCTTGTATTAATCTTACTTAGATTTCTGGGTTTTAAAGTAGAATATCTCAGAGTTGACAGTGGAAAATGAAGGTGGGCTGTTTACTACAAGCATAAGTTAAAAGTTAAATCACAAAATAAAAGGATTACAGACTCAACCGGGAAAAAGCACTAGGTCAGGACTGCAATCTCTATTAATTAGGTATCCCAGCTGGGCAGTGGGTTTGCAGCTGTTAACTTGATCAATGACTTACCTAAATGTCATCTCTACTGATTCGCTTATAAATTACCAGCAAGTGAGACTAATGTACAGGTGCTAATTTATTTAAACTGTTCTCTGCAGTTCTACATCGCTTTATAAACTGCATCTGGCACCTAATGTTAGCTGTCAGTTGTATTTAGACATGCCTGTCCTAACGACTCTGTTCATTAGAAATGAGCACAAATTATGAAATATTGTGAAAAATGATACATCAAATGGAATGGGCAAAGCAAATCAATTAGGAAAACTTCATAACACATATTCACACATAGGAGAATAAAACATCCTAGCTTCAGAGTGAAGTCTATAATGCCAATTAAAAAGCAATTGGTAGACTTCTGCACAGTTATATATCAATTTGCTGGATTTTTTTTCTCCTCCAGAAATACAGTTGTAATGCACAGCTTAACTTTTCATTCCTAAATAAAAGCATCAGTAAGAGGCAATTCTGCTTCCACAACATCCAGAAGGATTAGCAAGTAAGTCAACTTATTTCCCTGTTTAAAACTTCACAAGGTTTAGCTTTTATTAAAATACACCTAAAACTCCAGTATGATGTCTACTTTTAAAATACACTGCACAGCCTGATTAACAGTAGAAGACATTCAGGTATATAAGCACTCATCAGAAAGAATTACTGTTCAAAATGTAAAGCTTGGTAATTCTCCTGCCAGTGCTTAAGCAGCTTTTATATTTTTATAACAGATTTAATTATGCATAGCAGTCACTATTACATACTCTAAGTATTTGGCAACACCTGATGAAGAAATCAAACATGTACCACAGATACTTGGTATCTCTGGACTCTTCCTAAACAAAGTCTGCAAAGCAGTCCCACACGTGTCACCTGCAACGAATCCGTAACAGCTACTTTCCAGAATGAATCTTTTATTAATGACAGAGCTAAATAAATTTAGTGCAAATGGTCACAGTGCTCTGGACTCACAACAAAACCACCACTTACACTGGCCATTTTCCATTTCATGCTGCTCATAAGCCCTCTCCCTAAACCCTATCGAGGGATGGATGCCAGACTCCAAAATAATGCCTTCTCCTGCCATTAACTTTTCAGACAAACAAACTGAACTACTAGCATCATCACTGTACTGTACTAATACAGGAGATGTTCTGATGGTAGATCTGTGCATGAATACTTTATAAGAAAGTAACTCAAAATTATAAAGGTCACTAAAAGTAAGAAAAAACATCTGAAAAATACAAGAAAATGAAAATTTATAGTCTGTACAGAAAGAACTCCAGTGTCAAGAAATAGGCTGATTTTACTGCTGACCCAGATGTCTCACTGAATACTTTTACTGGTGACAGGACCTCATCCACTTTACACTGAAAGTGGAAGAGTCTCCGCATTAACATTTGTCTAAAGAAGAACACTTAACGATTCTGAATGAAAGTAGTTGTAGCATTGGCACAAGGCTTTGTACGGATCAAGCTTGATTTCCTAAGGATCTGTGAAGTCAAGCTTTCTTTACGGATTTTCTGATACTTGATAAAATTCAAGTCTCATTTTAGCCTTTTTCCTCAGCAGGCCATTAACCGTGTCTTTTCTCTGCTGTCTATTTTGAGAGAAGTTTTCAGAACTTAACTTTGAAGCTTGTCAAATGCCTTTGAAATCAGCCTGTACCACCACCTACAGATGTAGCTTGTTCTACCCCATGTGGGCACAGCTATGCTGGCAATTTTGCCAGAGAAGGGCAACAAACTCCTAGTTCTGAAAAACCTAAACCATGCACACCTCTTTTTTGGCACATACACGTTACTACCCTTACCCTGAGGCTCTACTGATACACTGTGCTGCCATAGCTATAGTACCAACGCTGCTGCTATGCAGAGAAAGCTTCAGCCATGAGACTTCCTGCAGCTTCACCTGAAGAGGGGAAAGTCACCAAATGACACTTCACACATCAGTGGTAGGGAGAAAAGACAGAAATGACAGAAGAGAAGACCAGGTCAGATGTTAAACAAAAATAAATTCATGCCACAAAATTTTTTTCTTAGTGAAAGGATGCACATCCAGACACGAGCCTAAAGGACAGAGAAAGAAGAGGCCACCCATCTGTCAGATGTGAGAAGGAATGGCAATAAAATAGAATGTTTGGAGCTACTGATATGAGCTTAAATTCCCATCTATATAAAATGCCTAAGTTAAACCAGAGTGTTAGTTGTAAAACATCCTCTACAATTTAATTTGCATTACCAGTAACTACATTATCATACAAGAAAACCCGACCCAAATATACACAGCAGGTCAAATTGTGGGTAAGCGTTTCCAAGTGCTACACAAACCTTTACAGTGCCTCTTATAACCCCAGATCAAGGGGATTATCCATTAGTACTTTTTAAAAGAACCTACTGTGCTTTAGCAAGATACGTTATATAGCTCTATACTGTGATGTCTGGCCCCACGCGGTAAACGGGGTAGGATCTCTATTCACAGTCACAGTTGCAATGTTCACAACATATAGTAGCATTCTTTCTTATTCTGACAGTTTGATTAAAATTCACAGAGAGCTGAGGGGCTCATGCTGAAGTAAAGTGCTTTCAATATCTGAAACTCTACAGTAAATTACTTCTCCAACAGAGCAACTGTACTTACATTAATATCCTCTTGGGTAAAAGTTTCTGGATCTTCTCCCATCATGTTGGCTAAATGTCTCTTTCCTAGGTTGAACTCTTCAATCTGTTTTTTAATAAATTCGTCTGTGTACTTTTCATGTTCTGAGGCTCCTGCACCTTTCCTCCACACCGCTGTAGTGGTGTGGAGTAGCCTTGACATCTAGCAAAAACAAACAAACAAAAAGTAAGATATTTTTATTTTGGAACAGTCACCTCTAAATAAAATGAATAAAAGTAACAAACCATTCATACTTGTAACAACATGCAACACATTATTGTACTAAATCAGAAAAAGCATTACTCATTAAACCATTTTCTTCCAATTGTTTAGTGTCCATAGAAAAATGAACACATCCTAAAAGCTGAACATTCTCACACTCCACAATTAATTCAGAACATTTTTCTAATGGAAAGAAACGTATCATACGTCAAGAACATCCAGCAAAAGCAAAACACAGCACTAATCCACAGAAGCAGTCTTAAACTAAAAATCTACCAGCAGATAAGTAGGCTTTACTTTCACCTAAAGGCATCTCATAACAAAGTATGAAAAGACTCTTCAGGAGAGCAGCTCTCCAGAGGCCTTCAGAAGCACTGGCTGCGCAAACACCGCTAATGGCTCTGGAAAGGTTCTGAAGTGTTCCTTCCTTAATCAGTGCCAGAATGGTTCTTCAGCTTTTTCACCACCACAGGTAGGGTAATTAAAAAACTAGTAAGGTAGTTTCCATCTCAGAACTCGTAACTCAGGGGATAGTTATCTTATGATCTTTGTAGGATACAAGTTTGGTTTTTTACAATCAAAACAATCAGTAAAGATGACAATTTCCTCTGTCAGACAAACAGAAGCTACACTGACAGAGCTGCAATGTCCCAGCCCTGGCTTAGTGCCAATATTATGCACTATTTTGTCTTTCTAACGTTAGTATTGAAGTCCTCTGCAGCTTAATTATTCCATAAACTGAATGGGAACTGATGATTTATGTGGTCTTCTGTGGGCGGGAGGAGGGAGGAAATCACAAGGGAGAAAAAGGGTGCGTGGGACAGAAAAGCAAAGACCGAATAACTTCTGAATCAGAAAAATACCCAGTTCTGTTCACCAGATAATACTCTGAAACACTTCCCTCCACGCCCTTCAGCGTGCCACAGCTTGGTTGTGCGAGCACACAGCACGTTTTCACAAGGCAGAGCCAGCCCATCTCACAGCCCACCCCTGCCACCATTTTTTCACTTGCCCAGTGCCAGCTCTGGCACTCAGACTCTTCTTCAGCTCTGCAAAAATGGAGATTTCTGCTTCCTCTCAATGAGTGGGCAGTTCTCAGCTGAGTCCAAGAAGGCTCTGAGAAGCAAAGCTGACATGAGAAGGTGGCAGAATCACACAACTGGGAGCAGGGAAAGAGAGGTGGTGTCCTCTCCTTACCTTAACTTTCAGTAAATTATTGAATTTTTGCTGTTTCTGCTGTTCCTGCAGCTGCAACCTCAGTCTGTCTAAATCTAGCCAAACATTAAAGCCCTAACATGTACAACAAAGTGAACTATTCAGGGTTCTCATAATGAGAAACAGAATAAAGCTAGTATTTGAAATGATTAAATATTGTAGACATGCTGACCATTGTGATGGACTTCACCATCCTGAGTTAATATGAATAGCATAAAATAATTGCTACCTTCCTTGTAATGAATCACAGAATCGAAGGGGTTGGAAGGGACCTCTGGAGATTATCTAGTCGAAACCCCCACCAAAAGCAGGATCACCTAGGGCTGGTCACACAGGAACATATTCAGGGCTGTTCTGAAAATCTCCAAAGACAGACAGGCCATACAACTTCTCTGGGTAGCCCCACTGCAGTATTCCATGACCCTCACAGTAAAGAAGTTCTTCTCTATGTTGAGGGGGAACCTCCATACTCCAACTTGTACCTACTGCCCCTTGTCCTATCACAGGGCACCAGTGAAGAGAGACTTTTCTCTTCTTGACACCCATTCTTCACATATTTGTAGACATAAATAAGACGCTCTCTCAGTCTTTTCCTCTCCAGACTAAACAGCCCCAGTTCTTTCAGCCTGTCCTCACAGGAAAGGTGATCAAGTCCCTTAAGTCATCTTTGCAGCCCTCCATTGGACTCTTGCTGGCACTTCCTGGTCTCTCTTGAGCTGAGGAGCCCAAAACCGGACACAGTATTCCAGGTGTGGCTGCACCAGAGTAGAGACAAAGGAGAACCTGCCTTGATCTGCTGGACATACTTTTCTTGATGCACTCCAGGGTACCCTGGCCTTCCTGGCCACAAGGGCACACTGCGGTTCACTAGGTCTCCAAGGCCGCCTTTCATGGGGCTGCTTTCCAGCAGGACAACACCTGATCTGTACTGGTGCATGGTGTTGCTCCTCCACAGGTTCAGGACTCTATACTTATGCTTATTGAACTACACCAGGTTCCCTTTTGCCCAGGATCTAGTCTGCCCAGATCATAGCAACAATCTCCCTGGACAATCTTTGATCATTTTCATGGCCCTCCTCTGGATCCACTCCAAGTCCACATTTTTCTTGTGTTGAGGGCTCCACAACTGGAATCACTTCTCTTGATTTGCTGGCTATGCTTCTTCTCATGCAGCCCAGCATGCAACTGGCTTTCTGGGCTGCAAGTGCATATTCATGGCTCATGACCAGCTTTTTGTCCACCAAATTCCCCTCTGCAAGACTTCTGTCTTGCACGTCATCCTGCAGCCGAGATTGATAGTGAAGATTGCCCCAATCCATGTGCAGGACCTCACACTTGGTCTTGTCAAACCCCATAAGATTTACATGGGCCCAGATCATGCTGGATGGCAGCACAAGCTTCTGGTTAATCAGCCAATCCTCCAGTAATCTTCAAATGCAGTTATAACCACAACGATATAAACACACACATTTCAAACAAACAAGATTACATGGATACACATGCAAGACAAACACAAGAGTGCATCTAACTTTCACCTTCTATTGGCAAAAGGAGTCAGCATATAGGAACTTCTATGTCTAGAAGCTTTGGATGTTCTGTACCACATGGTTAAGTCCTAGGTGAACAGGAAATGAAACGACTTTTCTTGTACTTCCACACAGCCCAGTTGCTATTATGAACATCTGACAGGCCTGGATAGACTGACCCAACATACCAACCTCAACAATTCTGTGATTTTGTGATCCTGTGACAGCACATGCTTGTGTTGCAGAAGAGGTCCAATGAACTCATCAAGGCTCAACATCTTTTCGGAAAAGGTAAAGTCATATTTGAATAACAAGGTCACACCAGAAGGAAAGAACCAACCTTCTATGGTTTTGCAACCTGAGATAAACTTAACCCCTTAAAGCATATACCTCAGAAAAGCAGCCAATACTTCTGCCAGAAAAGATTTTAAAACAGCTTCAAGGCACTATTTGGTGCTGAAGAGCCTGTGTTGCTTTGTTATCTCCACAGCTTATATGTATCATATTCAATGCTAGTCTTGATTTGCCCTTTTTCATTTTCAATATTCAAGCTTTCAATGAGGTTACAATGACATAATCAGAATTGAAAATCATCTAAATTTTAAATGTACCTATTTTCCACAGGCAAGGCGATTTCCTCAGCAGTAAGGAAAACAGTGGTATTTCCTATTCTTCTCTCCTAGTTGCTCCTCAGGAAAGAATTAAATTCATCCTCTTGTCTTAATAGTAACTATTTATTTGTAATTCTTGTTAATGAACATATGATTCCTTATTACTTGGTCCAAAATTGCTTTCTCTGCACTACGCTTTGAACAGAATACTTTTTTAAAAAGATTGCCTTCATCTTACTCCTGTCAATGCCTATTGTAATTTTCTCATTTTTGTCCTCCTTCCCTCAAGCTATTCATATTCTTCCCCAGTTTCAATTCGTCACTAATCAAAAGTCCCTGGACACATAAACTGTTCATAATTAGAAAACAGCCTCTTATGCAAATTAATATCTATTGTATTGGGTTCCTCTTCTGGGATAAGAGCACTATTTCATGGGTGGTACAGGCAAGAACTGCAAAGCACAGCTAAATGCTTCTGGCGCTTCAGTCAAGCAAGAATGCACGCTCCTCTACTTTCTAGAGGAAACCACAGAGGTTTGTGTTCAATTCTTGCCCATCTCATAAAGCATGACTGCAGACAGCAGCCTTGCCATTTTTAAAATAATAACGGTTATTAACAGCAGTCCTGAAATAAAACTCTTCCACTGGGACAGGGGAGAAGCAAAAACCTTTACTTGTAGACACAACTCTTCGGCATTAACCCTCTGCTCCCAACTCTTTCCAGAGCAACTCAATATTTAAAAGTTTTGGAAATTCTGATTTTTCCAAGGAGACCACCAATTTATAGCAAAACAGCTTATGTGAAATTTGCCTTTAGGAAAAAAATGTTTTTAGTAAACTTCTATGACCTATTTTTCCCCAAGACAAATTACTAGGATCTGTCCACTTCACAGAATCACAGAACATTAGGAATTGGAAGGGACCTCAAAAGACCATCTAGTGCAATCCCCCTGCCACAGAAGGATCACCTAGACCAAGCTGCACAGGAACGTATTCAGGCAGGTTTTAAATGCCTCCAGAGAGGGAGACTCCACAGCCCCACTGGGAAGCCTGTTCCAGTGCTCTGTCACCCTCACTGTGAAGCAGTTCCTTCTCACATGCACATACTCATCTTGTTCATTTTGCTTCACTTGAGTTACCTGTATGTAAAATCAACATGGATCACTAGTAGAGGAATCAAGCTTCCTGGACTTTTGCAATGGGAGGAATGGGGAAGTAAGAAGCCAGAGACTTGAGTTCAAGATAAAATTGTTCATTTTACAACACAACACAGGTGTAAAGAAGGCAACAGTAAATGATGCAGAATACATGTAGCTGGCACCATTTTCATGCTTCTTCCATGCTCTAAGCTGGCAGGCTTCAACTATCTCCTTCCCAAAAGCCATGCAAGTAAACGAATTTGTACTAAAAAGGTGTCTTTGGGATAAAACTTCACCACTAGGAGATGCAGAGCTGGAGCTGTATAACCACATCAGCATGCAGTACTAAAGCTGCCCGGTGTCCACTGCTACAATTTTTGAACCCAGCAGACAAGGAGACACCAGCCGTTGCCCTATGGTCGCTTGTGACACAAGAAAGCATGTTTTACATAGCAGTCATACAGAACACAAATGCTAAGGCTCATCCTAAGTTTCTAAGGATCTACCTTTATTTTTCCCCTCAACAGGTGAGTTTTGGCTTTCCAGTGTGCCATTTTACAAAACCATGCTTTAACTGACTCACTAAAGCAATATTTATGTAATCTCAGATTTCACTTAGCCTACAAACTAATTAGGTGAACCAGTATCAGGTCATGTTTTAAGAAGCAATTTGTAAATCACATCAGTAAGTATCACAAGGTGTCAGCAAATATACGTAAGTGGGTTTTATATCACTTTTTATACCTGATTTTCACCAAGTATTTAATCAGACAAAAATGAAGTCTCTTGACAAGTAATTGTTAAACTGCACCACCCCCCACCCCAAAAAAATCTTCTTGCTGTGCGTATTTGACCAAATCCACATACTGAGTTTTGCTGACACTGCACACTATGGAAATAAATGAGAGCCCTAAACTTATGGACACACGGCAAGTGTCAGATGTGCATAATGGGGTGCAAATTTAGATCTGGTATTCTGGAACACCAGCATGTATGCTGGAAGAATGATACCGAAGTCCTACCATCTCTTTTTGTTGTCAGCACTTACACCACTCACAGTGATTTAGAGAAGGTACCTGACCTGATCTAAGTAAATCACATGTAAAGTACACTGAACTCTTGATGAGAAAACTACTACTTGATCACACTAAAAGTGTCTGACAGTAACTAAGCTAGATTTATCTTTTTCTTTTCAAATTGTGCTAAATCTCTGTGGTTTGCTTATTAGAAGAAAATCTATTGTTCAATCAGAGCTAAGGGAACTGGAATTAAAAAGCTTTTATCCTATTTCCTCTCTCAATGTGAGGCACTTCAAATAGCAAAAAACCCCCACAAAGAAATTAAACTGTTTCCACCCCTAAGACAGAGAAGAAGTAACAAACTCAGCTTCTGCAAAGGATTTTTAGGATAGGCATTGTAAAAAAATTTCCTTAACAGTAAGGACTGAAGTGCTTGATGTAGGAAACTGTTACAACAGGTCAGAAAAAGTGTACATCAACTTATTACCACGCACTCAACAGCAGCCAGTATCTGAGGCACAAGGACAAAAGTACTGACTGTTTCCCCAGGACATCTCCCCAGTTTCCAGCAGTTTGCACTTCAAAGACATGCTGATATCTTGTTTTTAAACAGTCCTCAATGAAACTTTCTTGCAAGTTGCTTAAGTTGCTTTTTCTGTTCACATAAATGTTTAGTATCTTGAACATCCTTATCAAACAGTTTCACAGGTTAACTACACCTAATGTAAATAAGTTTCCTGGCCTCTGCTGCCCATTCATCCACTTCATATCCTTTGGTTTTCACACAAATCATTTGTGTATAGCTATGGGATGAGGTGTTGATCCCATCTCTGGGGGTGAGAGGAGTAGAAAAATGGTATCCTAAAGCCACTTCCAGCCTTACCTTCTACAGTGACTCCTCTTTTGAGATAACTTTCTTATTTACAACACAAATAGCTTTCAGATCAAACAGGTACCTGTCCCAGAAAACTAAGTTACTGACCTAATCACACCATAAGCAGGGCAACGTAAACTACCCTGAGAACAAAATCATTAGTTCAAGTATCTTCAGCCTCATTATCTTTCTGATTCCCTGCACAACCTAAGCACATGTATTTCTGACTGCTGCTTAAGAATTACCCATGCAGGCACCTGGTCTTTATCTCTAGTGGGCAAATCTAGAAGCAACTAATATAAACAGTTAAAATTGCTTGTTTCAGTATCACCATTCATTTCCTTACTGTATCTACCCTCTATTATCCCATGGTTTGGTTTAGTTCCGTCACCAAACTGTTCTTCAGTTCTTATTATCCTCGATTGCTTTGTAACTTGAAAGTATTGCCAGCATGACATTTTATCAACTTGCTCGTCACTGATTAAATACATATGCAGGTATATCAAATAACACTGCACAAACATAGTGGCTGTGTTCAATGCTGACAGCAGCTAAGCTTTTTAATTAAATGGAAATCAATTGAACCCTGGTATCTCTCAAAACAATGGAGTAATTCTGCTTAACCAGAAGCTGCCGCACTTGTGGAGTGCATTTCCATTAAAGGAATGGAAAGACTTCATCATCTATGTATGTGCTGATCTGTCACACAGACCTACATATGTAGTGATCAACTTAAAAAACTACCAACTTGAAACAGAATCACAAAATGCTTTGAACTGAAAGAGGCTTTTAAAAGTCAGCTAGTCCAAGCCGTCCTGTAATGAACAGCGATACTTTCACCTAGGTCAGGTTACTCAAAGCCCTCTCCAAGCAGACCCTGAATGTTTCCCAGGATGGTGCATCTCCCACCTCCCTGGACAACCTGTTGCAGTGTTTCCCCACACTCTTTGTAAAACCTTTCTTCCTGCTGTCTGCTCTAAAATTAGCTTATTTTGAACCCATTACCTCTTTTCTCATGAATACAAGGTGTATTAAAAAAAACCATCTCCACTTTTCTTATACACACCACTTTTTGTCTACTAAAGGCCACAGTAAAGTCTCACAGAAACTTTCTCTTCTCCGGACTGAACGACCTCATTTCCCTCAGCCTGTCCTTGCAGCACAGGTGTTCTAGCCCTTTGATAATTTTTGCAGTCTCCTCTGGACCTTTTCCATCAGCTCCATGTCCTTTCATTCCGAGGACCTCAGAGCTGGACAGCAAACTCCAGATGAGCCTTCACCAAGGGCAGACTCTGTTACAAACTCTAATGAGATATATAACAAACTAGGGCTCAACTATGTTTTGCATTTACATTAAGAAAAATAAACTCCGCTCACGTCGGGCCCGACTCGAACGCGGCGTGGGCTCGCACACCCTCTGCTCTGACACCGCCTCCTCCCGGCCCCAGCCCGATACACGCACGGCCGGTGTCTAGTAGGCCGCAGCGCCGTCGGCAAGGCCACACAGGGGCAGCACAGCATCGCGGCCTAACCGGGGCCTCCGGGACAAGCGTGGTGTCACCCCGGCGGGGTGCTAGGAACACCCTGGCTTCGCAATCGTGGCCGCCTCCCGCCTACCACCGCCCCTCCTCCAGCCGACCCCGGGGCTCAGGGAAAGGCCCCGGCCCGGATCTCACCTGGGCGTGCGGCCCGACCGCCGGTGCCGCCGCGCTCCAACGGCCGCCCAGCCACAGCACCCGGCCGACGGTCGCCGCCATGCCCGCCACACGCGCCCCGCCCGCCACGGAGGGCGGGAGACGTGACACGGAGCGGCGCTGCGGCACTGCCCGCAGCCCCCGCCCCGCCCCTTGCGCCCCGCCTAGCGAAGGGGGCTGGTCTGCGCCTGCGCGGCGCGGCGCACGCACTGTGGGTGTCGGAGGTCGCAGGTGGGGGTGTTACCGGGCTTGCGGGGCTACGCTGCTCCTGACTTGGTAAAGACATTTAAGGTCATCGAGTCCAACCACTGACCTAACTCTGCCAAGCCCGCCGCTGAACCGCGTCCCTAGGCTCCATGTCTACATGACTTTTCAACACATCCCAGGCGAGGTCACGGTGGCAGGCCGGGGAGCACAGCGTGGGGCGGAGCTTAGGGACAGGGTTTAGATCCCTGGGTAGATGCGGAGCTTAGGGACAGGGTTTAGCAGTGGGCTTGGTGCAGTTAGGTTAGTGGTTGGACTTGATCTTAAAAGGTCTTTTCCAACCTGAACGAATGGTTTTGTGTTGCCGTCCAAAGTGATATTAGACTGGACGCTAAACTGTGAGAACTTGAGATTCTTAGCACTTCTCCAAGTTAGAATATACCCCTAGAGCTAGCTAGATTTTGGCAGTAGTGTTTTCTATCACAGGAAGAATGGAAATTAAATAATTTTTCTAAGTTCCACTTTAGACTTACTCTCTTATTAAGAAAACTGTCCATAGGCAAGGGAAGTCACCCATCAAGGAGGTCAGGGAGAAGCCATCTGGAAAGGTGCATTTGTTCTTGCATTTACCAGCTGTGCAAATGAAAATGTCAGTAGTTTTATCGACGTGGATTCATGCAACGAATGCAATCAATGCTTCACCAAAGGAGAGCGGTGGAGTGTTTTTCTGCTCTGCACACCTGGCCAAGCACAGGGAACTGCAGCTGTGCTCTCATTCACAGGGCGCGTAGAGATGACATTTGGTTCCCAGCTGATCCTCCCGAAAAGGAAAAGGGGGTTGGGGTAGGGTCACAATGCCACTGACCCACCTCCTGGAACAGCCAGCAGAGCTGAAGGGGTGGAGAAAGATGGAGATGGCCCTGCCTCTTCCAGGCCCATGGCGAATCTCATCTGCCATCTGTCGCCTTGTGGTTTGGCTTTGTTCAGTGGCAAAGGACATCCTTGGTCCTCACTGCGATGAGCAGTTGCTAGCCCTGTGAGCTCAACAGCAACAAAGCACTGCTGGAGTGAACAGTTTGTGTTCCCCACAAATAATTAACTCTCAGTTAAGCTCAGGGAGCAAGGCCACCTATAAAATATGATCCTCTTACACCTGGAAATTGATGTAAATCTAACTCACTGGACTGTCTATCCACTACAAAAAATGCTTTTGCAATGTGGAGCATATTTTCAGTCACATGAGAGTTCATACATTCCATGGTTGCAGTCTGAGGTTACAAAGCTATTCTCACCAATTGCTGAGTTGAGAACTTGATACACATGCAGTCCAACATTTAGTGATGAGGGCCATGTTGTGTCTCTCTTTTTGATCTTCAGAGTGGCAGTTGGAACTAGATGATCTCTAAGATTCATTCCAACCTTAAGCATTCTATGATCTATGAGACTGGTGATTTTCCTTCAGGATGGAAGATTTTTGCACAGATTTCAACTATATTTCTCCACCCTCTTGCTGCTGCCAAGTAGTTTACCTGGGCTTGCTTGCCCCTGGTAGGCACTTCTTCAGAAATGCTGGGTGACTGGTGTCTACACTAAATGTGTACAGCTAAATGCGAATGCATGTAATTGTGTTAGTTGGGGTGTGTTGAAAAAAATGGGGGAGCATGGTTAATATGACCCAGAAAGATTGCTCCTAGTGAAAGGATTGCCACTCCTGCTCGAATGGCAGGAGGCTGGATTTGCCAGTTCAAAATCAGGTTTTAGCACAAGCCAAGGTAAGATAAAAACAAGTTGAAGTTATTTACATGCTCAACCCCACATATCCCCATCCCTCTGTCAAAAGTTTATTAAGACAGAGGTGGAGGGAAATGCAAGAAAACCATGTTTAATCTACTTATCCCAAGATTAATTCCTAAGGGCTTCTCTATCTCTGCATTTAGTTGACAGACTGGAGATGCTTACCTAATCCATGCAAACCACCCTCAGGCTTCGCTAAACCCTCTGTGGATCTTTAGTCTCTTGTGTGGCAGGAATGTCCAGCTGGGCAATGTTCAACTCTGGGGACTTGTTCAAATTGGGAACCTGATTACTCATACCCTCCTGTAATTTGCTAATCACGCTCTGTGCAATCACAGAACTGGGGACTGTTTCCTGCAGCATATTACCTGCTTTTGTTTTGGGATTTAGGTCATGAGGGTAAGCACATAATTTGGGGTGATAAAACCTCAAAGTGCTGTCTTTGAGAGATCACCTGACATTAAGAAAATACTGCTTCTGTGTGGGGCTTGAAGTTTCTGAAATGGAAAATCACTGAATGCAAAATAAGGAAACCAGACTGAGCCTGCCATGTGCATGGGTCAGCCTGAGGTGCACATCTGTAGTATGTGGCAAATTCTGGAGCACAAACCTAAGGCTGAGCTCCAGTGCAAATTTGCTGATTGCTTATGTGACAAGCCTACATTCAGAGTCCTGCAGTGAGATTTGGGGTGTTCTTTTGCAATCAGAGATAGGGTTTATAGACAAAGTGAGTTCATGTTACTGGTATGGATGGTGTAAAATCCAGTTGCTTGAGGATCAGGTATCCCAGTGGCACTGATGGAGTTGTATGGATCTCCAGATAGATGTCTCATAGGTGCAGATTAAATGATGGTAAGGATGATAGGACTAGGTCAGACCAAAGGTCTGAAGGCTTCACTCTACAAGTGGCCAGTGATAGATGCTTTCAGAAGAGTGAAAAGACAGGACAAAGAAATACGTCTCTGATAAAGTCTCTTGGTCTGCAGTTTGCTGAAGGTGGTATCTTAGGCGTAGACATACAAGAAACTTACTCCAGAGAAGAAGGCAGGCTTCATGGAGCACGAAGCTGGTAGCAGGATCTGCTGCCACGCAACAGAACACACTAACCTGCAGCAAAGAGAGTGGGACTCCATGAATCAGAAAATAAAGTAAATAATTGTAAGAAAGTAAAAACTTCTCAGGATGCCATAATCTAAATCCTCTTCTGGAATGATTCCTAAGGTTTTTTAGTGCTTCCCTGAACAGAAATAATTGAGGAGATTTGTTTTTTAATTAAAACTTGAAGTTACTCTTCTTATAAACCATTTTCTGTTCTCTTTCCTCTGTGCTTTTCTTTCTTAAACTATAAGTATTTTGGCCAAAGTCCTGGAGCACCTGTGCCAAAAAGGATTGCAGTCACCAGTGCCCATCCAGGGACAGTGCTCGGTAGGCAGAGCCTGAAGATGCTAGACGAAGCATCTACATGCTGAGAATGTTCTTCAAAAGCTAACCAGCAGCAGCTGTGGTGTTGGCCAGGGAGAGCATGGAGAAGGGTAGCATGACAGAGAGCTCTGCGTTTCAGAAACAGAGCAGTATGCGTGGGAGAAAATGAAAATGCATGATAAAAACACAGAGGATTCAGCAGTGTTTTACCTCTGTTCCAGTTAAGTAATTTCCACATATTGTGGACTGAGCACAGAATTGGTAAGGGTGACTGAAAAATAGCCAGAGATCTTTGCTTGTAAAGCAGTGCCCCCTATTTTGCTCCTTCCCACTGCTTTCCTTCTCCATGAGAGAAGGTGTTACCCAGGTCTTCACTGCACTTTGGATCACAGCCCCACATCTGTTTCATCTTTTCTTCACAGTCTGAAGGTTGCTGGTTGGGTTTTCTTTCCATGGCTTATGGGTATCGTTGAGCACCGTGAGGCATTTGGGGGAGCATTCTTTTCGGCAGCTCTGTTCCAGCTCTGCCATAATTTATGTGTTTGAGTAGCCCCCATTGAATTTACAAGCAGTTCTCAGAATGAAAGAGAACTTGTATGGGTGTAATTTGGAGGCATCTGAAGATAGTTTTATTCCACGTGGATGCCAGAGTCAGCCCAAAGAGATCCAAATGCAGTGTCTGGGCCTATTTTTAGTTGGCAAGTGCTTTTAGACTATGTAACGTGTCTTTGTCATTTGTCTACCATACGCTTTGCCTCCATATGTTTATCCCTGTTGCTATTGCTGATTCAGTATTTCAATAATAGAATCATTTGGAGCTGTTTTGTAGACTAGGGCTTGCATCAGACTTTTTTGTCTCTATATAATTAGACTAATGTCATTACTGATCCTAGCAGCAACTTTGAGTCGGAGCTGACAGTATATCCAGAAGCTGTGCCTACACTGCTAAAGACTGGCCTAGGGACAAAGTGACCTCGAGCGATTCACTGATTAGGACAACCTTCTCTGTACAGCAGAGCTGCTTGGAACAGCTGAAAATAGAACCAGAAGTACAAATAATCTCTCCCATCTGTAGACACAGAGGAGTAGTAGTTTGATCTCCTTGTCACACAGAAGGGGCTTTATTGCTATTCCCATTACTGAACCTTTTCACATTTATAAACTTTTCATTATTGAATTTCCTAAGCACTGGAGACCTACACATATTAAGAATAAATAGAAGAAAACAGTCGTTTTTGAAGTCGTATATGCTTCCCAAAGTTCTTTTACAGATGGGGAGCTGACACTGTAAGTTCTGTCTGCCTCACCAGCTAATCAGAAAATGCATCTTAGATCATGCCCTCCCGGGACAAGGCGAGGGAACTGCCGATGTACAGTTTATGGATTCTGATGGAGGTTGTGAACTCCATCTGTGTCTTTGTCAGACTGCAAGCTTCATTTGGCTTTAAGGCTGCAATGACTCTTCCCACGGCCTCACACCTTTGCTGCTGGTTTAAAGTTTGTGCAGGGCGCATCATGGTCAGTGAGCAAGGGCTGTGCCATACAGCGCTGTGATCCCAGGCACTAAGTTACTTCTGCCAAGGAGACTGGGCTGTTGAGGATGTGGTCACCTTGGCCACAAACTGATCCGGCAGGAGACTGGGTTCACATGCTGAAAACTGGATGGGAGCTGAAAAGTTACAGAGTAAAAGTAGTTATCTTGGTGTCTTTGGAGCTTGGAAAATGGCAGATCCAGTACCCAATCCTTTTTCTTGCTTCTTGGAGATGCTCTAAAGAGGACAAAGTGGTTATTCAGAATTAAATTTCTCCCTTCAAAATACCAGCCGATTTGAAGCTGAAAGGGAAGATTTAACTTTATTTTAAGAGCCTTTGGATTACTTTTTGAAGTAATGAAGCACAAGAAAGTTATCACTTAAAAGATAACTGCTGTAGCATCAGAACCTTCTGAGTCGTTGGGGCTTCCACAAAAAAGTCTATAGAAATCTATACGATGCATCTTTCACAGAAATAACAAGGAAAGAGAGTGACAAATTGGATCTGGATTAAGAAAAAATAAAGCTCTGAGTACTCCTGTTACTTTCTGACCATCATACTTAAATAATAAAGAAAATAATCTGCATTTTTTTTCTGTTAAACTCCTTAGAGAAACAAGCAACTCATGTGCCAGTATTGAATCTAACATAATAGCTATTATCTTTCCCAGATACTGTCAGAAAATGAGTGATCATTCTTCTTGCCTGCTTTCCTACTGAGGAAACTACCTAAGGTTTGCCCTGTAGGTGCCAATACTTGAAGACCCAGTCAGTGGAAGACCTTGAGAAGATCTCTTCCTGTCGTTCTACTGTACAAGAAGAGTTTAGTTCACAGCCACTGTGTGCTTGTGCAGTTGGAGAAGGGGGTAAGCATGGGAAGCTTCTGTGGCATGAGAACACCAGTGCAAGAGCTAAACTGAATACGGAAGTAGTAATCTTCTCTCCGAGAGCTAGACTGGCACCTGGAAAATAGTTTTGCCTCCAGGCATTTTATGCTGGTCTGGAGAGCCTGTCAGCCACTTTGGGCCAAGTTCCAACTGCAGGAAATAATCCTGAGGAGAAGAGCAGGAAATGCTATTGAACACTTTCATTTCTCAACCTGCAGTTAGAAAGGCAGACTCTGTTTTGACATCTCTTGCTTGCTTTGCCATCTTCAGGCATCAAAGAAAGCACTTAAAAGGGCATATGATGCAGTCTGGAGCTAAGTCATGAAATAGCATGCATAATTGAGATTATTATAATTATCAGTACAAACTGCCTGAATCATCACCTCCTTACATGCAAGACTCCAGTACTGCGTGTCAGCCTAAATGTGAACATCTGCAGCAAGCAACTGTATCTCTTAGGTAATGGTAGTTCTGTTTCAAAATTTGATGGGAGGTGAACCAGGGGAAAGAGAGTTTGCAGATTTTTTTGGGAAAAAGAGAAGGAATCTCCAACTTCTGTTAGCATAGTCACTAACTGACTGATACTCTTGCTTACTGAGGACATGAGCCATGTGTCATTTGTGATGTCCTGCTACAGTCCAGCGGAACATGGTTGGCTGGCAGCAAATTATCCTGAGCCCTGCTGAGTTAAGTAGGCTCCATCTTATTTTAAAGGATGCCAGACATTTTGTCTCTTTGGCCAAGCCTTCTCAGTCATTTATAAAGTTACATGGAAAGGTCAGTCTGTACTTAGATGTACAATATGATTAAAACAGATCACATTAAATTATTCCCGTTTACCAAAGTAAAAGCAAAGCAAAATGAAAAAGCTTGTTCGTTATCTATCGGGCAAGACTTCACTGTCCCCTGATGTGATTGTTGGTTTTCCACTCTTATGAATCATTTAAATAAGGAGACTCAAACAGGATTTTAGTAGGAGTTTTTGTTGGAATCTTGAGATTCTGAACAAATATAGAAATAAATATATATTTTTTTAATGCAATAAACTTTCAGAAACAGCTCTTTCTTAGAGTGGAGTTGTCAGGGAAAATGTCATGCTATTCAAAATAAAAGCCTACCTTTTCAAACAACAAAAGTAAAAAGAGAGAGGAGTCAACTACATGTCACTCTTTTGGGGGATCAACAGGATAGACTTTTTTTCTCTTTGCCTGTCTTCTACTATTTCTGAGTGACCCCCTATCAGCACTCTTTCCTCTGTATTCCGGTAAATCTAGCACTGAACCAGAACTTGAAGGCAAGTCTAACTTACTTGTCCACAACAGATTTGGTGTCTAGCTCTTTCACATACTTCAGGGACTGCTCCATACCTTACCTGTCCTGCCTATATGGGTTCAACATTACTGATCTGCTTTCCCCAAAGTCTGTGGAAGGTATGACGGTGATCTTGTGGCTGGGTCAGATCCCATCTAGATAGCTTTCATATGCTCATCTTCCTCGCATTTGCATCCTGCTACTATAGGAGAACAAAAATGTGACCATGTGTTAAGCATTTCTGGGACCAGCAACCATCATGAGCAGGACTTCAATCCCAGTACAAGCAAATGTCACTGCGCATGTGAGAATGAAAGAGCAGAATGATTAAGAAAGATTACTTTGTTTTTTAAAGTGCTTTCCTGACAAACTGTCAGTGTTGTCACTCTTCAGGGAAAAAGTGTTGCTTTTGTGGGCTTTTTTTGAATGCATTTGTCATAAAAAATTATTCTGAAAATGCTCAAATAAATGAGTAACTTTACTCCTGTCAATAATATTTAAGGAGTTCTTTAAATTTTAGGCATTTTGTTATTGTTCCTGCATTAGAATTACTTTCTCTTGACGTCTGGGTAAATGAAGGATTGAGAGATACAGTTGGCAGAGGTACTCCATGCACAGAACCACAGAATCACTGAACATTACGGATTGGAAGGGACCTCGAAAGATCATTTAGTCCAATCCCATCCCCCTGCCACAGAAGGATCACTTAGACCAGGTGGGTTTTACACATCTTCAGTGAAGGAGACTCCACAACCCCCATGGGCAGCCTGTTCCAGTGCTCTGTCACCCTCACCATGAAGAAGTTCCTCCTGATATTTATATGAAACCTCTATGTTCCAGCTGACACCAATTGCCCCTTTTCCTATCACTAGATGACATTGAGAAGACCCTGGCTCCATTCCCCTAACACCCATCCTTCACATATTTATAGACATTAATGAGGTCACCCCTCAGTCTCCCTCTCTCCAAGCGAAAGAGACCCAGCTCCCTCAGCCTCTCTTCATAAGGGAGAAGTTCTTCTTTCATCATCTTTGTTGCCCTACGCTGGACTCCCTCCAGCAGCTCCACATCCCTCTTGAACTGAGGGGCCCACAACTGGACACAATACTCCAGATGTGGTCTCACTAGGGCAAAGTAGAGGGGGAGAAGAACCAGTCTCAATCTGCTAACCACCCCCCTTCTGATCCATGCCAGGATGCTGTTGGCCCTCTTGGCCTCAAGAGCACACTGCTGGCTCATGGTCATCCTGCTGTCCACCAGGACCCCCAGGTCCTTTTCTCCTACACTGCTCTCCAACAGGTCAGTCCCCAGCCTATACTGGTACCTGGGCTTGTTCCTGCCCAGATGCAAGACTCTACACTTACCCTTGTTATAGTTCATTACATTTCTCTCTGTCCAGCTCTCCAGCCTGTCCAGGTCTCACTGAATGGCAGCACAGTCTGCAGGGGTGTCGGCGACACCACCCAGCTTTGTGTCATCAGCAAACTGTCTGACAGTGCACCTTAATCCCTCATACAAGTCATCAATGAATAGACTCAATAGGACTGGTCCCAGCAACGACATCTGGGGCACTCCACTAGATACAGGCTTCCAACTAGACTCTGTCCCGTTGACCACTACTCTCTGGCTTCTGTCCTGCAGCCACTTCACGATCCACATCACTACCCGATCATCTAGACCACACTGCCACAGTTTGCTGTTTCAAATGTCTTACTGAAGTCAGGATAGACCACATCCATCATCATCTATCCACCTGGTTATGCCTTCATAAAATGCTATCAGGTTGGTCAAGCATGACTTGGATCCATCCTTTCCCCACCACTTTCCTTGATTATTTTTGCCTTGATATATGAATATGAGAAGGAACTTCTTCACAGTGAAGCTGACAGAGCACTGGAACAGGATGCCCAGGGGAGTGGTGGAGTCTCTTTCACTGGAGATGTTTAAGACCTGCCTGGATGTGTTCCTGTGTGACTTGGTCTAGATCATCCTGCTGTTGCAGGGGGATTGGACCAGATGATCTTTTGAGGTCCCTTCCAATCCTTAATGGTTCTATGATATGGACATTTTGCCTCCTATCTTGTCAAAGCTATCCTTTCATCTTGACCTGGTAATGATATCTGTAACTCAAGGTGGAAGATGGTTTCTAGAAGTAATGGTGTGCACTTTACTTATAAACAAGAAACCCTTCCGGTGAGGGATTTATCTCGTTGTCATTTTATCCAGTGGACAGTACCCTGAAGAATAATAGATGAGGAATTATTTGGTAAAGTACATTGAGTTCAGTGCTCAGGCACTTTTGAAACACGTTTGCTGGAGCCTGAAAACAGCTGCCCTCACAATGAGGACCAGGCTTCAGGAAACAAAATTTGTTTTAAATTTTCTCTTAAATTTTCTACCAATGTAATTGTTACTTCAAATTGTTTATTTAGGTTTATTAAAATCGGTTTTTACAGTCTGCCAGCATATGATAGTCAAGCGCTTTCTAGTTATTTTGAGACTGTTTGCAAACACACATTGGCCTTCAGAGTTTTTCTGAGAGGAATGCAAATATTTGAGGAACAAAATTGGAATTGTTTTAAATTCTTAAGAGAAAGCAAATTCTCATCTTCTCAAGTTCACGCTGCAAGTTAAATGATAAATATTGTGCTTCTTCACTCCAGTAGTAGAACAAATCTGGCAGAAGGAATCAATATATCTGAGTGAGTCTTCTCAAATATTAGAGAGCCCTCACAATTTCTCAAACCAACTTCTCAACATTCAGTAAGTCTCTCGGTTAAGGTTTAGTTCTAGATGATGGCAGTGTGTGTGTTTTAGCTGCTAGAACACACAGAGCAGCTTGCTGCTATCACTGAGTAATGGCACTGCTGTTGCTGGTAGTGAATATGATATTCAGAAATATGTAAAATTTAGGAATCTTCAGAAGTTATGTTTAAAGTCACTGAAGCAAATTAATGGAAATGTAGAGAAGAAGATTATAACAAAATTGAACATAAATAGCACTGCATTTTTTGAGCCCCAAACCGTCTGAATTGGAAATAGAAGCTGAAGAACAGTTATCTCCTCTGGTAAAAACAGATACTGTCAGTTAAGGCAGAGAATAATTGACTGAACACTTTTTCAAAAATGGGAGGATACTCTTATCTTGAAATTTATTTTAGAACTGACTCAATGCCAGAGTTGGACGCTGACAGATGCTGCCATATCTCTTTAAAAGCTTCTTACCTAGTGAACAAAGCAGTTGCCATTAATGGGACACCATTCAGTGCCATTCACCCTAGAAAAGTATCTGAAAACCAAGTTCTGAACATTTCCAAGGTGAATTAATGGATTTTTCTTCAGGCCAAGGACTTTCAACTTGTGTTAGAAGATGGCAGCTCTGCCACACTGAGGGCCCATCTTCAGGATCTCTGGAGATCAGCTTTTCCCTGCACAACTGATGCCTGCCTGGCCAGCAGAGAGTCATCAGATGCCTTCTCAGGGTGGCAAGCACACAACACGTAGATGCTAAGTCTGCCTTTTGTGGGTGCTGGCCAATAAATCATTGATTTACACTTTGAAGTTGCAATAGATGCAGCTTGCAGATTCTTTGAGTCCTGCTGAAGATGTCTGAACAAGCTGACCTCAAAAGAGGAACTGAAGAGGGAGTGGGTAGGGAAGTCAGCAGACTAAGAGAGGTTCTCCTACCGCTGTGCTCTGCCCTGCTGAGACCACACCTGGAATATTGTGTCCAGTTCTGGGCCCCTCAGTTCAAGAAGGACACAGAACTTCTGGAGAAAGTCCAGCACAGAGCAATGAAGTTGATGAAAGAAGTAGAACATCTCCCTTATGAGGAAAGGCTGATGATTCTTCGTTTTGGTTTATCGTCTTTGAAAAAATCTAGAAACCTTTGTGCTGCAGCAATATTCTCACTCTCTTCTAACAAGCTATTGTGGTCCTATTTGTGATAGATTTTCTTGATTTAGATCAAAATCTGGTTTTTAAATTTTATGGCAATGCCCAAGAACTTTCCCTGACACTACTTGTTTTTTTAGTAAATAGCTTTTGAGGCTGGCTCAGTAGCAGAGTCCCAAGAAGCACTTGCATCACTGAAGCCAGTAGCAACTTGTGGAGCAGTGTAGTGGGTCTTGAGTCAACTCTTCTGTCAGCACTGCATGGCACCATAGCATAACCTGACGTTGTTCCAGCCCCAGGATGCAACCTGAGTTTAAGCTGCCTGCTGCTCTTGCCCCGGGACAAGTACTTGCAGAACAAAACCTGCCAAGTGTAGTCCTATGGTCTACGGGGCAGAGTGTTGTCTTCCTTCTCTAGATCCCTCAGGCAGTCTTCTTCCTTCTTCTCCATCCTAGTCCAGACCTTGCTTGCCTCCTGCCCTTTGCTGACACAGACATAAGCCAAAGAGTGTTACCTTCTATGTCCTTGCTTCAGGCAGAGCAGAAAAGTGCTACTGACCCTAAAATTCCCTTTCATGATGACACTCAGAACCCTGTGCATACGTATTGTCTCTACTGGGAGATGTTCTCTTAATGCTGAAGGCTGGATGGCCTAGGCATAAAAGGGTATAAAAGAGATGACTGTCAGCCTTGAGATGCAGAAGTGGTTAATGCTAGGTGAGGTGATGTTTCCCCTGATCTGGGTGGAACGGGGATGCAGTACACGCTTTCACATCATCTAACCTAGAGGAGTTACTTTCGCAGAATATGGCTACTAGACACTGGTTCTTGAGCTCAATCCTTTCATTGGTATGAAACAGAATACTGTAGATTTGGAAATAACCTTTCATCCTGAGGATCCAATGGCATTTTTTCATCAGTGCTCAGCCACCATAGGTAGATCGCAGTGGTTTCCTCATGACCTTTGGATGGGAGGCTAAAATTTTTAGGTTCTGGATGTATTAAGTGATGTTTAGAGTAAAAAAGGGTCCATTTTCAGAGCCTTATTGTCAGACCTGGTAGAACAACTGTCTTCTGAAATCTCTAAGGAACGAGTCATAGAATCATAGAATCATTAGGGATTGGAAGGGACCTCGAAAGATCATCTAGTCCAATCCCTCTGCTACAGCAGGATCACCTAGACCAAGTCATACAGTCAGTCAGGGTTAGAAGGGACCACAGGATCATCCAGTTCCAACCCCCCTGCCATGGGCAGGGACACCCCACCCTAGATCAGGCTGGCCAGAGCCTCATCCAGCCCGGCCTTAAACACCTCCAAGGATGGGGCCTCCACCACATTCCTGGACAACCCATTCCTGGCTCTCACCACTCTCACAGTGAAGAACTTCCTCCTCACATCCACTCTACCCATCTCCAGCTTTGTTCCATTCCCCCTAGTCAAACACAAAAAGCCTGGATAAATCAATCAGCACAGGGAATGCTTTCCAAATGCAGGGAAACTCATCTGAAATTCACTCCCCGCCAGACTCCTTCTTTGTAAAAGAGGCAGCTTCTAGTACAAGCCCCTTTGCTATTCCTGTTGATACAGGGTGACACAAGATGAGCAGTTTAAGGGCTGAGGCAGTTGATCGGGTGTTTGCAGACTGACATTGAAAAAGAAGACCCAAGTGTTTTTATTCTGAAATAATGTTCTTAACGGACTCGTATTTTCATTATAGTAGTTTAAAGGAGTGTAGTGTTGGCATAGTAATAAAGCCAGTTTGTCCTAGGCAGCTTACCCATGATATTTGTTTGTTGTCTCTCTAAGTACATTCGATTAATGGCACGTATTTTTCCCATGTAGATGATGCGGTGCTAGAAGCCGCTTTCCACACAGTTTATTCTGAGATTGTATGCCATAACATTACTTATACTGATAGGAACATTACTTGAACCTACAGTGGCAGAGAGATAGCCATCTCAACAGGATAGTAAAACAGCTGATTACTTTCTCAAGCACCTCTTTAAATCAGGAATCCTCCCAATAAAATGCCTTTTAAAAATCCTTTTCATATTAGAGCGTACAACAGCTAATCCCCTCCAAATACTGTGTGTACAGGAGTAAAAGTAGGAAAACGTCCTTCCTCTTTCCACTGGTGCTTCATCCTTGTTTGACTTTAAAGAGCAGCTTTGGCTTCGTATTTCTAAAGGCCTTTATTTCATAACAAATTCAAAGAGACTTTTTTTGCAAAACTGGGAAGAAAACAACGATGCCGAAAGCCTCCTCTCAGTCCAGACCACAGATTTTTATGTACAGAGACAAAATGTCTCTGTCATCCTGAATAATGTTGAACAATGCTTTATATGTTATAGTTAGCCAAATACAAGCAAAGGGCAACTCCATATTTCACTGACCTCACTGGTCCCTTTGCTGGATGGCCAGCTCCACTTAGCCGCAGATGATCATATGATATGAAAGTGTAGGACGACATAAAAAAAGGTGCTGTAAGTTCTTGGATAATTTTTCTTTCTTTTTTTTTTCCATCTGTGCTCCTATTTGCCGCTGCACTGGGAAGACAAGTTCCAAAAGCTTCCATCAATTAATTATATTTCTTGTGTGCAAGCTAGGGAAAAAAAATCTCTGAGGATGACACTTTGAATCCAATTCCAACTTGTTTAGATGAACTTCTCCTAATTAGTGGGGGAAAAAAAAGCAAACGTAAACCCACTTCCTGTCCACCACTGATGGATGTGTCTTCAGTGACGAGTTAACATGAATTATCCGTGCTTGAATTACTCTGTTTGCATGAGCTCTGTTTGCATGAAAGCAGCCACACTGTGAAATAACACTTGAGTTTGTTTTGGCTGTGCCGTGCCTGTATGTAATACTAAGAGCTGTGGATGGGCATCCTATGGATTTCTTTACTGGAACAAGCTGCAAAACAAAACAAAACAAAACACCCCCCAGTTAATTGCTTCTGAGAAAAGGCTGACCTCTGCAGATGAGCAGAAGGCACTGAAAGACTGTATCCTTGAAGTTTTCCCATGGAGCAAACATATGTCTCTGCTACAGTGAGATCCATTGTTAGACTGCATCCATTAGTGGGGCAGCTAGTTAGCGTGCAGGCTTCACCACACTGGACTTAGGATCTGAGGGATGAGTTAAATGGGCAACATTTAAGCTAAATTTAGTTTTGCAGAGATGGTCCTGCTTTTGGGATTTGCTCTCCTGCACAATAAGGTGCAGATCTCCTAGTACAGCAAGGTTCCTCGTATCGCTTGGATCTGCTTAGTGACAATAACAGATCAGATCCAAGAGGAGCTCACCTCGGTGCACTATGTCTGAGTGGGGTGTCTGCTCAGACTGGCAGTCTATATATTTTCCTGAGTCTTGTTCCATAACAGACCCCATTCTACCTATTGGCTGACGTCTGTATAAAACTTAAAACTTACACTAAGGATGTATTTTCACTCACAAAGTGAAAAAAAAGAAGAGAAGGTGCCAGTTTCTAGGGCAGGTTAGTAAGCACAGCAGTTCGTTGTTGAAGGAAATGAAACAATAACTAGCCTCCCTGACCAAACAGGAGTTAATATTTGGGAATCTAAATACATATTTGCTCATTTAAATGAATGGCCTGAGTTTTGGAGGTGCTGAGTTGATCCAAACTTTGAATGTCTCTCATCCTCAAAAATCTGGCCAATTGCTTTCATTTCTCTGTGTGGAATATACTCACCCAAGTTTGACAGTTTTGGCTCTAAGGTTTAGCTTGACTGAAAACAAACTGGCTTTGAAACTGTAGGGGAGGTTAGCAGCAGCTGCTCAAACCTATGTATCCAAGAAAGCAAATCTTAAAATGTCAAAAAGATTTCTTCTCATGAAGTCAACCAGCAATAAACAGGGAAAGAGACAACATACCTGGAAGGGTAAAACCAGACCTCAGCTTTCTGCTTTCTGCTCAGCTGATGTTTCTGAGCAACCTTGCCCTGGGTCAGGGGCTCAGGTGGACTGCTGTGCGGGAACCCGAGGCTTGTCATATTCATAACAACATCTATGATTTAGATAGCGCTGTCTTTGGCTCTCAGTGGAGGAGTTGTGAGCTGGCACAACGCTAACCTCTATATCATCCCTCTTCAAAATAAATTAATAGTCCGACAGGAAACAAGAGCTGCCCAGGCTGGGGCAGACTGGTAGAGAACTGCTGTAAGGTGTTTGCAACACTTTGTGCATCTGAGGATGAAGTGAAGTTCAAGGTAGGAAGATAAAGGTAGTTAGCAAGCTTTCCAATTTAGGTTGGTGCTGCTGAAACTCAGAAGCTGAATGCAGAATCAGTGTACCTTTTGGATTTAAGTATTTGAAATGCTAGCACAAAATTATCTTTCAGTAATGGAAGAAATAGAAATTAATATTGGAATGATTCTGCATTCAAGAAGTGCAAATCTGTCTTCAAGTTCATTTAGCAAAGTGACATTTAAATTACTATGAGGAATTGTGTGAGCTATATGTTATTTGTAATTTCATAAAATGTTGGGATGAGACTGTCCTCGGATCAGCGTGTGATTAAACTGATTATATACCTTACAGACGTGGTGTGTTTCTTATTCAGGCACAATCAAAACACCATCTACTTTTATTAATATAATAATTTAGATGTCATAAATGAAGTCTCGGTTAAACATTTTTTAATTTCTATTCACAGCCTTTTATACTCCATTAACAAACTCATTCCTCTCACCTAAAAAAAGGTTCTACTTTGCCCGTCATCACAATGGCTGGCATCTGCTAGGATGACCCCTTGCCCCTAGCTGCAAAGCGCTGCTGTGTAGAAATGGACGACAGACAGATGCTCTTCTCCCGATTCTAAAGAACTTTAAAAATATGTATGGGTGCAGAAGAGGGCACTAAACACTAACTGTCAAAGCAGACACTGTTTTTCTCTCCTTAACACCCATGCTGAGTATTTTTCTGTTCCTCGCTCCCAACCCCCGTGTGTGCATATGTGTCTTAACACTCAAAATAAGACTTATTATTTTGAGTCCAGGAACACTTACATCCAATTTCCTTCAGGCCTGTTGATCTTCCTTTTCTGCTGTGAAAATAAGCGTGTGCGTAGCAGACGATGAAAGAATATGCTGCCGTAACTCATGCTGGCACTCTGTCTCCTGGCTGGCGTCTTTAAGGTCAGGCAACAGGAGCTAGTTACTGAGCCCTGAAGCCCATGTTTCAGTTCCTGCTACATTTGCTGACCCCTGACCCCTGACTCTGAGGCAGGACTTCTAATGTAGTGTGAAAACTACATGGTCACAATTACCTCAAGAAATCCCCAAACTAGGATTTCTGGCAGGATATGTTAATGGCACCTGTTGCACAACTAGCACCTCTGCGTTACTGATCGCTTTCACAGTTACAGCTCATTGTCTGTCACACATGCGCTCTGACCTGGTTCTTCAAAGTCATTTGAAATCAAAACAGTCCAGGTTTCATCACAACTTGTCAGGATTAACTAAAGAATTACTCACTGGCTATGAGGTCACACCTGGAGTGTTGTGTCCAGTTCTGGTCCCCTCAGTTCAAGAGGGATGTGGAGCTGCTGGAGGGAGTCCAGCGTAGGGCAATGAGGATGATGAAGGAAGTGGAGGACCTCCCTTATGAGGAGAGGCTGAGGGAGCTAGGTCTCCTTAGCTTGGAGAAGAGGAGACTGAGGGGTGACCTCATTAATGTTTATAAATATGTGAAAGGTGGGTGTCAGGAGGATGGAGCCAGGCTCTTCTCAATGTCATCTAGTGATAGGACGAGGGGCAGTGGGTGTCAGCTGGAACATCGGAGGTTCCACATCAATATCAGAAGGAATGTCTTCACGGTGAGGGTGACGGAGCCCTGGAACAGGCTGCCCAGGGAGGTTGTGGAATCTCCTTCACTGGAGATGTTTAAGACCTGCCTGGATGTGTTCCTGTGTGACTTGGTGTAGGTGATCCTGCTGTGTCAGGGGGATTGGACTAGATGATCTTTCGCGGTCCCTTCCAATCCCTAATGATTCTATGATTCTAAGACAGAACTTACAACTTTTACCCTTTTGTGGGATTCTTGTTGTTCCTGGACCACAGATTCAGTCTCTTCTATGATTCTATGATTCTCTTTTTCTGGTCGTGTACATCTAGGTTGCACTTTTGTCTATATTGAGTCTGGGTATCTATAGTCTGGTCCATGAACAACTCCCATGGGGAAAAGAAGTCCCAAACTAGAATCCCTCTGGGCTTGGGCAAGTGTAGTTTTCTTCCGGATTAGAAAAGCACTGAACTATGTGGAAACTAAGTGTGTAGCTTGTGATGCATCAAAGCAAACCCCTCGAGCAGATGAAGAAAAAAGCTTTGCTTGGATGCCTAGTAAGCTTCACGGCTGAAAGCAAAGACAGTAGTAGATGTTGGTTGGAGGAAAGGTAGTCACGCTGTGCTTGTTCAGAGACTCGAGAAACAAGCAGATGTTGGTGTGGAAGAACTGAAAAAGTGATGATTCAGCAAATAAAAGAATTAAATGGCACTATGGGAATACAGATAACTGTACTGACAGTGGAATATTCTGGGCATACAGCATGCGGAATCACTTACTTTTACCTATTTCTCTGTCTAATAATGTGTGTGCCCAAAGAGGCATGGAAAATGTATCCACGCTTTTCCACACGTGGGATAGAAACCTGCACAAAGCCGTTTTGTCAGAGCTGCAGGTTGTTTTGGCTGTGCATCTTCCTAACTGAAGTTTTGGAAAAGCTCAGGAAACAACGTGAGTGTGAGGAGCTCAAAGTCAAGGTCTCTCAAAATCTAGAGACGGTGCATAACACAGACTGCTCTGCAGACTAGCAGTGATGCTCAGAGACCACTCATGCAAGAAACTTCAGTAAGAAGTAGCTGTCTTTCAGAAGGAACTTCTTCACAGTGAGGGTGACCGAGCACTGGAACAGGCTGCCCAGGGGGGTTGTGGAGTCTCCTTCTCCGGAGATGTTTAAGACCCGACTGGATGTGTTCCTGTGCGACTTGGTCTAAGTGATCCTGCTGTGGCAGGGGGATTAGACTAGATGATCTTTCGAGGTCCCTTCCAATCCCTAATGATTCTATGATTCTTTATATGTTCAAGAGCTCAGGAACTCCTCTGAGAGGTACCTGTGAGAGGTAGCAGAGGTAGCCTCTGTTCCAGGTCTGAGAAGGGAAGGAAGCCTTGGATAATAGTCATGTAAGAACCGCAGTCAAATCATAGAGAGCTGAGTGCAACTGAGATACATTTTGAGGTCTACTGAAAAAATATGTCTCTTTAAACTTATATTTTTGCTTTTCTTCTCTGTTTCC
Organism: Rhinopomastus cyanomelas; assembly: GCA_013400115.1. NCBI lineage: Eukaryota > Metazoa > Chordata > Aves > Bucerotiformes > Rhinopomastidae > Rhinopomastus > Rhinopomastus cyanomelas. Next base: position 326,639 of record VXBP01008680.1, read on the forward strand.
CATCTTGGTTCCTGTGCTGCAACTGATACAAACAGCTTTTTTCCATTTTCCTGGATCTTCACTTTGTATTTCCACTTGACATATCCGCACTGCCATTTTGTAGACTCTTGCATCTAATTGTCCCATGAAACCACAGTTACTACCCTCTCACCACCCTTTCACCCTTATGCTTAAGTTCTCTGGTGGGAGGAACTCCCAGCAGATGTCTAAATTTACCTCATTCTGTGCATTGAAAGCATCATGATGCCTGCAATAACTATAATAGCCCTCAGGTACCTGGCTCCTGACCATGATGCTGAGCAATGCCAGCTCACTGCTCACTCTTCATTTGTGTTTCCCTCTCAGTGTCTGTGTTCCCACCCATGCCTCTAGTTTTATTCTTAGACTGTCTCCTCTTTTAGGTGAGAGCATCTTTAGTGGTTTGCTGGTGCAGCACATCATCTTGCAGCAGATTGTGGGTTCCTGGTGAAAGTATAGGACAACCTATCGATGCTGGGTAGTCTTAGGCAACTGTTGTACTCAGCTGTGTAGGAAGACTATCTGCCAGTGCCTGTACTGCTTATCTAGGCCCACTGATGGAGAAAAGAGCAGCTTCAGGTGGTCCTTCTGACCCAAACTGCTATATGAAAAATTCTCCAAAGCAGATGGAAGCACAGGCTGAGTAGGGTCAGGCCCCACTTTCTCACTATCGTAATGGCCTTTTGGTTTGCAAGAAAAGTTAAAGCTGCCCTCCACAGCTTTTATTTGGAAGCTGCTGCCTGGCTGTCTGCCCCATCTGCTCCATCCAGGCAGTGAATCAAGCCTGTTGTACTTAAACCATTGACCCCTACTCTAAGAAATACCAGAGAAGAATAGACTTTAACTAAATCTTTCAGTAGCACCCTCTCCCCTTCTTTTTCTCCCTCCCTCCCATTGTTTTGGAGCCAAGTCACTTTTTTGTTTGCTGGAGGAAGATTAAACAAAGGAAGCCACCAGCAGCGCCAGGGTATCCTGACACACGTGTTGGCTGTGTCTCTCGGGCAACCTTGCAGCAGGTATGCCTGTACAGCTGCAGAGCCTTTCCCTGCCGCACCACCGCACTGCTGGCAGGACTTGCCATCTGCGAGGAAGAGTGTGTGAGAGCTTCCCTCCTTGCTGGGGTGGCTTTTGTGGGAAATATCACCGCTGACCCCACGTTCGGCGGTCATGGGGTAGCCATGGAAGTAGCCAGTGTTCAAGAAACAGCATAAGGCTTTGCGAGGCTGTTATTTTTTCTGCCCTGATTGAGTGAGTCACGCAGCTTCATAGATGTTCCTGCATCAAAAATACTTGAATCCTTGTGACATTTTAACATTGTGAAACAGTGAGTAATTGCAAGACTCTTCCCATCAAGTGACTGAGACGCTGTGGCAAAGATTAGGGTGGGAGATGGTGGAATTTTGAAGCTACAGCAGTACTATTGCAGGAAAGAAAACGGGAGGGAAAAGGAAAGCCAACACCCCTCCACACCCACCCACTCAGCATCTTGTTTGGTTGCCTGGCAGAGTCTCTGGAGGAAGCAAAAGTGTCCTAGTCCATCACCCACAGGTTTTGACCTTGCTCATCAAAAAACCAAAATGCTTTCTTAGAATCATAGAATCATTAGAGATCAGAAGGGACCTCGAAAGATCATCTAGTCTAATCCCCCTGCCACAGCAGGATCACCTAGACCAAGTCACACAGGAACACATCCAGGCAGGTCTTAAAAATCTCCAGTGAGGGAGACTCCACAATGCCCCTGGGCAGCCTGTTCCAGTGCTCTGTCACCCTCACTGTGAAGAAGTTCCCTACTGCTGCATATTTAGGAATTAACTGTATCTGAAAACCAGGATTGTTTCTAATCTTTCTGTAAGTGCCAGAAGAGCAATTGCTAGCCCTCACCAAAACCTCTCCCATCTAGCAGTACATAGATGCATTTTATCTGATTTGGAAAGATACCGAATTAAAAGTCACTTGAAGCAATGACTGTAGCAATCATCTGCAGCTGAGCCCTGGGCTTCCCTACAAGCCATTGTTTCAGGTAACTAGTCATCATATACAGCAAAATGATGCCTTTCTTCTCCTTCTGTTCAGTATTTAGCTTACATAGAGAGCCAGGCATGGTTACCCAAAAACACATAGAATAGAATCACAGAATCATAGAATCATTAGGGATTGGAAGGGACCTCAAAAGACCACCCAGTCCAAATCCCCTTTTCTTTGCTTTCACAGGAATAAGTGCATTTAGGTATGAAAGGCCAAGCCATCGTATCCAAATAGACGTTATCTTCTCCGTTCTTTTCCTTAACCAGTGCAAGTTTCATCTGCATCATAGATATAGACAAAGGAAAACAACCACTAGGCCCCTAGTTCAGAGGCCACAGAAATTTGTGAGACATCTTCCCGTGCGTTCAGTGGATCTCAGCTCACATCCCAATAGCTGACCTTGGACTCGACAAAGATAGTTACTAGCCTTTTGTTCAGTTTAATGATGCTTAATGAACACATCTAGGACAGCATGAGCAGGAAATACTCTGAGCAGTGACATGATTTAGAAAGATAAAAGTTATCTGGCATTTTCTAAAGATTAGCTCGCGCCATCCAAACATTTTAATCCAGATGCAGCTAGCTGTTACGGTTGTGTTAGCCATCTGGTGCTACAGTCGTTGGCTTAAAACAGAAGCAGTACGTATCACCACTGTTTTTTGTCTCTGGGAAAAAGGAATGCTGGTTTTATGATCATCCATTCATTTGGTATCAAGCACATTTCACACATGAGTTAACTGGAGACCTGCCTCTGATATATTCTGTGGCAAGAGGAAGGACTTTGTGTGGCTGATGGTAGAAGCAGAAATGCAGAGGGAAATGTTGCATTTTCAGGGCAACTGAATATAACATCATCTGGGCTTTTTAGCCTTCTCTTCATAAAATGATTCTTTATTCAGTGACACACTGTCTCATATAACAAAAGGTTTTATGGTACCTCTTCATGTTGCATTTCAGAGCAGATAACGTGTTCAGCCGTGTTTTGCTGAGCATGAAAACATCCCCAACTGCTTTGCACTAACCTGCCCAGCAAACTGCCAGTAACGTTTTTGGCTTTGCATTTGCACACTTGCAAACAAGAAATGATTTTGTTCAGGTAACAGATGTGTGCAAAAAGGTGACCTGCAATAAAGAACAGACAGGAAATGGTGACGGCAAAGTACGGGGTGTCTGCTTAAAAATGGTGTTTGTGGTACCCAGCAGCGCCACTCGAGGGAACTTTATGACTTCTTGCTGCCGGGGGGTTGGACTAGATGATCTTGACAGGTCCCTTCCAACCCAAATTATTCCACAGTTCTGTGATTCCCTCCAGAGAGAAGAAAAGGAGTAGTGCTGCCACACCGTGCTGCAACGGACACCAAGGTCTCCTGTATCTTTTATGTCCCAGAGACAGGAGTAGAGCTGGAGCGAGTCTGTAACCTCAGACTTCTCTGGGTGTCCTGGAAAGAAGCTAGCACCCAGAAGGATGGAAGAAGATAACAAATCCCAAATTTGTAGTTTGTAGTTTGATTTGACTGATACACAGAGTAAGCAAGTGATACAGCCCAACAAGCTTGCCCAGCCATTGCCTGCCTGGCAGCAGGTGCACCAGCTTTTAGGAGGATAACCCCCCCATGTTGTCATTAAAAATGCCCTAGCTGTCAGATTGGTGTGTGGGTCCTTCCTCTGCTCCCAGAGAGCTATCCAAGCTGACCTGCAGTGCTCTCTGTTGAGAGACACGCTGCTTCAGCTTGGCTCGTAGAAAGCTGACTAGCATGGAGTTTTCCCCTGTGCCATGCCTTCATATCAGCATAAGGCATTTCATGCTCTCCAGGGCCTCTGTCAGCACTTAAACCTCCTGACAATGTTAGTCCAGGGCTGTTGGTGTCTAGGAGATGTCTAGGATGGCCACATGGCCTTTTCCTGAGCTGTGACTCAGCTAAGGCTGATCCTGCATCCCACAGCGTTCAAATACCCATCTTTACCTTAGGTATGTCATCCAGCTGTTGTGTATCTTAGGTACCTGTCACCTCAGTATCTAAATCCCAAAAGAACAACTTAAGCAACTGAGGGAAAGCTGGAACTGAGGGCAGATTTCGCAGGAAGCTACTCATCTAACCCACCGAGGTGTCCAAAACACCCACTGAGGTATATATATCTAAGTACTTGAAAATAGCTTAAAGAATCTGGGCTTAAGTTCTGATGTGACTCTTGAAAACGGCTCCTGTGTCACTTATGCTTTATTGGAAAAAATCTAGTGTTAAATACAGAGAACCTTCAGAAATGCTGCTAATATATATATATATATATAGAGAGAGAGAGAGAGAGAGAGCTGCATAGACTTCTGTGGGCAATGGCAAGTTATACCACCTAGTATAGCTGCTCACATGTCTTCAAGAATGGACAGATCAAGAGGCCAAATAACCCAGATCCCTATCCTGAGTGACAGGAGCTAACATTGCAACTGCAGAAATTCACTCTTGGGATTGGGAGAGTCTTCCACATTGCAGGCAAATTAGCAGGCAGCTGGATTCGCCCTGCCCCTTCAAATCTAATAGGAGGTTCTGTTCCTTAGCAGGTCGAACTTCATAAATCACAGTATCACAGTATCACAGTATTAAATCTGGCATTCAGAATGGTCTTGGGAAGTGTTCTGCAAGGACAAGCTCTACTGTGGCTGAAACACAGGGCTATGCCTGCACTTCTTGGAAACGGCAAGCTGCCGTGCAGAGACAGGCACACACTGCTTTTTGCCATTTGCCTACTGGCCACTCAGAGTCCAGCTGACTGCCACACGGGCAGGCTCTCCCTAGAAATGTGTGGCTCTGTATGACCTGAAGTGGCACACAGCAGCCATGCCTGCAAGCCTGCAGTTGGCACAGCGGGCAAGGCTGATCTTGAGGACAGAATTTGGCAGGCAGGAGAAACATCACCTCCAGGGAAACTCCATGTGTTCCATGGAGAGGGGAGCTGACAAACATACCTTCTACACAGTCCTGCTATTGCCATATACAGTCTGTAAGCAGCAAGGGCCAGACTGCCTGCCTGTGGTGTACCTGCAGCTGTAAAACATCAGATCTTTGTTTTTCTTCTGTGCCTGTATTTGTGCTGTGTGAATCCACCATTTGTGCCTGAAGAACCCTTGCCAGCAGAATTAGGATGGAGAGGAGTCCCCAGACTGCCCTCCAGCTGATGGAGCTGGAAACCTCCGCTCACAACTGCCTCAAGCAGCAGCTAAATCATGTGCCTTGTCCTCCAAGTGCCTGGTAGTTTCTGATAGCTTTGGAAACAGCATCACTGATAATTGAAAAAGGAAGAAAGGAGGGTAGAAAAAGAATAACTGAATGAAATGAGCAGTGTTCAAAGCAAATAAAGGAAGTAATGGCATAAGGAGAGCCAGCAGGTGAGCTCCCTTGTCCTACTCTGCCCAGGGCCTCATCCATTCTCCCATTGCAATGTATTGGTGTGGTGACATGATGGGGAAACAGCCACGTTTCAGGGCTAATGTACATCCTCCATCCTCCCCATCACAGCTGCATCTGGCCCTGCGGTGGGTTATCTTCTCTCTCCAAATGTTCAAGTCATTATCAGTTTGACAAATCCAATATATATAGAAAGATCTCCAGGCAAAATCTGTATTTCCAAGAAAACGAGATTCCTATACCATCTGTGGCTAATTGTTTCATACCATATTTGTCTCAGTCCTGCTGAGCCCACTCTAGGCCTGCTGAGCCCATCACTTACCCTGGTTTTACACTGGAGGAGCTCCACTGTCTTTGGTGGATGAATGCAATTAACACTTTTGTGTGCAAGACCAGAATCCAAGGATGAAGGATCGTCCACCACCACAGCAAGTCTCCTTTGTCCCCTCCTTTACACCAACGGGGACGTGCTTTGGTGGTGAGTGATGAGTCTGGTTTTCAGGGGAGAGGGAAAGGAAGTGGCCAGACCAAGTTCAGGTTGTGGTGAGGAGAGAGAGATGCTGCCTCTGAAATTGAATCCAAACAACAGGGCAGGGAGATGCCCACTGCCAAGAGCTGCAGCAATGGCCCTTTGCTCTCCTCTCACATGGGGCGACTGGCGGCGCTTCTCCTCGTTCAGAATTAGAGAAAACAACAGAGCTCAGCAGTAATCTTGATTCTAGAGCCTTGTTGAAACTCTAGACACACACATCTGACAGATACAACAGAGATTAATGAGCCATGACCAGAAGTTTGATTTTTCTGTCAAGTGCTCCCATCCGTTTTAAATAAACAGGGGAACAACATAAACTCCAGCGTCTGCTCTCCACCGCCTAACCGGGCAGGTTGCTTTTGATACCATATGTGTTTGAGCTGAGTTACGACTCCAAACCACTGAAAAATGCTGAGGTTTTGTTGGGCAATTTTTTCCCCCATTGGCCCTTTTGTGGCTACTCTTGTGATGAGCTTTGGTCCTTGCATAATGCTTTTCTCCTCAGCGTGGACACGTCTTTCCAGCACGTTTTACCACTGGAAGCTGTCAAATGTGGTATCGTGTTTACAGCTAAATGAGTTCAATTGAGTGTCATTGTTGTATTATCTGGGCTACACTAGTGCCTAAAAGCCCACTGCTTTGTTTTAAGCAGTGCTCTGCTTTATATTGTTATGGGGTCTTGGAACATGGCTTCTTTATCCTTTCCAAGTGCAACAGCCTCAGCCAGCTTGAGTGGAGCCTGAAGAACATGTAGACTCTTCATGTTTCTGGTTACTTACATGATGAATCAGGCATTGGTCTCATAAAATAATAATCAGTACATAGTACATAGACTTCTGGATTGATCAGAAATTCATGGTAAAGCAGTCCCTAAGGATTTTATGCCACAAATAAAACAAAGAACTACCAAAGGACGGCTTATACCCTGAGGTATTTATGGGAGGGGGAAAAAGAGAGAGAACACTGCCATAAATCCAACTGGCCACAGAATGTCACTCTTGCTCCACGCAAATAAAGCTGAAAGGAAATTTACCTGGTAATATAAAACCTGACTCTTCAGGAAGGCAGCTCAGGAAAGCTCTTGTCTGTAGAGAGATGAAATATGGCCAGCCAGGCATGTATGAGAGGGGCAATGGTTGTAAGCTGGAACATAGGAGGTTCCACATAGGAACTTCTTCACAGTGAGGGAGACGGAGCACTGGGACAAGCTGCCCAGGAAGGTTGTGGAGTCTCAGCAGGGGGATTTGACTAGATGATCATTTGAGGTCCCTTCCAATCCCTCATGATTCTATGATTCTATGATTCTATCTGTGATTCTGTGATTCTATGAGTAGCAACACACACCCACTCCCACAGGGAACCAAATGTTATGCCTGATCAAAGTACCTTTGCAAACCACCAGAGTTCTGATCCAGATCTGCATCCAAAGTTGAATCCTGCAGATGAGTTTTCCTGAAGGATCTCACCAGTGGGTCTGGGTTGAGGGGCTTTAAGGAAGAAACCCCCTGGATTCTAATAACCCTCCCCACATTGAGACAGGCATGCAGAGAAAGCCTCAGCCTGTGCTTTGGGAGCTTCAGTCTCCCTGTTGAAAACCCCTGATTTTCAGTGGGATTTTGGCTGCACGTGAGTTCCTTTCTAAGATGTGGGATCAGGGCCACAGAGAGACAGGCTAGGCTATATTATTTCAGACAGAAGCTGCTCTTGAAGAGCAAGCATTCTCAGTTTCAAAACACGAAATAAAAGCTGCCCTGAAATTGAAATTGTCCTTGACTTGATGCCGCCTACAATTGAAATTGCCACTAAATTTAACAGACCGATGCTTAGCATCTAATTGCCCCTGAAAAGAAGTCACCGTCAGGAAGGCACAGTCTCAAAAAACAAATCTTTGTTTTTCAGACTGAGTTTCATTTCAAATAGCAGACCGCTCCTTCTCCAAGCTGTGACCTTGACCAGACTGGGATGCAGAGGTCCCTGTGCAAGGAAGGGTTCCCACTGCAGTGACACCTCAGTGTAAAGGAGGAAAGGACCAGCTGCAGGGCACCTCTGCATTTCTCTCCTGGGAAAAAGAGCTTCCCCTGGAGTAAAAAATGAGGCTGGGGAGGCAAAACAGGGATTATCTTCTGGACCCCAGAGGTGAAGAGGTCTGGGGCTGAAGGACTGACATTTTCCCTTGCCTTTGGCTTGGTGAAGCTTCTCTGGAGAAGACACATGACCCTGTGAGCTTTGTCTGCGATCTACTGAAAACACCTTTTCAACAATCAACAGAGGTGAAAGAAAATGGTTTTCTGCTCTTAGCATATTTTGTATAACCACAAGAAATCTTCCTGTCTCAGGTTGGCCCCAAGAGCGTACATCTTGGGAAAAAAAATATAAAAATTCAAATGCACAAATGTAGACTGGAGGTTAGTTCTGAAATGTTGGTCTCTGTGAAGCTTTGAACTGTTTAAAGATTTTTTTCAATGTTTCTGGTGTAAATTTTGTGAGTTTTCAAAGCGGAGCCTTACTTTCAGTCAGAAAATTACATCTTTCCTTTTGAAAGTGTAGAAAGAGCATTTTAAAAAAAAAACACTTCCCAATTGTATTTGAATATGGCACATTCATTAAAAAATCCCCTCTCCTCCCCAAGGCTTTGATTCTGACAAATCCACATTTTCCAGTGAAAAACACTTCCCAATTTCCTCTAATATTTACATCTGTTCTTCTCAGAGAACATGCCACAGCTGTAGATCAACAGGAATCGCTCAGAACATGGTTGATTTGTGGTCAGAGTAATATTTCCAAATCAACTTTCATTTAAGAGCAGTGAATAGTACATGTCCGTGCACCAGCAATGTATCAGAAGGATTTTGTACTGCTTTTATATTTTTCACATTCCTTTTGCATAATTATACATTATTCATGTGTGATTGTAATTTTTACAATTATTTTACATAATTACATGTTATTAGAGCTGAAATTTGGGCAGAGTTAAACACTGTGAGCCAGATCCTCAGTGTTTCAGCCATCAACCCTGATGGCATCATCTGTCTCCAGAGCTGGGCAAATTGGACCAGTACTGTCCTCCAAAATTAGGACAACTCCGTCACAATACATGGCTGCAAAGTGGCAAGGAAAAGGAAAACTGCTTGCCTCTGCCACTGCTGTCCTTAGCTGCAGCTCTGCCCTTGTATCGCGTGCTCTGGGCTTAGACATGTTGCTCCCAGGGAGCCAAAAGGAAATCTGTGGGAAGATGTGCGCTGCTCTCCTGCATCTGTCCCTGCTCTGCCTTCCTCTCCAGCCCCCAAACCACAGGCACTTGGATGCAAGGCAAACCTACCAAGAAGCTTCCATTTACTTCTGGAATATCGATTCCTCTGGCAAAAAAAGTCAGTTTTTCCATGTGCTTGATAAATAAGGGGAGGAAGGGTTCCACATGCAGCAACTGTGGAGCTTCTTTGAGTCTTCGTCAGGGAGGCTCAGGCATTTTCTTCACGACAACATGCTGTGAAGGCAAACATTAATAGCAAGTTTAGCTCCTGGGCTTGGCCGGTGCCTGTCTTCTGGCTGGCTTTCTGCTCCTCAGAGGAGGGGAAGGCTGTCGTTGGCTGAGGCGCATGGGTGGGTGCACGCCTTGCTTCCCTTGCTGGATTATCCCTCATCCCCTCTGCATTTCAAGAGATTTGGTGGGCCCATTAACAGCTTCTACCTGTTTTAAGACCTGCAGCAGGAGGCTGAATGGCTTGCTTCATGAGGCCCCGTTCGCCCGCCACTCCTGCTAGCAGTGTTGACATGATTTATGTAAATCATAAAACGTGGCGGGGTGACCTCATGAGTGTCCAGCTCTGCTCATACACGTCCCTGGGCAGAAAGGATAGTGTTTATAAACAGTGGCATATTCACGTCTCAGTAACCTGCTTTATTTACACTGCTTGCGCAGGGCTGCTGCTGCTGCACAAATGAAATATTATTCCCCGTCATGTGCATTTCATTCTCCTGCCGGCTGTGTGTTCTCTTTCACGCAGCGCCCTCGCCGTCGCTGAGCTTGTCGGCAGCTCTCCCCGACACAGGGATGGGGAGAGGGCAAGAGGGAGACTTATGTTGGCTGCCATTTTCAGGTCAGCGTGGTGACAAATGAGCACAGGATGCCCAGCCAGCAGACAAGTGAAGCCTGTTTTGGGGCTGAAAGCGGAACTCCAGTTTCCACAGACTGGAGGGGGACAAGCTAGTTCCCCCAACATTAACTGCAGCTTAGGCTGCTGTGACACAGTCCTTGGTCACAGGTGAAGCCTCATGGTGTCCTACCCCATCACATCCTCCACTCGCTGTACCATTGCTAGTGGAATGCTAGTTTCCAGGAGATCCTGGTTTTGACTGTGAAAGTAGTCAGGAGTCACCTGACCCATAATCAAGCTTCTCGGGCATCTGGATACGGCTGAACCAGCTGGAATGTTCTAGCGAAGTCACTGTTTAAAAGTGATTTTTAAGGAGATCTTTTTACTACAGCCTCAAAAGAGCTCGTTTCTGGCTCATGTCTTCCCTTCCAAAATAATCACAGTAATGAACTCAACAATAAAAGCTACTTATCCCCCTTCTGGTTTTTGGTTTGGGTTTTGGGGTTTTTCTTCATATTTTCTCTTTACCACTAATTAAAGAGAGGGAAGGAAGGTTTAACTCTGTTTGAAGGATCTTGTTTAAAGTTACGTGTGGTTCATTATCTCCCCAGCTTCTGCTGTTTTGAAAATGTCTTTATTTTTCTGTAGTTTTCTCATCGGGATATTTATGGTAAATATTAACTTATGAACAAGTCAAGAAAATCAATAGCTGGAATCCTGTCAATCTTGAAAGACTGTGAGATTTTAAAATGAACTCTATGGTCTGAAGCTCTGGAGGTGAAAGAGCTCTCTATTGCCTTTACTGATGGGAAGGGAAAAGTGTCTCATAAAACAGCTCTGTTTCTGTAACCTGCATATGCATAATTCCTATAGCAGTACTTGAATGACATCTAAATCATGAGGCCCCAGAGTGCTCATCAGCTTCTGGATTAAGATACATGTTCTGGCCACATCCTGCTGTAAGCAGGTATGGGACCCGTGCCCAAAAGGGACCCTCCTTCTCTTGTCCTGTACCCTGGTTTATGTGAAACATGATGGAGGCAGGGAACTTCTCTCCAGTATTTATCAGAAACTAGAGCAGGGGCAGAGCTAAGGACGGATCAGGATTTGGGCAGTCAGTTATTTGCTGGGTACCCCAGGAAAGTTCAGCTGCCAACCTGGGGTCATGAGCTGTGGGAATCAGAGCAGCTCTGCTAGGGCCAGCAGGCACATCTGGAAGCAGACATTTGGCTTGCGGCTGCAGCCCATGTGTCGAGTTCGGTGCGTGTCTGGAAAAGTGTGCTGCAAGGACCATCACCCCTGGGACCGGGGCAGGGAGGGTGGGAAGAACCAGACCACTGAAACAACTTGCTGAGGGTAAGTACTTTTCTCTTTATGGGCTTGCATATCCTTTTACCTGGCCTCCCAGGTTAACAGCTGCATTCGCTTTCCCTCATGAAGGTTTCCCTTTTTGTTTGTTGTTGTTCCCTGAAAGCAGCAGAGGAGTTTCTGTTTGTTAAAGGCATTCTGCCAGGCTGTGGGAAGCCTCCCTGGTTTGTTGGTTGGGATCACAAGGTGGTTTAGTTATTTGTCAAAGGCACATGGTGAAACCTGTGCCCTTTTGCATTTCCCTGTCTGTCAGAAGGCTTTTAGAAAGGGTCTGATTCTGCCCACCCTCTGGCATTTTTGTTCCTAGCAGCAGTGGGATTGCCTGTGCATAAATACAGGTAGCAGAATGTAGCTTGAGGAAACTTTCAATACTCCTGAAGTATATCATAATTTATTTCAGAAATCTAAATGACACTGAAATGAAAAATTGCTGCATTGAACCAAAGGGAAACCTGGCTGGGGAACCTCCACATTGAGCATGTCACATTTTTTTTTTTAAATATCAATATTCTCCTCAGCTTCTAGTTGAGGAACTGAGACCACATTGTAATTCTTAGAAGATGGATTTCCTGCTCTCACTCAAGGGGTTTCCCCCATAAAGTTTGGTAGGAAGTGTGTTGAGCCTCATTAACTCTCATCTTGTTGCTGGAGACAGGGCTGGAAACTGTTGGAGCTGTGTATTAAGCAAAGCTACCTTGGCTGTGCTGACAGCAGTGAGGAGTTTCTGCAAGGTGAGGTGAGGTCAACCAAGGTTTGGTGACAAGCAAAGGCAAATCAGATACAACTGCAGAAAGAAGTTTCTTCTTTGGCAACACACACTATATGTCATCGTTCTTATGTGTCAGTACTAAAGTCAGGTTTCCTTTCTAAAATCAGACAGGGCTGAATTGGGAACTAAGGAGGCCATTTCAGAGTGCTATCCTTTGAAATAGCTCCATATTCTATTCTATTCTATTCTATTCTATTCTATTCTATTCTATTCTATGCTATGCTATGCTATGCTATGCTATGCTACACTATGCTATGCTATGCTATGCTATGCTATTCCATTCCATTCCATTCCACTCCACTCTACTCTACTCTACTCTACTCTACTCTACTCTATTCTATAACCTTACTGCCTGTTATACTTAATTATCCACAAAATCTCCATAGATTCCAGAGAACAAAATATTTTGCTTTTTCTCCATCTTCTCTTTTACCCTGGCACTGTTCTGTCAGCTTCTGCAGAGCTGCTTCTCATTCACAGAGGGGTGCAGAAGAGGAGAGCTGGAGACTATGAATGTGAAGTTTTACACGCTGTATGTAGTCTAGCTCTCACTCAGGCAATTAGAAATTGCCTTGAGGATCTGGCTCTAAAAACGCTTGAGCATCTCCTAAAGAGAGGACAACAGGAGCCAGCAGTGCTCAGGGTGCTGTGTCTCACACAACTGGACTGCAGTCTTGTGCACATTCTGTCTGGCTCAGGGTTGGGGTAGCCCATGTACATGACTCCCGATGCTAGTAGCACAGAGTACACGGAAAGCAGAGTTGGGCCAAAATGTTCTCTTTGGACTTCTTTGGGAGTATAGGAAAGTACACACTGAGATTCGGGATGTAAACTTCCCCATGGGAAAGACTGTTGCAGTCAGCATGTTTTTGACTGCAAACCTGTTCCACTTCGGCGTAGCTGCTGCCTGGTGTGAGCAGCCGCACTTCCTACCCCGACATCAGAGATTCTGCCCAGGGTGCCGCGTACGTTGTGTCGCTGAAAGGAGAACAGCACCGTATTGATGTCCAACTCTGTAGGCCTTAACCTTTTAGCCCTGAGGGACCACTGGGAGTTTTGTCTGAAGAGTGCCTGTAGGGTCAGGGCACAAATTTGCAGGTGCAAAACACTGTTTGCAGCTACAGATCACAGAGGTGCAAATGTCATGTTTTGGTCTTTTGCTCTGCCATCAGCCAGGCTGCAGGCGGAAAGCTGGGCGCTGTTCAGGGCTCTGGGAAAACCTCTGATCCTAATTGTTTAATAATGTTCCGGGCAAAGGATCTATGTCCTCCCGCTTCTGTGATGTGCATTGTCACCTTCTGGCTGGGTTCAAGACACCGCCTCCTTCTGACAGTTTCTCGAGGCGCGACCTTTGCAATCTGCTTGTGGTTCCTCTTCCTTTCTGCATCCATCCTGGAGAGTTTACAAACCTCACGTCACGAGGGGCGGATTGTTTTAGATCACGCTGACACCTGCATACCTTTCCCTTTCTGTGCTCCCAATGGAGCTGTAATATTTACCAACAAAGAAGTCTTCTCAATCTAATGCAGCTCACATGAATGTCACATGAAGCTACGTCTTCCAAGAGGTAGTCTTTAGGTGCAAGGCATGTTTTTGAGTTTACCATCTGCCTTCTCTTGTCCTTACTTTGCCTTCAAAGGGGTTGTCTGTGTGAGAAGGGAACAGAGACGTGGCCTTGGCGTGCAGACCTGTTTGAACTAATGGGGAGTGCAGCTGGGTATTTGCTGTCCGAAGAGCATACAGCCCCGCGACTGCATTTATTAAACATGGCAGGGTAATTTCCAAACTCCAGCCCTGCCACAGTGCTGTGCGAGAAGGCTCGTATTGCTGTACGAGTCCAGCTTGCCTGCCAACATGTCTACCCATTCTGCAGGTGTATGAGTTACAGCCCAAGGCAAAAATATCCATGCCTTCCCCAAAGATCTCGTGGTGCTTCTGCATTCCAGATGGTTCCAATTTGAGGCCTGTGCTCAGTGATGTAGCTGTATTGAGTTTCTTCCCTGAAACCAACAAAACCTGCTTTAGCATTTTGCTTGGATTAAAATATTTGTCCCTTTTTTTCACAGAGCAGAAGAGGGACTCCTGAAGCCACTGAAGGAAGGAAATCATTACAGGGTTCTACAGAAGTAGGTCATGTGCACAGCTGCTCATAGTTTAAGAGGAAGAAACATGGGACCTCAAACATGGAACATGACTCCGTCAAAATGCTTGAGAGCAACCCAAGAAAAACATCCTCAGAGGCTTATTTAATAAACATTATCTATAATAGTCTCAATGTGTGCTCATGTTTCCTTAGGAGTTTGCACCTACTTCCCAGAGCTAACAAGATTCCAAAATAGAGGGCAGAATAATTTAATGAAAAGGATTTAATAGTTTGTGTTAAAGCTAATATGGTCCATTAGGAGCTGTCGTTTTATAAACAATGAGGACACGTTACCCTCTTTATTGCCATAAAGCCATTCCAAGCAAGGTTTGTAAACAGTCGGTAACGATCTATAGAACATGTGCAAAAGACAATTAGAGCCACGTTTGAAAAAAATTGTGTTTCCTCCCATTTGATTTCTTCTTAAATAAAACCTAAGAGGAGCACATATGTATGTAGATGGATACACACATAGCATAAAGACTGCACATGTGTATATATCTATATCTATATCTCTATATGTCTGTGTGTGTCTATATACACACATGTAAAACCCGCCTGGATATGTTCCTGTGCAACTTGGTCTAGGTGGTCCTGCTCTGGCAGGGGGATTGGACTGGATGATCTCTCGAGGTCCCTTCCAACCCCTAAAGATTCTATGTATGCAAATGTGGATTTCATTAGCAATCATATAATGTTCATTGTCTTTTTGAATGTCAGGTAATGACAGGACTATGGGGAATGGAGCACAGCTGGACATGGGTAGATTTAGAGTGGATGTGAGGAGGAAGTTCTTCACCATGAGAGTGGTGAGAGCCTGGAATGGGTTGCCCAGGAATGTGGTGGAGGCCGGGCTGGATGAGGCTATGGCCACCCTGATCTGGGGTGGGGTGTCCTTGCCCATGGCAGGGGAGTTGGAACTGGATGATCCTGTGGTCCCTTCTAACCCTGACTGACTGTATGACTTGGTCTAAGTGATCTTGCTGTGGCAGGGGGATTGTACTGGATGATCTTTCGAGGCCCCTTCCAATCTCTAATGATTCTATGTTTCCATGATTCTATGATCTTAAAAGCACCAGTATTTTCACAGCTCAAGAAATGCCAAAGTGAGTAAATGAACTGAAAAGTTTTAAGTTGTAATCAAAGTGTGACTTCACTGTGGCTTTTTTTTCCCCTGGTGAGCTAACATTTTTCTGAAGACTTGAACCTGCCTTCTCTAACAACTGTGAGCACAAAACAATATGGACCAAAATAGTGCCAATTTTAATGTGCAGACTTTTTTCTTCACAATGGGACTTAATGTAATTGTAAAACTTGCACAAAAATTAAAATAGGGACTCTCCAAGGCTTGGGGTTCCTTCTGCTTGATGCTATTTTCCACCAGTGTGATCCCAGAGGACAGCAACACTTAAAGCCACAGCTTCATGCAACTGAGAAGATCCCTCTCCTGCTTCCCATACCCCCATATTTTGAAAGCCAGGGAAGAACGCAGCATGAGAGGAATCAGACCTAACAACTATAAGGGAGTTACTTCTGGTGTACAGTGAGGGAAGTGTTTGGAAAATCAGGCTCATGAAGTGTCTTTATTTCTTATTACTACATGATCCAGAAGCAGCTGAATTAGTCAAAATTTGGGCTGAAGGACTGGGCTGAAATTAAACACTGAAGGAGACAAGAAACCCTACTTGAAACCCCATATAAATTATAAGGACTATGAGGCAATATTGCCTGTTTCTTCACATGACAGCAACACCAAAAATTTGCAGAGGAAAAAAACCCCATGAATGTGCTGTTTGGGTATCCCCTTCCTTCCCATGGAATGTTTGATTTCTCAGGTGAATAAGAAAGGAAACAATTTTACATCTATATTCTCGGCTACTGTCAATGGATTTCATTGAAATGAGTATTAGTGACTTAGAGCACTGCCTTGGCTGGCTTCATGACAGCTCACTTAAGAGACTCAACCTAGCTTCCTCGTTGGTCAATGGACTGTTTTTAGGAACCTTTAACAGGAACTGCACTGAGTCTGATCTTGCATTAAATCCACGTCTGAGATTATTCAAATCTGCTGCTCAGGCGCTAGGGAAAACTGAGAAGAATTCCAAAACTGCTCCAAACAGGAGGGGCATTCAAGGCATGAAAGTACTTTGTCAGCTTGTACTGCTGTACAGCATTGTCAGAGGGATGAAAGCACAGTTGTTTTCTAACAGGAGACACCACAATAAAACTAATGCACATGGACAGTGGTAGAAACTGAGGGTACATGTGAAGTCTGAGGATTCATCTGGTCACCCAGCATCCTGGATTTCATCTAATTAAACACAGATGTTAACATCCAAAATGCTTATATCACTTAAAGATTTTCTTTAAGTAAATACAGAGAGATAGGCATTTCTAGGAGGTACCTATTCATCATGTCCTACATCTTTGAAGGGTGTAGAAATTCAAATAGAGACAAATAAGAAGAACAGTTAAGCTGGACAGTAGATTGACTTCATCAGACAATGTTTGGCTGGCTAAAATCTCCCTTTCATCTGACCAGATGAATACAGCCTTTAAAAAACCCATTTCTATCTGCTGATGTTGAAGGGATCCCAGGATTCTATGTCAGGTGTCAAGGCATACAGGAGGAATGCCTGGAGCTAATGACTGAGGGAGCCCACCCCACAGTCTGCAGAACTACTCTTCCACCCCAAATAAAGGATACAGAAGCATATTGCGCTGCTTTACATCCTTTGAGGTGGAGAACATCTAGCTTTTACCAGTCCTGAGTTTATATTGTACCATGGCTTCGACCTGGACAGATGACGGGCACGATGGACTTGTTGTAAGGTTGCTGACATTTGCAGAACCCTTGCAGCACACCGCAGTAGTCACGGTTTTGACTTGGTGAGCACAGAGCCAGTCTCATAGTTTCAAACACAGTTTGAAACTTCCTGCTACCGGGTGGTTTTAAAATGAAAACTATTCAAAAAGAGATGATTTTAGGGTTTCGCTCAAACAGACATGTTTCTAATGTTTACTTACTTTTGACAATGTGTTTACAACAGGAGAGGATTGAAAGGGGGGATGCAGGATGGCAAAGATATTCCCATGTTTGCATTTGTTTTTCTTTCAAGGAAAAATTCAGCGCTTTAGGTTTCATCCTCTCCACGTAAAAGAGAAAACAAAATACTGGTGCCAGGGACAGGTGCCTCTAACGTATTCTTGTCAGATGTGCTGGGAGCAGGAGAGCTCTATTTTTGAAATACTACTGTTAGCTATGTTACGTGCAGGTCTTGTTTGCGGTAAGCAGCAAATTGGTGTTTAGCGATGCAGGTGACAGCACTTATTAATTTGGGGGAAAAGGAAAGAAGTCTCCAAATTCTCAGGGAGACACGCGTAGTCTTGTGTGTCAATATGAGGGATTCATGCAAGCGTCCTCTCATCATCATGAGGTAGAAAAAGCAGTACTGCAGGAGAGAGGCAGTGGTAAAATAATAGCTTGTGCCCTGATTTGGGAAACATGTTCTTAAGCCATCTTTGTGTAGGACAGTAGAACCATAGGATCATTAGGAACCGGAAGAGACCTCGAAAGATCTAGTCCAATCCCCCTGACACAGCAGGATCACCTAGGCCAAGTCACACAGGAACACATCCAGGTGGGTCTTAAACATCTCCAGTGAGTGAGACTCCACAACCCCCCTGGGCAGCCTGTTCCAGTGCTCTGGCACCCTCACTGGGAAGAAGTTCCTTCTCATATTGATGTGGAACCTCCGATGTTTCAGCTCACACCCATTGCCCCTCGTCCTATCACTAGATGACATTGAGAAGAGCCTGGCTCCAGTACTTAATCTTCTGCTTAAATTTTATTTACTTGAGTGCTTATGTGGTACCTTGGTTAGGGGTAACTTAAGACTAGGACGACCAGTGCCTCACCTAGTAACAAACTCAAGTCTCCATTCATGTAGCAATAATAATAACATTAATAGTAATGACAATAAATTATGGTTAAGTAGCTACTTCCATTTCAAAAGATAGTGCATTAAGCTGTGCAAACACTAATGGTTTAAGGCTTCCTGCATTCCCAAGCTGGGAAGGAGGTTTGATCATTCTGCTGTGGCAGCAGAGAACCTACAAATGGCTCATGTGACCATCGCATCACTGTGGTATCTAAGATCACGAGAGCAGGGAGGTGGCCGTCCTGCTTTATCTCCAGCAGTTGATTCTTGGTATGCTCATCAGGCAGCTGGAACAAAGTAAGATCTCCTGTCCACTAAGACAGTCCCTGTGAGAATGCAGGGGTGTCCTGTGCCCCCCAGGCCATTGTACAATCACAAGAACACTCTTCCCATTGTCATCATCTAATAACACACAAAAGGGAATTTAATTTCATTTACAGTCTTCATTTGCAGTAAAAGCATTGACATTTCCATCACGAGTCCAATTCCTTATTTTAAAAGAAACCAGTCTGGAAAGAACAGAAGTATGAGATATGACTGGTTTCTTGCCTGGGTTACACTCCAAAGTTTGATGATCACACCCAGATGACTAAAATAATGAAGGTGATAGATTAGTGTATTGATGCGTAATCGGTGTCTCGCCTGCAAACCTCATGAGCTGCATGATTTTCACAACAATTACTTGTAATCAAAGCAATGCTGCTCCTCTCCTCAAAGAAACATTTTGTGGATAACACCAATTAATTATATTTTTCAATGACAATAGCTCTTAAAAGCCTGTGCTGCTATTTATTTCTGACCACACTCAGAATTCTGAAGAGATATGAATTATGTATTGTCTTGCAGCAATATTTTGGGTTTAGGATTGCAAAAAATACCTCCCTCTCCTGTGATAGCATCTCTCAGAGGAATTAAAAGCTAACCACTTCCACGGGGTGAGGATATGAACTGACTCTCATAATGATGAAAGGGAGACTTTAGCCAGCCAAACATTGTCTGATGGAGTCAATCTACTGTCCAGCCTAACTTTCTTCTTATTTGTCTCTGTTTGAATTTCTATGCCCTTCAAAGATAGATTTTGTGACACTAAAAGGCAATCTCATGCCCTGGAAAGAAGAAATCTACTGTTATGCTAACTAAATGTTGCTGCATTTGCTTTTAGAAGATCAGAACGTGCCTTTTTTCAGTCTAAAACATGATGTGGGTTTTTCTTCCACAGAAGTTGCTGTTTAGGTTATGGCTGATCTCAGTATTAGACTATCACCGAGAGAAAAAGGTTCTTGCAGTAATCCAGCTCTATATATTTGAGCTATTCATTTAAACATGAATTAAAAACTAAGCTTGGCATCTGAATCCTGTCTTAGGATTTGAAATGAAATTTCTTAGTATGAAATGAAAGGGGATAGGAACCATCCAGGGTTGGTTTTTCTTAAACTGAAATTTACCTCACTAATTCTGAACAAACCAAAACACACCAAAAAAACCCCTCTTCAGTCTGCCTCTAAGTGGAATAAAATACAAAGCCTGAGCTTTATTCTAAGAGATGTTGTGCATATGCAATTCCCATTACGTCTTCTCTGCCCCTTCTTCCCTTGCCTAGTTATCACCGACGCTTCTAACAAATTTGGGTTGATAACCACATCTATTTGACACCTTTCCTTCTGGCAGCTGGGGTTCCCTGAAGAGACAGATAGGTCTCACTCTCTTTTCTACTTCAAAACAGTGAGTTCTCACTTCCTAAAAACGGCCAGGCTTCTCCTGATAAATTTCTTCCCAGGTTCGTATCACTGGCAGCCACATGGAGTGGTATTTTCTCCCCAGAACCTGTCTTCCGTGCGAATTACCATCCTCGTCTTGGTAGCGCTCTGCAGAACACAGCCGTGGTGGCTGCCAAGAGAGGAGCAAGGACCGGACTCCTCCTGCCTTGCCATCTTGTTCCTGCCACCCTGAAATTCTAACTCCAGTGACACACGGAAAAGAGAAGCATCCTCTAAAAATGCCCTTGTACCCAACAGACGTACGAGCAGCCGTACCCAGAGGGGAAAATGTTTCATGCATCGTAGGTGTCGCACATGCTCAGGGAACAAAAACCAAGACAAATATTCCTTTGAAATCAGTCAAGACTCTCAACAGCGAAACTTGCCCATATAACCACACGCTCACTTTTGAGTGGCAAAGCCTGCAGCCACGGCCTTGATTGATTGCATTTTTCTGATGTGCCACACCATAGCCTCTGCAGCAGTGCAGCCACCCAAGGAAGGGCATGCTTTGGTGCTCAGGCTTCTCCGTGACCCACAGAAACGTTCCCCGTGTCTGTTTTGGCAGCTGGGCGTAACTCAATCTGCTGTGGTATCCGTGCTTCGACAATTCTACCAGTAAGCAAAACAGCTACTGTTTTCATCTCGCCATGTTTTCCATAGTATCTGGATGTTGAAATAACACTGCCAAAAAATTGACATCTTCTGCTTTGACAATGGCTGCTGCTGATCGTACACAGCAATACATGATCTCAGGCACAGCAAGGGGCCCCAGCTCCAGCTCTCTGACGTGTCAATCAATCCTCGGCACCTATCAGGCACACACAGGCTCCTGCCAGCCAGCAAGTTCAAGCACCTCTGCTTGAAAATAGCTGCAGTGACAGTGGAAAAGGAGGCATGTTTTCCAGAACGCTGCAAACTTGTGAAAACAATTCTGCCACTGGAACTGCGAATAGCCTTCGCGATCGCTACCTCTCTCAGGCAGGCAGCTCACTCCTGGGTGCTATAAATACACAGCAACAAACCCTACCGAGACTCCACGATACAGTAATGCTACAGTAAATTCTGGTGGAATGGGTTTTGAGGTGCACCAGCCTGCGAAAGAGGAAGAGAAATGGGAGACACTCACGTGTTTGAGGGAATGAAGAGGAAATACTTCTGCAACCTCATTTCCCTACCACTGAACACAGCTCTCCTGTACTTTGTCTGTAGCCTATGGTGCCCTGGCAGCCCATTCATGCATAGAAAGACTTGGCAGAACACATGGTTACCCTTACACTGAATTCTTTCCCCATGTGTGTTTAATATATCTCTGTGATCTGATTCAAGTAGAGCAGATTTGAATATCTCATTATACGGAGACCAATATGTCTTCATACACACAGTAATTATATTGTTCATTCTGATGTTAGAACACTGGATCTCTTGCTGAAAGTCAGAGGACTCACATGCATTTATAAGTCACTTAGACATAAGTGACTATGCTGACATTCAAATTCTAAACAAATTGTTAATGAGCTTCCTCACCTTTTTTTTTTTTTATTGCCAAAAAGCAGATTTCTCAGCCTCTGAGAGAAACAGAATGGAAGAGCTTAAATGAGAAGACGCACACACATGACTGCAGTCTAAGGAATAGAAGCCCATTTCTCAGCCAGTGTGAACTGCCAGAGCTGTGTTGGCTCCTTGGGGAGAGGAGAAAAGGCAGGAAAAAGGAGGGGATGGAAATAGTTTAACCACACTTCAGATGTCTACCTTTGTACTTCTGTAACAAAGATTTACCTAAGACTTCGCTAGTGTTTTCCCTCAATGGAAACACAGGCTACAGTCGGTTGTTTCTTTCCTTTCTGTGCTCCACTGCTTTTTCATTTAGTAGCCTTTTTGTTTTGATAATAGAAATAGTACTTGCGATGGTATTTAATGCCTACTCTTCAGGGTTTCTAAACAATGTCTGTGAAGTGCTTCAGGGCTGCAGGGTACAGGCAGAGGCAGACATAGGATAGGCTGACAAGGCAACACCTTATGTGACCAGAAGTCAGTTTTGCAGTTTAAAGGACATGCCTGTGACTACCACAGTGGCTAGCATAGGAGCACTTAGAATCATAGAATCATACAATCATTAGGGATTGGAAGGAACCTCGAAAGATCATCTAGTCCAATCCCCCTGCCACAGCAGGATCACCTAAACCAAGTCATAGTTCGTCATAACCACCTAACCAGTCAGGGTTAGAAGGAACCACAGGATCATCCAGCTCCTACAGCCCTGCCATGGGCAGGGACATCCCACCCTAAATCAGTTGGCCAGAGCCTCATCCAGGCCAGCCTTAAACACCTCCAAGGACAGGGCCTCCACCACCTCCCTGGGCAACCCATTCCAGACTCTCACCACTCTTACAGTGAGGAACTTCCTCCTCACATCCAGTCTAAATCCACCCATCTTCGGCTTTACACCATTCCCCCTAGTCCTGTCGCTACCTGACTTCCTACAAAGCCCCTCCACAGCCTTTTTGTAGGTCCCCTTCAGATACTGGAAGACCACAATAAGGTCACCTGGGAGCCTCCTCTTCTCCAGAATGAACAGCCCCAACTCTCTCAGTCTGGCCTCATAGGAGAGGTGCTCCAGCCCTCTGATCATCCTCGTGGCCCTCCTCTGCACTTGCTCCAGCACGTCCACATCCTTCTTGTAATAAGGGCTCCAGAGCTGGACACTACTCCAGGTGGGGAGACATGTCCCTTGGATGCAACCTGTGATGTCCCCACAGGTAATGCCTCAGGCAGGTTGCAGGCTTTCAGAGCACTCAACACCCAGACTCCACTCCATCACTACCTATGGGTATTGCGCACTGTTTTATAATTACCCTTTCAAGACCTACAGCCTTTGGGTGCTAATTGCTTGGCAGCCATCTTTTTATCCCTTTCCAAACCTTGATTCTTGAGGTCAGGTGTTGAAATGCCACTTGGGTGTCTGGGACCTGTGTTAGCAGCTGGCTTTCACTCCAGTTCCCAAGTCATTTAGTGTGGGGTCGGTATTCACTCAGAGTTCACTCTGACATTCATACCTTCATTATTATCCTGTGTTAATTAAATCTCATATTGTTCTTAATTGTGTGTGTGGCCCCTGAGACAATGTGAAGGATTCATTATTAAAAAGATAGGGTTTTATTTAGTGCAGAATTCAGTGCTAAGGGAGACCTCACTTCACCTACCCAGGGAAAAATCAGCAGTAGAAGGGAAATGACTACTGGCATATTGCTCAAGAGCAAAACCAGCAGGCAAGGCTAAAAGAGGTACAAGGAGGGTGAGTACAAGAAAACTCAAGCACATGTATTGAAATATAACCTCAGAGTAAATGGTATAAAAACCTTCACTTTCACTGATGTTGTGTATTACAAAAAATGTCTTGTGTAGAATACTAAATTTTCTGCACAAAATAATTCATTTGTGGGAAGGAAAGACGAGCAATGGGGTTACTGACTGAACCTGTGTGGCTTGGAGCTTCTCTGTGTGATCTGCAGTGATAACATATCCCCTCTCCCTGCTCATGGGTTGCAGAGGCCATCTGTGGGCTTAACTCTGGGCTTGTTGATCTGCTCTTCCACTGTCCTGAACTTCTTCTCACCTTCTGTGGAAAAAAAAGATACCACTATGCAGCAAAGTACGTAACTCCTTCAACGGGTGGCAAACGTTTGGTAACAGGATTCCTTGTCAATCTATGCAGCTCACATCACATATTCAGAGTGAGCTGCTGTCCCTGGTGAAAACTGCAAGGGTGTGTGCCTTCTCAGCAGTAATACAACATGATGCTCCCATGACGTTGTCCTTTACAGGCTACCTCCTGTCTCTCTCCTTGTTTGTGGGAAAATAAATCAACATAGTGTGTATGTGCTTGTTCTCAGAAACTTCCAGATGTTTTTGCTGATTTCCACGGCTTTAGTCAAACCACAGAAGAGGTTCTTCCATTGCTTCCCATATGAAAAAGGAGTCCTGGTTGAATACAGCCCATACTAGCTGTCAAAGGGATGGGTTCCCAGCAGGTTTTTGGCATTTGATACACCAACATATGTGAACAGGTTGATATGATTAAGGTTAACGAAGGAGAGACAATTCCAGACTTTTTTAATTATTGTACAGCATTAAATATTTGCTGGTGCTTTTTATTCTGAAGCAGTTGGGAAGCCATTTAATGTTCATAATGGCAGCCTGATGGTTAATAGATAAGGGACATTCAATCCTTCTTCTACCATTACTCTGACCATAAACCACACTTGCGAGCAGAAAAGAATGCGACACGAAGTAGAATTTTATTTCTGGATGCCTAAGTTTTAAAAGCTTCAGTACCGACAAGAGAAAAACTACACGGGCTTCATTTTCATAGTGTTCAGTAAAAAGTTATTGGGAAGTGATTCAGGGACCTCTACAGCTGTAAAAGCAAGAGGACCAAGGGGACAGAAATCAGCGTAGCCAGCATGCTACAGTTTGCTGGTTGGCTTGGGTCTCCTTCCAGCCCCGCAGAATTCCCAGTTCTCTTTGTGCTGTACTCAGGAAGGGCACAAAGCTGTTTTCTTTCCAGACGATTTTACCGATGGGCCTGACTGCTTAATTGGTTTGGCAAAGGATACCAGAGCTCCACCATTTGTCTGCGCTTCCTGTTTGCTTCTGGTCTGTAATTCAGGCTGCAGAAGCGCTCTTGAAAGTTTAGTGTGGTATGGTGTGGCAGATTGTGTAGCAGATTGTGTGCCTTCGTATTTGGTGACAAATTTGGTGTTATTTAGACGGCCTTAGTTAGCTCTTGACCCTCCAGCCCCTTGACTACTCATTTCCAGCTCCTTCTCACCACAATGCTTAGCCAGGTGTTTATGCAGCCATGGAGTTCAGCAGTTCAGGGAAATGATGTAGTGGGAAAAGCAGATCTGGCTTCCCTCACCTTGTTCACTCTTTGCTCCTGCAGGTAGCTGTGCCAGCACTGCCCAGGACGCCAGCCCTCCTGCTGAAGGGCCACTTGAGGAAGTGCCCAGTCACCTCCCTGTGGAAGCACAAGTCTCAGCAGAGTCATCACAGCATCTGCCTGGAGTTCGCACTTCTTTTTCAGCTTTTGCCCGCTGGAAGCAGAGTTTTCGTGTCCGTGTGACCCACTTAGCTCAGTTGTATTCCACTTCTACTTTTTCAATACAATGTTCTTGGAGATGAGTGCACCTTAAAGATGGAAAAGGAGGATGTGCCCATTAAAATTTTTCCAACAAAAACCTATGAAACAATATAGGGTGCATGTGGCTCCTTATGCAAGCCTGCATGTGTTAATTAATCCTTTAGCATTGCTTAGTCTTCCTACAAAGTCAGGATCATGAGGTGCTGCAGTGTAAGACATGCGCTTTACCAAGGTTGCACAACTTGATTTAAAAGTGATTTCTTAAAGATTTGTGTTACTACTGCAGTTGTTACAATAGACAAATTCGGAGATCTTTTAAAACAGAAACATCAGGGTATGACCAAGGAGTAGCAGGGCTTAAGCTAGCAGCGTGTTCACAGCCCAGAAGGCCAACTGTATGATGCACTGTGTTAAAACAAGTGTGGCCAGCAGGTTGAGGGAAAGGATACTGTCATTTTACAGGTGAGACTGCATCTGGAGTACTGTGTCCAGCTCTGGAGCCCTCACCACAGGAAAGACATGAACCTGTTGCAGTGGGTCCAGAGGAGGAGTACAAAAATGATCAGAGGGCTGGAGCAACTCTGCCATGAGAATAGGCTGACAGAGTTGGGGTTTTTCAGCCTGGAGAAGGCTCTGGGGAGACCTTATAACAGTCTTTCAATACCTAAAAGCAGCCTATAAGAAAGATGGAAACAGACTGGCAAGGCCTGTTGCAACAGGACAAGGAGTAATGGTTTTACGCTAAAAATCACAGAATCACAGAATGTTAGGGATTGGAAGGGACCTCAAAAGATCATCTAGTCCAATCCCCCTGGCACAGCAGGACCACCTAGATCCAGTCATACAGGAACATGTCCAGGTGGGTTTTAAACATCTCCAGTGAAGGAGACTCCACAACCCCCCTGGGCAGCCCGTTCCAGTGCTCCGTCACCCTCAGTGGGAAGATGCTGATGTGGAACCTCCTGTGCCCTAGCTCACACCCACTGCCCCTTGTCCTATCATTAGATGACAGTGAGAAGAGCCTGGTTCCATCCTCCAGACACCCACCCTTCACATATTTATAAACATTAGTGAGGTCGCCCCTCACTCTCCTCTTCTCCAAGCTAAAGGGACCCAGCTTCTTCAGCCTCTCCTCATAAGGGAGGTGTTCTACTCCCTTCATCATGAAGGTCTGTATCTCTCTGGTCAGCTGTAAAAATAAAGATTCTGCATTCCCCTATTAAAATTTAAACTGAAAGCTCTAAAGTGTGCTCTAATTGCCTCATAAAGGATTTGCGTAAGTTTGCAGTAAAAATGGAAATACTAAACACATGCAATCTCTGAAATACTGGAATTTGCACCTTTCTAAATATTTCATCCTTGTAATTTATTGAGAAAAAGTTACTGGAAGACCTAAAAGAGGGGAGATTTCAAAGAAGTGTCAGAAAGAAGTTTTTAACAATGACGGTGATGAAACAATGGAACAGGTTGCTCAGAGAAGTGGGAGGTGACCTACCCCTGAAAGCACTCAAAGTTAGGTTCAATGGGGCTTCGAGGAACCTAATATCGTTGAGGATGTCCTGGTTCACTGTAGGAGGATTGTACTAGGTGACCTTACAACCAAAGGTCCCTTCCAACCCAAGCTATTGTATGATTCTCTCTTAGCTTAAAAATACTATTTTTGTCAAGTAGCAAAAAAAAAAAAAGACAAAGCAATTTAGGATCCGATTCCAGTTCAAGAGGGATGTGGAGCTGCCAGAGGGAGTCCAGTNGGCTCACCTGGATGTGTTCCTGTGTGACTTGGTCTAGGTGATCCTGCTGTGTCAGGGGGATTGGACTAGATCTTTCTAGTTGGGGACTAGATTGGAGGTCCCTTCCAATCCCTAATGATTCTATGTTTCTATGATTCTATGATTCTATTTTCATAGAGCTCCACTGTAATCAGTGGAACTTTGCTGATTTACATCATCACTTTTTGTAATTTAAATTAATTCTTACAATAGGTTTATTTTTGGCCTGAAGAAAGGATTTGCAGGTTAGGATTGATCTTTTTTCTGAATTATGAGAGCAACTCCAGTTTTATTTTAAATTTGCTTTTACTATTGTCGGTAGCTTTTGTCTCTCATCCTCATAATTTATCTGTTAAAAGTTCTTCTGAGTGTCAAATACTTAAGAGTATATCTCAGATTCTCAGGTGACTAAGATAGTCTTCTTTCTTTAATTAAAAAGAAGAAGATTGAGTTTCAGGGCAATCATGTTTTGATATTCCCATATGTATCTAAAGTCACTCAGATTAGGACAACTGGGCTTCAGTTTTTTAAATTAGAGATTGTTAAATTGGACACTGAGAGTGCGTGTCCCTATCTGACTAAAATGCCAGTGATTTTAAACATTACAAGGTAAGTCCTCATCAGCTCCTACAGATGCTAACTGGAATGCTTTATGACTCTGTTCTGACCTCATTTCTCACACTGTAAACCTGGTGTCACTCCAAACGAAATAGAATTACTCTAGGTTTAGATACCGTAATGAAGGTTAAAGTCTGTCTCTAAGCTCCATATCTATGTGACTTTTGAACACATCCAGGCATGGTGATTCAACCACCTCCCTGGGAGGCCTGTTCCGATGCCTGATAACTCTTTTAATAAAGAAATTTGCCCTAATAACTAAACTAAACTTTCCCTGGTCCAAGTTGAGGGCATTTCCTCCAGTCCTATTACTTGTTACTTGTGAGAAGCTATCAACACCCATGTCCACACAACCTCCTTTCAAGTAGATGTAGACAGCAATAACATCATCTCTGAGTCCTGTTCAGACTAAGTAGCCCCAGCTCCTTCAGCTGCTGCTAGTCAACATCACTGAGTAGTGCAGGACTAGGCTTCCTTGACTGAGTCTGAGAGAGAGGTTTTATGGGACAGATGAGGTGTGCCAGTGCCACACCATTCTGTGTGACTAGCTTTTCACACAGAGTTGGTAAGAGTCAATGGTCAGCATCACTTACAAGGTCTTCCATGTTCATACAGGCCCTGGGGCAGCTAAACTGTTTCCCAATCCAGGCGGAGACTCTTTGCTCTTCTCCATTCCAGCCTCTGGAGTCTGCGTGTCATCAGCCAGCAGATAGCCCTAGCTTGCCAATCAAATGTGTACAAAGCATACAGCACCAGAGTTTCCAGCTGTGGTCAGAGCCTCTGCACAGAACAGGTAGGCAGAATATCCATTACAACTTGACTCATTTTGCTTATGGGTAAAGGAATGTGATTTCAGAGTATGAGATTCCACCTCAGTCTCCTCCAAACTTGCCCCATCTATTCCCCCTTGATGTTCCTGGTATTGGGCAGACTGAGAGAGTTGGGGCTGTTCAGTCTGGAGAAGAGGAGGCTCCCAGGTGACCTTATTGTGGCCTTCCAGTATCTGAAAAGGGCCTACAAAAAGGCTGGGCAGGGACTTTTTAGGATGTCAGGTGGTGACAGGACTGGGGGGAATGGAGCAAAGCTGGAGATGGGTGGATTTAGAGTGGATGTGAGGAGGAAGTTCTTCACTGTGAGAGTGGTGAAAGCCTGGAATGGGTTGCCCAGCAAGGTGGTGGAGACCCCATTCTTGGAGGTGTTTAAGGCCAGGCTGGATCAGGCTCTGGCCAGTCTGATCTAGTGTGGGCAGGGGAGTAGGAACTGGATGATCCTGTGGTTCCTTCTAACCCTGACTGTCTGTATGACTTGGTATGGGTGATCCTGCTGTGGCAGGGGGATTGGACTGGGTGATCTTTCAGGGTTCCTTCCAATCTCTAATGATTCTATGATTCTATGTTGTCTCAAGTTTGATAAAATGCACCATCTTGCTCTTAAAACAATGGAGGCGTGGCATTGAAAATCGTATCTCCACTGCATTTTTGTGGTGAAAACAAGGTCTCTAGATGGTGGATGAACTGATAGTGAAGGGTCAATAAGACAGCAGATAGCATGATGGTTCTGTTTACCTTTATAGATTTAGCCACCATGACAAACTGAGATACCAGCAGACCCCTGGATGATCAAGGGCTGTGCAAAACCCTGGTGTGGCATATCTTATTAGGGGTGGCAATGGCAATGGAACAATGCAGTGAACAGCAAGAGTGAAAAGCATAGTGCAAAACAGCACACGCCACTGTGTGAGCACACTTTCAGCTTCAAACTGACTAGTAAATGTAATTTGAATTGTTAGTTTCCAGATAAAATTTACATCCCCTTCCTCTGCATTTTTCTGAGAATCATGATCTTTCTCACCAGCAGAGATATGGCTCAGATTTCCATGCGTGTCTTCTTTTTTCCATAGCCAATCATCTTTCATTTACAACATACCCTTCTGTTGCCATCAACGGCCCTTAGCAGCCCAAATCAAGCCCATACCTGTCCTGGTTATTTTATCTGTCATTTTACTTGACACTAGATAAAATGGATTTTGACAGAGTACTCAACACTTGCAAGGTGGCTACCATGATCAAGAACATCCTACTTTTCACTACTGCTTGCAAAAGGCATAGAAGCAGCAGTGAGATACACTGGTATCCTACTGCTGATACAACATCCTAGAAGTAGTGTGAGATCTTTGTTTTTAAAATAGGAGAACTGACCCTCCTCAAGAAGCTCTTGAGAAGTATCATAGAATCATTAGGAATTGGAAGGGACCTCGAAAGATCATCTAGTCCAACCCCCCTGCCACAGCAGGATCACCTAGACCAAGTCACACAGGAACACATCCAGGAAGGTCTTAAACATCTCAGAACTAATTCAGCTGGTCTAGATTCCCACCCTTCTGATGAGCCAAGGCCAGCTGAAGAGTAGAGTGAGACAGCAGGCAATGGGGTCCAGCATACAAATAATGCATGGGGCATTCAAATAAAGCATACATGTGCCAGGTATGAAAGGGGTGAAATGCATTCGGATGAATAATGCATAAACACAGAACTAACGACTGCAGAACGGGTGTTACAGAGAGGCTAAAAATACTGCCACAGACATGACACAGACAGCTCTATAACATCAGAGGTGCAGTACTCACCTCTGACTTGGAAGGGCTTTGGCCACATCTCTGCTCTTGATTAGGAAGAAGATGGAACTGAACACTGCTTTCTTACATGAACATCTAAAATGGACCAGAAGTGGATCCCATTAAGCAGTAGCATGTGCTTATCTGTGCATGTGCTGCAGAGGAATTGTTCACACCCAGTGAGAGCTGCAAAAGGCAGCAGGCACCTGAGACAAACTGCCATCAGTGGAAATCATCAGCAAGGAAGTCTTCTGCATTGCTCAGTTTGTGATTTATCCTGGGCCTGTATTTAAATACACTAAAGACAACTTGAGGTGAGGGTGTCCTTTCAGCATTTAGGCAACCTCATACCCCTCTCCTACATTGCACAATACTTTCTCTTCCATCCTCTAACTGATCTCATGTGATCTGAAGTGGCTGAAATAAGTAAGGATAGTAATGGTTATTGTGTCATGTTTACATGCATTGGTGTGCATTAGAAACAGGAGAGAGAAATGATTGTGGTCAAGTGAACTACTGTAGGATAAAGACGGATAAATAATTCAGATTCTCATTATAACATAAGAGTGCAGTTCCAATAGAGAGGACGGAGACTGTCTTTGTGCAAATTGGTATGCAGTGGCTGTTTAGTAGCCATAGCATGTAACCTAGCATTAGTATTAACATAAATCAGTGGCAAGAATTAACAATATTTCTAAAGTCTTATATGATAACTGGATACACACTACATTGTTTAGTCCTCCTGGGCATTTTAATAATCATGTAATAGAAATGGAGTAGCTGAGATATTCTTTATATTGCTCTATGAAAGGTCTTTAACACAATGTCTTTAGCAGACAGTTTTGATAGAATGTGTTGTACAGAAAGAAATATGCCTATTTTGGTAATATGGGTATGTTTCATTAGCTCAGCCCGCAGCGATATGACATTACATTTAAAAAGGAATACAATTAATAACAATGAGAGGGGTTTTTTTAGCTCTCAGAGTGTAGCTGGAGGAACTGAGCAAGGTATCAGGGCAATTAAATAGAGGCACTGTATTACCTTTGTCTGAACACCCATAACATCATCTTGTCTCAATATGTTGAATAGAAGATTTCTTTGCAGTAGGATTCCTAATTTATTTTGATGCTTCCTATAACAGAGGTAATAATAAGATGGACTTTTTTATTAAGCTTGTAAAATGTACAAATCTTGGGAATTAGTGGGTCTGTGGATTCATACATTTTCCATTCTCCATAGAGTATGGAATGATTGTATAAGATCTACACACAATAGCTTCTCAGAGTGGAACTTAATGGAACCATCACATCAGCACTGTGGAAAAGTACAAAATGCTGCCGGTCCATGTACAGCACATGGATTAGGTAACTGGAATCCAGGGAAAAAGTTATACTAAGACTATTAAAGTAATCAACATGGGTATTATTTTATTCAGCATTAACCTTTATGTTTTCCATTAAATGACAGTGAAACTGGTGAAACACAATCCTTCCCTAGAGTAATGGTATCCAGCATTTCTTTCATCTCGAAAGAGGTTTCTTAATATCTTGCAGTCCTAAAAATGCTATTTTTTCCCCCACTGCAGGTCAGATTTAATAACAGTAACAGGAGATAAATGGATTTGGCTCAGCTGAGCCTTCAGCAGCCCTGTGGGTGAGAGGCAGGGATCTCTGCCCTCCCAGGAGAAGCAGCATCAGAAGGCAGCAGGGACATGGCAAACATGGCCCCAGGGGACTGAGTTCTTCTTTCCACTCTGGACACAGTCCTTTCCATTGTGCTTACTTCTCTACTGAAGGCCCTTCTGCTCATCCCAGTCTGGCCTGCAAGACTGAGTGGGAAGGAGTCAAGGACATAACTTGAGGCTCTGCCACAACTGACACTCAAATGTCTGTGGATGCTTTGAGAAAGGTCATAGAATCACAGAGCAAGATCATCTAGGGAAGATCACACAGGAACACATCCAGTTAGGTTTTGAATGTCTCCAGAGGAGACTCCACAATCTCTCTGGGCAGTCTGCCTCAGAGCTCTATTACCCTCACTATGATTTTT
Source organism: Rhinopomastus cyanomelas (assembly GCA_013400115.1). Lineage (NCBI taxonomy): Eukaryota > Metazoa > Chordata > Aves > Bucerotiformes > Rhinopomastidae > Rhinopomastus > Rhinopomastus cyanomelas. The sequence goes on from VXBP01008680.1 coordinate 358,883, forward strand.
TTTCCATATGTTTAGATGGAAACTCTCACGTTCCAGTTTGTGTTCATTAGCCCTCATCAAGTCACTGGGCACCACCAAGAAGAGTCTGGCTCCATCCTCCTGACTCTTGCCGATTAGATATCATATGTGTTATGAGACATCCCCTCAGTCTGCAGTTCTCCAGGCTAACCAGACACAGGTGTCTCTCCTTCTCATAAGCCGCAATCTCCAGCAGCAATTATCAGGTTGAAAGTGTCTCTTTTGCCAGAGCAGCCCTCTTGTCCTGCTCGTTACCTCATGGCTGCAACATTTACATGGGAAAAAGCACTTGGCAGAGACCAAAGCAGAGGTGACCTTCTCCTCTCCTCACACCTCCATGTGGTTGGTGCCATGTTATGGGCGCCTGGCATCAGCAGCACACCGGAGGCCAAGGGGAAGCACCGTCTCAGGGCCTCAGGGCAATTAATGAACAACTCTGTAGCTGTCCATGAGTAACGTATTACAGAGAACACTTTCCTAACCCACGGAGACGCTGTGGCAGCACCTGGGTTAATGGCACACAGTGCCAGTTGCCCTGGCCCTGCTTATGCAGCAGCACACGACGCCTTGAGCCACTTCATGGCTCCAGAGTGCTGGGGATGCCCCGGCCCCTGCTAAGCATTATTGACAGACCCATCAGAGCCTGTAATACACTGGTGGCCCCATCACAGAGCTGGGGGCCACATGCAATCGCTGTGGCAATGGCAGGTAGCAAGGCCTGCCAGGAGGGGTGTGGCAGCAGGGCCCGTCAGCCATGTTGGTAGGGCCTATCGACCCGCCAGGGCCTTGGCGCGATTGACCGCGCCAATTTGCTGGAATTTATGGTATCGACACGGGGCTGATTAACATTTTGCACCAGAGCAGTTCAATACGGGCTGGTAACAGCTTTTAATGATTAATTGACTTTTTATGATTCCACCCCGGCGCTGTCAGCGAGCTGTGAATGGCGAGCCGGTGCCTCCCCGAGCCGCTCGCCGCTGGCACGGGGCAGTGATTGAGTGCCTGGGAAATTAGTGTCCTCGCTGTCTCATTTCATGAAAAATAAATGCTATGACATTTAATGCAGACCTTAATTTGGAGCTGAACGGAGCAGATCATTTTGTGATTTAATAATAAACAGGTAAATAGCGACACTTGTTTAGCATTTTACAAGGTAGGTGGACAGATCACAGAGGTGAAGCGAGGTGGGCGTCACAGCAACGGCAGAGCTAAGGTGAGGTAATGAGACTTGGAGGTGTTTTAATGATAGCAGCAGTATGAGTTTACACAGCATCATGGCCCACTTCAGGTACGATCTTCCCCCCTCACGGCCGTCTCACTCTTTCCTCCTATAATCTCATCGTTCCTGCACTAGCTGTAAAAATATCTGACACATACCATGATATATGAAAAAAAAAGATGTCACCTACATTTAATCAGTTACCTAAACCAAACATAAACATTATGGGAAAACTGCAGAGGAAAACAAAATTTTATTATACTCCGTTACAACTGAAAAAAGCTGTCGTGAGGGCTATGTGCTGTCAGCTCCTACCTTCGTGCTTCCCGTGTTCATATTTATAGCCTATTCTTTTGCATTCATTTTAATTAAAAAGATTGTAAGTTTATTTTTAAATAACTGTCTAAACAAAATGTCATATCATGCATGTTTATACATACAAAACTAAAATGGCATATTTTGATTCTCTTTGAAATGTTATTCTCTGCCTTCCCACTACTTCATCAACCCTCTTTACTCAAGCTGACTTGCAGTAAAATGAGGCCTCAATGGGCCAGATCCTTGAATCATTTTGACCCACTTTGGAAGAACTGAAGAGCTGCTGAAGCTCTCCATTCTAGGATTCCCTTGGCATAAGGGAGTTCCTAACTGACAGAGCCAACTCCTACGCCACCTGTTCCCACAAAACCTGTTTAGAGGACCCTAGCAGGGGCAGAATAGGGGTGCAATTGAGGTGTTTCTACATTTTCCCTCCTCCTTTCCAAGACGCTCATGGGGGCAATAGCTAACCTGTTAAAGTGCTGCATGAACCCCAGAAACAGAAAGCTACAGCAGGCTCCTCTGCAGGTTTTCACACCCCTCTGAGCAGCACTCTTTGTTCCTTTAACAAATCGGGTGGGATACTCCAAGAAGCTGTACAGACAAGGCCAGCTCCAAAGGCTTTTCTCTTTTAACCAGAATCACTTTATGGAAGTCCTTGTCAAAGACCAATCAGACAAAGAGCTAAACTGCAAAACTGATCAGCCAGTAGCCTCTGGGGAAATGGGAGAAACCTCTGGACATGGCTGACTACATCCACATCTTAACCCTGATCAACAGAAGTCTGAAGAACTCATCTAATAGCAGCCCTCAGTGCTGTCACTCCAGCTACGTGATTCCTGAAAAGGGATCTGTAGCTCTTGAATTAAAATTCACAGTGCTGAGCAAGATACCTAAAGCTCTGTGTACACTGGATGCTTGCCTACAGATTTGTCCTGATGAGCTTTGCTACCCCCCTGGCACTGGGGTCTACATGGAACACACTCTTGAAAATAATGTTAGCTGAGAGGTAGTTGTTGCATGAAAGGCAGGGGGGGAATTGGATAATCTAGTGAGGAATAAACCTCCTTAGCTCTTAGCCAGGTTCTCCTTTACTAGAGGGGGCTTGAGCAGCTGATACGCAAACCAGCATTCAATTGAGGAGCCGTCAGATTCACAAATAGCATTAATTTTACTACAGGTCTGACACTGGACTTTCACAAACCAGCCCTTATGCTGTTCATTTGGTCCATCTTCTCGGGAGTGGTCGGTCTGACACCTAGACACTTATCAACAGCCTTTGTGCTGTAGGTCTGTAAGAAACAGTCAGGAATATGAGCAGTATCATCTATTGACACATGTAGCAGATATTTGATATTGCCATGGATCGATTTGGAGAAAGCACTATACCTAAAGCAGACATTAATTTGCAGAAAGCACTATAGACCTAAAAGGGATGCAAACAAACATACAAAATACAGACGCACAGCAAAGTTAACTGAGGCAGAAAACTTACCTGTCCTGGGGATCTGAAGGGGAGGAGTGGTATGATCCTTTTGGTGTGGGATTCATCTTTCTTCTCCACCTTTCCCTCTATGCTCCATCTCACACCATCTCGACTCCTTCTCCTTCCTACTTCAGTCCCCCAAAAGTCTGAGATTTTGTACTGTGTTATGTGTTACGTGTGTGTGTGAGGAGGCTGCAGACAGAGTCTCACTGGGGGTAGCACTAAGCACAAAGATCTTGGTGGGCAATTTAGCTTTTGATTAGCTTATCCAGTGTTCAGCCATTATGCCACTCGCTCTTCCGGGAAGAGAGATTAAGAACACTTCAGTCCATCCTTTTGTGTCAATACAGCTCCACATCTGGGAACCTTCGCTCTCTCAGATGGGGTCTGATTTTAGGCATAATCTAATGGATGCTTATCTTTCTGTTGACTCAGCTGATAATATTCTCTTTCCTTCTTGTTTGTGCTCTGCTCCTCAACAGTAGCAAGGGATGGCTTTTTAAACCATTTCTCAACTGTTGCTGCTCAACTGCCACCTGACAGCAGGAGCACTCCCCTCCTTCTCAGTCAGGCAGACTGAGAAAGGGGTGGGGTGCACAGTCCTCTCAAGTGAAGTCTGTCTCAGACTCCACACAGTGAACCTATCTCAGCAATGTGGTGCTGAGGAGGAACCTTGACATGCAGTTTCTTTGTATTGTGTTTTTTTTAACACCACCCCTCCAGTCCTTGCTTCTGTCTCTCAGCCCAAGCTTCTGTGCAGCTGGCACATTCACAGTGTGACAGCATACTGCACTGTGCACGGGACAAACCAAGATTTGTCTCGCAGTACGCAGCTTTCCTGCCCTAAGGGAGAGCAAGCAGAGTAGGTCCCAGGGCTACTGCAGCTATAAGAGGGTGGGGGAATCAGTGAAACATGTCAAAGAACCATGCTTGGATGCTGCTGTCACTGGGTAACTGGTGGAATGACTGCTTATCCTGGGAGGGGAAGCAGGTTCTCTGATACATAATCTAGCCTCTCACTTCATAATGCAGTCAGCAAGCCTGGCTTTCAAGGATGCAGGACACTGGTTAAACAGATACTATAATAGCCCATTATAACCTGGGCAAAGGTCAGTCTAAGCCACTGCCCTCGCTTTGCTTGTGCTAGCAGCTGACCCTCAAGAGAGCTCAAATGTGTCCACACTGAAAGCCTCTCTCTACTGACACAGCTGTTTGAAGATCTAGGCTACAGCGTATGTGTATTTCTTACACTAAAGTCTTGAGTTACATTACAAACTTAAGCTAAGGTGTAAGCAACATGCAGGTTTAAGGTAAAGCTTAAATTCAGTGGACATTGGTTGAGCTAGCATTTGGAAAGTAACCATGTGAAGATGGGTACGGTGAGACCTATGCCTGCTCCTGTCAGGTATGGTGACCCAGCTCTGGTCCCACAGGTCTCTACCCATACAACTACATCACTGGCTCACAAGTCTTATCTGGACCAGAATGAGATAGAATCATTTAGCCTGGATCACAGATAGAGGAGACATGTCTGTCCACGGTCACAAATGTAAACCAAACATAAGAAGCTAAGTGTGACACCAAGCCAGGCCCAGTGAGGGGAAGTTTTTCTTCCTGTCAGGGCTACAGTTAAATGTGTCTTTGAATGTCAGCTTCTGAACTGGGCTGTCTTGTGTTTTGCTACCTTAGTCACAGATTTGGAGATAGGTGGTTTGTCTCTGTTCTCCCTTGGGATGGTGCTGGTGGCAGTGACACCACTTTTAGCTAGTAGCTTGTTGAATATCTGCCCTGTAAGTGAGACTCTAGACCTGTCTCAGTAGACTCTACAGTGGTGTAGGAACGAAAGATGTGTCTCACCAGAAGCATTTAGGTGGGAGTGGGAAAACAATGTGCTGCTGTTTTCTGTGCATTTCTCTCACTGCAGCTTCAGAGACACAGCTCATAAAGCCAGAGTGAGCAGGAAGAAGCACTGCGAGTGGGGCAGGTGATGGCATTTCCTCTCAGAACGGGGAGCTCTGAATGCCCGTTTTGGTCAGTGTCTGTCTACAGGCAGTACAAGCGCAGCACCTCGCCTGTGCTCTGTTTAGCACTTGGCTGCACCACGGCCTGCTTCAGTGTGAGTTAGGATTTAGTTCTCTCTCCTGCTACTTCTTCTCTCTCAAGGCATGTCTCCTTAAAAGACCTTCAAATCTATACGTTAGACTAAAGAGAACTATTTCTCAAAGTATTCCAGCTGCCAGGCAATTGCACACAAGGTAGACAGCAGCTGACGCGTTTGAAAGGAAGTGGCTGAGAATGCTGAAACCAAGATCCTAGGAGGCTGTGCTGACACGGTCTTTTGCAGGGGGAGGTGAGCCTGTTTTGTCCTTTTTCCAAGCCAGCTGGGGAACTGCTTTACTGTTAGCTGATCCTGAGCTAATGCAACTGCACAGCTTCAGATTCAAAAGTTTCTAGTTAGCACTCTGTGCCCCAGAAAATAAACAGGGGAGGTCTCAACTGTTGTCAGAAGCCAGAATAGTCCTATGCTCTGGTCCTGTACAGGCAAACCCTGTTGGTTCTGACCCAGCAAGGTGTGAGGTGGGGAGGGCCTAGCTGGTGAAATAGGATCCATTCAGCTATGTAGCCCTGTAGCAGAACCAGTTCAAGATGTAAGACCAGCAGCCTGTTAATTTTTCTATGTTCTATTTAGAAAAAAACCCCAACTCAAACCAAACCAAACCAAACAAAAATGCAGTAGTGCTACTTGGTTCAGACTGAGATCAGGAAAATAAGGCAGAAGTCTGCATCTTGGTAGTTACTGCCTCTGATTCTTTATGTCCATGGCAGGACAAGCATTTTCTGCTGCAGCTAAAAGAAGTCCCAGCTCCTCTGCAGGAAAGCTCTACTCCTTTCTACTCAAGCTGGCTGTGGATAGGAGTGGATGGGCACATCCTGTAAGAACTGTGGTGAGCACCTAAGGAAGTCCCACTGGGAAGCATATGTGCCTGGGAGATGCCTAATCAAGATTGGCAGTAATTTGTGTGACCCTCAGACTGCACTTACATTCTGCCTAGGCTGCATTTTAGGCACATAAAAGACAGTTTGGGATCATGCCCAGATTCATCTCATAGTGCCTTGAAGAAATTTTCCCTGCTTACCTGCAAAAATTAGACTTTATGCTTCCTGCTCCCTCAGTTAGGGAGCCAAGGAAGTGGAAAGCATCCTGCGGTGTCTGACTAGGACAGCAGGACAAGAGCCACAGGAGAAGATGAACCGTGTGTGCAAAATCTCAGCCCTAAAGAAGACCCTGTCAAAAATTCCACTGACTTCAACGGCTTTTCTGTGGCTGCATGTCCTTGTGCCTGACCACAGATTCCTTTTAAATGCACAGTGTTAATGAGTTGTGTGACTATTTCAAAGGGCAGAACACAACCCTTGTTTTTATTACAACACAGTATCTGCACTCTGAGTAGCAAGCAGCATCCATTTACATCAGGCAATTAGAGTACTGTGGTATTAAGAAAATGTTTCTCTCACAATGTTGAATGAATGGCATTAAATCCTGTGTTTTGCTGCGTTCCTCTCCATTATATTGCATTTTGGGCCATACACAAACTGGATTTACTGACTATTCCCATATTCAGCCTCACTGACTTTTCCTTAGGTGCACGACTATGGATACAGGGGAGGAGCATGGTGGCCTGTATTTATAATGACATCTCTGACACTTATCAATTAAAAAAAAATACAGTAAAATTTTGAGCAAAAAAAATATTCATCACCTCAGCAAGAGAGACGACTGTTTTGCTGCAGCCAGATTCCAGCCATCCCTCAGCAAAATTCCATGCATTACCTTTTTTCACAGGTTCTGAGGGCAACTACCAAGAAAATTTCCACCTGTAGGCACTGATTTTGTTTTGGTTTTATGACACCCCTTCCAGATTTATAAGATAATTTAATTAGGCTTCTTATAGATTTCTTTGGCAATTTTTGAATATATATATCTCCTCCTTGATTACGATCCCCTTTAACTCACTGGATGTCCCAAATTATAAGCTTTGCATGGAATCAGTTGCCTTTGGCTATGTTTGGTATTATGTTACCTTCTGTTCAGTTAACGGTGTGGAGATAGGCCATAAGCACTGGAAAAACCTCAAAGCTCTTTTCTGCTGTTTTGAAATTGAGAAAGCAGAAACATAATTGCTTTTGTTGGATCACAATCCTGAATAGCAGAAGACTTTTTAAACATCTGCCATTCCTTTGCTTTACGTCTTCTGTCTTTTTTGTCTACTGTTCATTATTCTACATTTTATTCACTAATGAAAAATTCTATCCATGACAACACTTTCATATGCTATAAGATGACTGGGATTCAATGCATTTAATCTGATCTAGTCCTACAGAAAACCTTAATAGAATGTGACAATATGTGTTAATTCTATGAGGTTTGTATTTCTTTCTTGCTTGTGCAGTATCTGATCTGCCCTGCCTACAATCTCAGCGCAATCTCCTGGAACCCTGACTGTTAACAAAGCCAGTCTCCCAGGATGTATTTACAACACCTATTGCACTCAAACAACACCATGTAGCTATAAGGGAAATAAATTTTGGGTTCTCTGTCACCTGCTCTCATCCAGCTCTGTGCCAAATCTGGCAACAGCTTAGATTCTGCAAAGATCAGGTATCAGAATTGTTCTGTTTTACATGGGATTCTCTCTGACAGAAGAACTCTTGTGTCTCCATTTGCCAGGTTCCCGCTCCACTTTATCAGTAATCGAATTACTCAATATGTCTCTCTTCCTTTTTTTTCCTTTTTAATACCATGTCAAATACCTGTGGTGATACCAGCATTCATTCCCAGGGAAATGTAGCAGGCAGAAATAACGTCGATTCCCAAGTGGGCAGAATAGTCTGTTCATTCTGCAGGGAATAGCTATCCCTATTCAATAGTAATATTGAAATTAAGAAATAACATTCTGTCTTTTAACATGGGAAGACAATACAAACAATTGGGAATTTCCTAATGAGTCTGTTACTAAAACAGTGTCTAGAGGAAACCTGAGCATTTCGTCAATTGAAATGTGGCTTTTTTTTCCTGGTTTGGGCATAATGCTCAGCGTCAACACCACAAGTATTTTCAGTGCTACCTGGGAATAAGGGGGAATGAAAGCAAGAGGCTTTTGAAAAGTCACTTCTGATTATGCTCATTTAAGAGCTAAGTATTTCAAAAGCAGTGAGGGCCAAATTTTCAAGGGCCAATAGTCCCCAGTTGGATCCAGATTTTCAGAAAGATTCCATTCTCATTTACACTTCTCAATAGAGCATTTTTCCACAAGTGCTCAGCAGCCAGCAATTCTTTCTGGCCAGGAAGCCATTGAGAAAACTGGCCTTTTTTTTCAGTGCCTAAAAGAGAATGGGGAGCTCTTTTGTGAGTCAGGTTCTTCAGACAAGTCCTGCCTGATGAGCCTGGCTCTCAGGAAAGCAGTGGAATATAACTTTCCTCTCTGAAACCTCTAGAGGCACCAGGAGCTAGAAAGACCCAACATACTGCTGGGCAGAGATAGCTCTGAGAGAGCAACTTAGAGACTGGAAGCAATGGAGAAACACCCCTAATTCCTCCTGGAGCTGTGCAATGTATGCAGGAACAAGTATTTCCATGAAAACCAGAATTAGTCCAGAAGCCTGGTTTCCAGTGGAGTTAGTGCTTCACGGCTGACTGACATTTTAAATGAATTACACTGCTGCTGCAGTGCGCACGCTGCCCTTATCAGGCGCTGGAGAATCCATAGGGGAGAGAAGCCTTGGCTGGGGAGTGGATTCCCTTATATCTAATAAGGTATAAGCTCTGACTAAAGCTTTCCTTCACATACATCCAGTCTCTCTCCCAGGTGGGTTCACTCCGTGTCAGACAAGAGCTGTGCGTGGGCTGCAGCTTTTCCATCAGTAGGAAAACTCGTCAGCATTCTGTTTTCACAAAAACTTACAAACTTGCTTATCTTTGAAGCCTCTGCCTTTCTTCCAGGTTCAGCTACGTTTGGCCAATGGGTTGTGAGAGAGCCATGTGCACCAGCACACACACACACACACACAGAGAATTATATGAGCTGTGCTTCTTTATGGAGCCAGGATGCAAACTGCCCCTAAATGGCTGCAGCCTGCTGAGTCTATGAGTGAGCTGGGGAGGCTGTGCATAAAGGACTGAGTGGGAAGAAAAAGAAATTACTCCATATCTCCTCTTCCATATGGCAATCAGTTGCATGTCTCCCTCCATCCCTAGCCATAGGGTCTCCCTGTCAGACATGACCACCACAGAGCCCCTTTGGTGTGGATTGCGCTGCGGGGGGGGGACAGTTAGGGGAGCTGGAAGCGTTCCTGGCTGGTCTGCCAGTGTGAAGGATTGGCAGTGCTTCTTGCAGTTTCCTTTCCCATGAGCAACTAGCAGCAATCAAATACAATCTAGCCCTCGTTATTTGCCATTAGTTTATTTGATTGTGATTTGGAAATACGTTGCTAAGGAAAGCAAAAACCGTGGTTAACTGATTGATAGAAAATAAGAGTCATAGAAAACATCTGGAGAGCCAGATGAGTGCAAGCCATTGTTTAGTTTAATACCCTTATAATATTTGCTGCAAACAGCCAAGCTGAAGGATGAATACTTCATCCGTTTTGTTATGTGCTTATTCCAAAATATTAGTGGATGGACTTTGACAGCAATATTTGATCCATGCCCTCATGCCCAGGCATTACCATGCTTTGCTTTCTTGTGCCTGTATGAGGTCACATTATCAAAATATAATATCAAAATATAGAAACGGTCATACTGGATCATAGCTGTGTCCCTCTAGACTTTTTGTCTGTGATGGTGACTAATAGCAGATGTGTAGGGAAAAGTACAAGGCCAAAAACCACAGCCACCACTCTCCGATGCACCCTCTTAGATTCTAGTGGTTAGCAACTAGAGAACGAGCTGAGGCAAAGGTGGCATCTTTGTATTTAATGTGGCTAGATGGATTTATTTTTTTTCTTATTCTCCCCTTCAGCCTTTAAAGGTAGAAAGAATCAAGGCCTTATGTTTTGTCTAGTGAACAATGCTGAAGAGTGAAGTCCTGCAGCAGGAAACTTTTGGACTCACCCCTAGGAATTGGATTCTATCAAGCTCCAGGGTCATGTCTGTTAAAGACATGAGAAAGGGCATAAAGTTGAGGAAAGAGAGACTCACATTCTGATTTGAGCTTTTGGTGTTCACTCTTCAGCTAGTCTGTTATAAGGCAGAAGGGAGTAGCAGGGCAGAAATGGGGCGCAAGCAGACTGCCCAGATTCTCCCTTCAGGTGATCAGGAGGACACCAGCACATCACCTCACTGACCATATAGCCCACCAGCTGCAGCCCTGGAGAGCCAACACGCTGTTTGGAACATGATCCTCAGACACCTTTAAGCGTATTGGTTTCCAGCTGCATGTATTTGACAGAAACATGGTTAATGGCTGGCTCTCTTCAGATCTTTCCGTGTCCACTAGTGTGCTGATCACAGTAACTCATGAACTGTGCTTTACACCTAGGTCAGTGCATTGTGGGTTTGTTAAGGAACCCTCTTCAGTCCAGAATGACAGATAAATGTTAGCCTGTTTCCGATTTTACGGGTCCTGAAAATGAGACAAAGAGTTGAAATCACTTCTGTGAAGTCCACCAGAGTGAATGGGGAACTAGGTGTTGAAACTACACACTATTAATTATCTGTTTTCAGTGGCTAGCCAGCACTTTCTTTACCCTAATTTACTGTTAAAACTAGAGGTGTACTCTTGAGATATATATATATATGTATAAAGGGGACTGTTTTCTCACAGAACTTTATTCAATATTTAGAGTATGTACTTATGATGATGATCAACTACAAAATTAGATTGTTTTGACTCCATAAGCAATAGTCTAACTAAAAAGAACTGTTGCATTAAAAAAAGGACTGACATTTCCAGAAATACCATGGTTTTTTCCTAATTCACACATCAGCTCTGAATTCATTACAATACAAAGCTGTTTCTAGTGCCAATACATTTTTGCACTTCATTCAATCAAATTTTACTGTGAGTTTAGATCGGCCATGTCATCTTGCATTGCACAAAAATACAAGCCTTTTAAGGAGGAGGAGGAGGAGAAGGAGAAGGGGAAGGGGAAAGGGGTAAATTAAATTATTGAAAGGCAGGAGGAAGGAAAGGAGGGAAGAAAAAAAACCTTGTATGTCTTGTGTCTGCCCAAGTGAAGTGACTGCTTTAATTCTTCAGGTTTCCTTACAATTAACTGTGGGGTTTTTTTCTTACATAATTTCCATTATTATGAAGCCACTCATATTCATATAAAAAAATTCCAATGTTTTATAGTTTAACTTGACCAAAACCTTCATTCTCCAGAAGTGGCTGCTGAGCTTGTGTTGAGTCCATGGCTCAGAAACACTGACTCCTGAGGAAGTTCTGTGAGCAGAGGATAATTATGAGGGTAATCACTCTAGTCCTTTTTAATCCTATGGGGGCTGTTCCTACCCTTTCTCACATCACAATAATTTATACCCAAAAGTGATGTGGTCCTAAAGCCACCTCACACTGAATCACACTTCAAAGGAAAAAGGGTATGGGTAGACCTTGCTCTCTACTCTTCCATTACAACTTGTTCACAACATGTGAAAGGCTTGCCAACAAAACTGCACTGATGTAATACCAACAGAGCCGCCTCAGTGGAACCGTTTTGATGAACAAAATAATAAACCAGCAAAAATTCTCCTTTTTTTCTGATATTGTTCTGTCTACCTCAGGCAATTGTTTTCATGCTTGTGACTGACACAGCAAGGATGGCAAAACGCTTTGCGTAGACAAGAAATGCTGGGAGGTGGAACAGAATATTCACTGCTGGTTCTGGTTGCATCTCAGTTGTCTCTCTGGGCTGTCTGCTTGCATGAAAGAGTTTGCTTTTGGAACTGTATTACTGGAAGTTTTGGGCAAACCTCAATACAACTTTTAAAATTTTGTTTATTTTAAAAGAGCACTAGGGTCTAGCATTTCAAATTATATAGGAAATAAAAAATAGATAAGAAAATAAGGTGCTTTGAGGAACATCAACAGATAGACAAAGGACTGGCAGTGTTTGACCATTGGGATGTATTTACTGAAAGAGGATCCTTTTTGAAGGACAGACTCTGTCAGAGCAACTGTGGAAATAGCCTTCTGGAAGCAAGTCTGGCAGAACTGATAAGCAGAGCTTTGAACTCAGAAATGAAGGATACAGAGGCAAAGACCTGAATAATCTCCACGTGCCTGTAGAACACCAGATGAGAAGCCGAGGTGCACAAGGGTATGCCAAAGGATAAAGAAATTCCAATGATCAGAATGGCAGGGAATAAGAAGAAAGTGCAAACTGTGACAAGGGCTGCTTCCAAGTCGGCAATACAGCGAGTATCAGGAGCAGGTCTTCACCAAGTTGTGCTGTGTGGTACAGAAATATTTAACAGCAATATCTGTACACAAAAAGGGAAGAGCATGAACTAAGCAGGCAAGGCATTAGACAGGACAAGCGTACACTGTTAACACCACAGAACAGCAGTCATGGTCTTGAAGCATACGCGTTATTCAGAAAGGCTGAGGTGAAGGTTGAGTGGTGGCAGAAAACTGTGCACTAATTATAAGAAACACTGCAAAGAAGGATGTGCAGAACAGACACCATGCAAAAGTGAGAATTTGTTCCAGTTAAAATCACTTTGGAGAAAGCTGGTAAAAGAAACAGCTTAGAAGGTGAGAGCCCCCTGAACTGGCTCTGGTTATGAGCTAAGTCAGTAGTAGTGCCTTTGGAGGGACAAGTTATGTTGAGTCTCTATCATGCAGGGAACTGTTTACCTTCCCAAGTATGAACCAAAGAAGAAAAGTCACTAACAGTGACAGAATCCAGATACTTTTGGATGCAGTAGTCAGCAAATGTATTAATAAAATTCTCAGAGAAGCAGTAAAAAGTAGGGCTGATCGAGACTTAGTTTTGGTAACAGATGACTGCAGCAAAAAATGACCATGGCTCAAGTGGTCAGGGAGTGACACTTCCTAATTAAATGGAAGAGATAAATGAGTCTGTTTATAAGGCTTTGCATTTCAAAAGGGCAAAGTTTGGTAAACTTGGGGAATTGATTACTGAAGTCAGATGGATTGCAGAGTCTGGGCATTAAAACATAAAAGAACCTGGAGCTTTTACAAGTCCGAGCAACTAAAAGTTTTGGGCATCTGCGTAGCAGGCAAATACTGTCTATTTGCATTTCTCTACAGCACTTGACACAGTAGCACAGAAGATAGTGGAGATCTGCAGAGCAACTGTGTGTGCAGTAAGGGTCTGGCTTGTGGCACACGGTGATCTCTGAAAAAAAACATCACAAAGCTGCAGAGATGCAACTTGCAGAGCCCTTCAGGTTTTGGGACCAATGTTGTTTAATATTTTAATAAATGATCATGACGTGAGTATAGACTTTAACATGTCTGATGACACAACATTATAGATTTATTTCAAGACTCTGGAAGTCAATAAAGATTAAAAAACCCCCCACAAATCATAGAATCATAGGATCATAGAATCATTAGGGATTGGAAGGGACCTCGAAAGATCATCCAGTCCCATCCCCCTGCCACAGCAGGATCACCCAGACCAAGTCACACAGGAACACATCCAGGCGGGTTTTAAACTTCTCCAGCGAAGGAGACTCCACAACCCCCCTGGGCAGCTTGTTCCAGTGCTCTGTCACCCTCACTGTGAAGAAGTTCCTTCTGATATTTATATGGAACCTCCTATGTTCCAGCTCACACCCATTGCCCCTCGTCCTATCACTAGATGACATTGAGAAGAGCCTGGCTCCATCCTCCTGACACCCACCATTCAAATATTTATAGATGTTATATGAAGTTAGGACTAACAGTACAATCTCTTCTAGTTGCTCCCTGCTTGTATGTGAGCAGAAATACCTGGCCACACTATCCAAAGTGACTCATGATGTGGATGACTCAGCCCTCAAAACAGGTAACTGAAATCCAGTGAAACAGAGATGGGGAAATGCTAATGCTTTAGCACAAAACTTGATGAGCACCCATGGGCTTGACTCCAGCACTGTGCAGAAACACAGCTAGTTTGACCATGAGGAAACAAGATCGTTGCGTGTTAAGCTGGAGAAAAATAAGAAAAAAGAAAAAGACTGAGATGATACAACAAATCAGCAAAATCAAAAAATATTTCTTAGCAGTTAGAGTCATCAATCTTTCTCTGTGTAAGAGTGAGCACCAATAATCTAATGGCATTTAAGACTGAACCTGACACATCGTTGAAAGGAAATCTATGTGTTTGTGATAAGAGGATGTCTTGCTAATTCTAGTCTGGTGGGCCTAACTGTGGCTGAATATCTCGAGGAGAGATTAAAAGGAGAGATTTGTGTGATGCGAGGAGACTGCAGATCTCCTTCACTGCTTGATAATTGTTTTAGCTTTTTCTCAACTCTAAACTTTTGCTGGCTTGCTCAACAGGAACTGAAACAGAAAGACCTAAATCTTGCAAAGAGGATTTTCAAGTTGGAGCCATATACTGTAGTTTGAGTGGTGAAAAAGGACGAATGTGGATTTTATAGTGGATATTATCTGCTCTGTCCATGAGGTCCATCTGCTTCTGCTGCTTCTACAGAAAAGTATTTGAAGTGAAGTTTTCAATAAAGGTTACGTGGTCCCTGAAGTTCTTCCGAAGAAACTGGTGCTTGGTTGTTCTGTGTCTGCCCCTGTTAATCAGCCATTCTTTGTGCCATTTTCTATTCTTCAGGCTCACCTGTCCATGCCCCTGTCTTGAACTATAGCTCTGGTGACTTGCTTGTTTACAGACTGGTGCTGTAGGCTGTCTCAGGCTGCTGATGTCTCAGGATAGGTCTGATTCATCCCACCACCTGGTTCCAGGTGGCACAAGAACCTGTAGAGCAAAACACACTAAAAAATAACTTAGGGGGTGTGTATGTGTCTGCCACTATGGCCGAGCACAGCAGCTCCTTTGCCTTCATACTTCCTAGTTCACGAAGTCTCAATTAAGTGGATAGAGAGACAAAAGTTGGTTAGTGTGTAAGTCTAATTTCATACAAATTGTGTGTATCAGCCATCAGTAAATGGGGGTATCTCCTCCCATCTTAACTACAGGAGATATTATTAGTAATTAATAAAAAGTAATTTATTTCCTATACTAATTTCTGTCCAGTTTTTGCTTTGGTTTTTGGAGGCCTTCATTTTGATTTTGTGACCAGTCATCATGCTGCTGGGCATTTCTTTTACTACCTGGCTCCCAAAGTCATATGGTTATGGGATAGAAGGTATTTGGACAAAAGGGAGGGTCCAACTCACCCTTCAACAAAGAAAAAATAGAAGACCCTATGCCTCAGAGAAGGTCCACAGCCTGGATGGCAAATAAAGCTGTGTCAAAGTAAAACTACATTTCAGTCTGCATCGCTGTAAATTGATCAAGTGAGCTGCAGTTTAGGCTCACATTTCCTGAGCATTTTGCCACTGGCTACTGTGTAAGTCAAGGCCTTTTTTAAAAAGTGAACCCGTTGAAGAGATTTTGTTTGATACAGGCAAGACGCACTGACGCTCAGTAATAACAGCTCATCTTCACTAGTCTTGAGTCCTGAGACAGTGCTGAATTTGTACAACTTGTCCTCGTCTCCTTCTCTGGAGATGTTTAAAACCCACCTGGATATGCTCCTGTGCGACTCGGTCTCGATGATCCTGCTATGGTGGTAGGATTGGACTAGATGATCGTTCGAGATCCCTCCCAGTCCCTAATGTTCTGTGATTCTGTGATTGTCTGCACTGCCTACAGAAAGTCAGGGTAGGATCCATCTACCCTCACTTAAGCCATCTGGTCAGGTACACTAGAACGAAGGCAGCTGCCTTGCCTCCTGCTATAATTGAGTGAGCGATGCAGGCAACTTCAAAAGATGACTCATCCCTTCCTTTAATAGGTGCCTAAGCTAGCTGGCATGACTCGCCCTCCATCTTTCTCCACTGAAGAGAGAGCCCAGACTTGGCCTACACATTAACGAGTGTATGGCTAAAGTTAGCAGAGATAAATCCCATCTGCACTCAGTGCTGGATCTGATAACGGCTAAAGCCGCTTTTGAAATACAGGCATTGCTTTTAGAAGTAGGTATCATAAACTTATTGGTATCAGATGTTCTCCATAAATGGGCAGTCCTAAAGGGGGGATGGGACGGGGGGAGGGCTAGTAACCCCTTGATTGTGAAATTACATGATTGCTAAATGAATATGATTCTTCAGCAGGCTGTTTTTAATGTCTATGTTGTGTTTCCAATGACGGAAAACATGTTGTACCACTGATCCATATCACAGCACTCATGCTGTCTGTTATCAAGAGAAGGCAAGTTCTAAACACAGGATCTCTCAGATTTTTATTCATACCTGCAGAAATAAAACCAGAAGGTTGTTCCTTTTTAAAATCAAAATAGTCTCTGTGCAGTGTATCTGATTCAAACCATATTGCTCACAAGGTGGAACCTTGAAGACATTAAGATTTTTCTATGGTAAAAGTTAAAGATTAGAGAGCCCTGAGGAAAGAGAACACATGGGCCAAAAGTTTTAAACCCAAATATTAAAGATAGTCAGCCAAGTCAAAACATTGGCATCTACTTGAAGGGGCTGTGAATTACAGAGGGACTGAGAATCCACTGAGTCTACTTACTCCTCAGCACTTCTGGAAACTAGTCCAATTTTAATTAAATACCAGTCACATGGATGAAACTGCTTCAATTTTGTGCAAAGGAATTCATGTGCTCCTAGAGAAACTCCAAAAGGGTTTGGTCCCTTATCTTTCTGCCCTAGCAGAGGAAGAAGAATGAGAGAAGCCTTTGGGGCTGACAAGTTTTTTCAGATGAGTCAGAACTAAACCTAAGAAAAAAACCCACCAACCAAAAGAACCCATCACAGAATTCACCAACAGCTCAGCGAAATAACTTTGGAGGAATAGAAACCTCTCCCACCACAACTTCAGCAAGTCCTGGTTCAAAATGTTAGGATGGACTAACCTTTGTGAGTTGCAGAGAGCAGTACCTTTGACTTGCCACCTTAGGCTGTCCTGGGAAATGCATTGCCTTCAGTTAACTCAAGGAGCTGTTGTCACTTTTCAAGTACAAGAAAACTCATAGCGCTGAAATAATTTCAAAGCCAAAGCTTAACTTCTTAGAATGACAATGAAAACCCCAGCATACTCTAGATTATATAGTAAAAGAAGATAGGTGTCGTATTTTGGGCCAAATTGCAATCTTTGTGTCCCACCTGATGGAAACAAATGAGTGTCTGCTACTGTAAAGCTGAAAGTATGTCTCCCTCATCAATGTCAGGGGGATCTTTCCTAGTCTGGAAATTGTGAGAGCAAAATGTGCCATCTGCTATCCTTCTGGACTCACACTCCTTGTGGGGTGAATGAAGAACAGGCCTGGGAAATCCTCCATCTGAAAGGCATCGGGCAGCTGTCCTCCTACCACTCTATCCATAAAAGTGGATGAAAAACTTTTCCTGACGTAGATTAAAAGATTCTCTTGGTTAAAACCAATAAATCACATTTCCCAATGTAACCACAAGCCTGAGCTTCTCTGATGCTCCTGTCCTTCACTGGACTTTGGATACGGCTCAAAAGATGTGTCCGTACACACCTTCTACACCCACAGTATAGAGAATCCCAGTGTCAAACACGACATGAGGGATGCCAGTTTTGGGTAAGGCAATTTGAAGTTAATTACTGAGGCAACCAGCTCTCAAGACATGTAAATTTTTCACTGGATCTAGTCATAAATTCTTGCCTAACTCTTCATAAGAGTCTGATGAACTAGAGTGTGTCTGATTTTTCATGTGTACTCTGATACTTCCTTGCCTGAGATATCGAAGCTTATCATTCATACACCTGGAAGTGCATTCCTCCCAATCAGTGAAGAAGGTGAGCATTCCCAGCCTCAAGAATGAGGAACTATCCCTGCCTGTGGATCATAGGATCATAGGATGTTAGGAAGGGACCCAAGAGATCATCGAGTCCAACCCCCCTGCAGTAGCAGGACAAAACTATCTAACACAGATCACAGAGGAACGCATCCAGGAGGGCCTTGAAAGTCCCCAGAGAAGGAGACTCCACACACGCTTCAAAGTAATTTCTTATCTATAACATCAGTTCAGTCACATGTAAAATGTAGTTTGTATTCACAAGCCTTATTTTTACACTGAAATAAAGGTGTGTTATTTTTAATTATTAATGCTCTTAAAATGTCAGAAGATTCCATGGGACGGGGATTATGAATTACACTTTCACCTCTGAAAATGCAAAACCCGATAAAATTTGACCAAGCGGCAAAGAATTGATCAGGTAGTCATTACTGACGCTTAATTGTCTGGTTTATGTAGTGGTCTGTGGTGCAGCACTATCACCAAGGGTAAAGTGCTGGTCACCTTGCGCTTTGGATTGCTTGTGGTGGGTAGGAAGTCTTTGTTCCACACGATATGGCCAGAAAGAACACACCTTCTTTGCACACCTGCCTCTGGCTGTCAGGGCACTTCAGAGTTGAATTTCAAAGTGTAGGGTTTTGATATATTTCGTTGTTCTTCTGTTCAGAAAGCGCAGGCATCCTGGGTGGATTAATCCCATTTCTACACAGTGTGGGTCCCATCAGAGATGTTTCAGATGTTACATCAAAATAAAGAGGGACTTACAAGCTAAACTTACAACTTACAACCTGGCATTCAGTGGCATTCAGGTACCAAATCTGCCAAAATCACTTACACAGATGTTACACATTGGATTTGCCACACACAGAAGTAATATCCAAGGGTATTGGACACCTTGGGCTGAAAAATAAATACGGTTGGAGAGGCTGATGCAAATGCAGTTACTGCTAGCCAAAGGCAACACTGCCATTTTATGACTTTAAGGCATGGACAGAAAGATTTTTGTGCTTCTTTAGGACTCCCTGCCAACATGCATGTGCAGAAGAGCTGGGTAAACACAGCAGAACAAGTGTGTGTAGTTGAAGACGTAGCTTGTATTCTGTAACAGAAATACGGAAGCAAAATGAAGGTAAACTTCACACCTAAAGAAAAACCTCTCTCCTGCTTCAGCAGAAATGCCTGAGTTCGCTAACTTGAGTCCTTAGAGGTGCCAAGGGCAGTAAAGAGGCCAGCACCTGTAGGGGCTGGCTGTGATCTTACATGAGCCCAAAACATGTCCTGGAGAGTCTCATTCTTTTTGCTGCCATGCCACAAGGCTGCAGGGAATGGGCTCTTAATCTGGGCTATAAATGAGCATAGGTGACCAGCTGCCTCCCACGATAAACGTCACTCAGGCTGAGAACACAGACATGGATCCAGTGCCCTGGCAAAAGAGCAGCAGCATTATTCAACCACAAAAATTATCATATGCCTGGAAATTTTGGGAACATCTTCTTAGAATACCATGGAAGCAGCAGAAATGGGGGCTGCATTCATTTGTAAGATGCAGCAGCTGGTTAAGACCCTCCCTGACTTCCCAGAAAAGGGAAAATAGTCAAACATACTGGGCTGGAGGGTCTCCACCCACCCTCAACTCTGATTTTTTGGGATTTATTAATTCTTTTATTTATTCCACAACCTCCACAAAAAAGTATCTCTACCTGATCTTCACAGCTTTAAAAATGAAAAATAAAAATCAAACCACAGGGGCAAATAAATAACCCCCAGGCTGGGTTACCAAGCACCCTTGGGGTAGGTTTTGTACAGAGGATCAGTATCCTCCTTCCCCTTGCCACAGGCACGTACTTAATCCCAAGAGCAATCGCCATGCTGGTCCCCATCCCTGCCATCTGGTCCCCAAAGCCACTGAACCTGCAGTGTGTCAGGTCAGCAGCCTAGGATGTGCCACTAAGGAAATAGTAAGTGTGCCATGCCATCGGCATTTGCTTCACCTGGGACAGAAGTGCTTAAAAAAAATTGTAAATGAAAAAGAAGATTGAATAAAGGAGAAAATTTTTAAAAAGGAAATTAAAAATAGGGGTCAAAAATGAATAAAATAAAACTGAGACAATCAAAAAGGAGAAAAAAGAAAAAAATTAAAGAAAAAAATAAAAAAGGAGACAAAAATTGGGGAAAATTGGGGGAAAAGAGAAAATAAAATGTAATCAATTTAAAATGAGAAAATAACGATAAAAAGAAGAGGGAAAGAGAAACAATAGAGGCAAAAAGAAAATTTTTGAGAGGAGTAAATAAAAGAGAAAAAAATTAAAGAAAACGTTTTTAAAAGGGAGAAAAAAGAAGGTGCAAATCAAGGCGGGGGGGGAAGGGGGTAATATCTTCCACCCCGAGGCTCGGGGTTTGCGTGAGTGGGGGCTTGGGGAGGAGCCGGCTGGCGAGGGCAGCGTCCATCGAGCCGGAGCGGCGGGGCCAGGCTGTGCTGCGCCGGGTCGGACCGTGCGGCCCCTGGTCGCGCCCTGTCCCGGGCGGGGCAGAAGGGAGCGGAGCGGCGCGTCCCGCCGTTAGGTGGCGCCACAGACTGCGAACCGCCCGTGCGCACGAAGACAATGGACCCCCGCGGGCGCCCGTGGCCCGGCTCGTGGCCGGCTAGGAGAGACCCGGCCAGAGCTCAGTCCCCAGGGCAAGGCGGGGGAGCAAGTGGGCCAGCATCATCGTGGGGTGATGCTGCTGGGAGGGTGGAGGGGGGACCGGCGGCCAGTTTCCAACCGGGGATCTTGGCGCTGGAGCGAAACTCCCGTCCCTCGCCCGCGTTACTTTTCCTTTCCTGAAAGCTGCCCGAGGCGCTGCGCGCAGAGCCCGCCCGGCTCTGCCGGATGATGCTTTCATCACAATTCCGCACGCACACCCTTTTTAAAAATTTTGCTTTATTCTTTTGTTTAGGAATCCCGTGTTTTCCCCCTGTTTAGGACCCCACAATTTTGTCGTCGGTGGCTGCCGTGGGGTTGCGCCGGAGCCGGGCTGTCTTCGGTGCCTCCGGCCGAGACGCTAGGTGGGCTCTGACGGGGCTCCTTAAGCCGATGACCCACTCGTCCCTTCTCCACCCGGTCCCCATCGCGGAGCACGAGCACCCCGGCAAGGGGTTACGGGTGCCCCACTGCAAAAGCCACCTCTACGCTCCCCATGACCTTCCCCATCAACCCTTATCAACCCCCATCATCTCCCCAGCAACCCGCCTCACCCCGTGCCTGTGATCGGGCTGAGAACTTCCCTGCGGTGTGAGTTCTCCTTTAAGACAGCGAACGGCTCCTAATGCATATTTCGGGTGTTTGCCTGCCGTGCCGAGCTGACGCGAGGCCGGAGGGGTTCCACGCGGGACCCGAATCTCGGGGAGCAAAGCACCCGCGCTTTAAACGCGCCCTCTGACAGGGCTCCGGTCCGGAGCCACCTCCATTGCCCCAAACACACGTAAGTCAGTACCGGGGAGGCTGGGGAGGAGTGGGGGGAGGCCGAGTCTCGTTAGGGAGATGAATAGGCTGCTTTGCTCAATCGCATAAAAAAATGCCCACAGAAACAGGAAAACCCACGAAATCCCTGATAATACACTTTAGAGTAGAATAATCTTGCCCTTTTAACTTTCTTTTTAATTTTTCTAGTTGGCTTTGAGATTATCTTCCGCCCAACCCAGGGGCTCCTGTCCGCCCCTCTCCCCCAGCATGTGTGTAACCCTCAAGTAGCCCAGCGATGGGGTTTCAAGGCTCCCTCTCCTCTTTTACCCTTGCTGGGTGCCCAAATGCGAGAGGAGAGGAGGGCCGACAGGGTGAGTGAACCCCTTACTTCGGGGTGGGTGTGGAGCATGAGGCCCCAGGGATTCGAGACCCTCGGAAAAGCACACACCCCCCCCGCTTCGCCCGGCCAGGCACCCACCACCTATACGCGTGTGCGCTTCTGTCCGCGTGGGACACGACGAGGTGTGTGTGAAGGTCAGGCGGGCGATCCTGCGTTGCAGCCGCCGTGGGAAAGGAGCAGCTTTCAGTGCTGCACTCTTAGCGGTTTCCTGCCTTTTAAAGTGAACTTGTTCCAGCGTGTTATTCGAAATGTGGTTCAGTAGTTCTGCCTTCAAATTAAGTCGCTTCTCGGTCCTCACTGGTAAAAGCAGACATGTGTCCTCGATTGTATAGTATAGAAAAAAAAATTAAAAAAAAATTCTACTAGGTACTTTATGATTCCATCTGGAGAAATTAAAAAGCCCAGAGCTGTAATGTTTATTCTTACATAGTTTACAAAAAAAGGGGAAAATGTGTGAGACACATGTCTCCAAATATAACCAAAGTGCTTTCCCTTCTGGTTTAAAAAGTTGCATGCAAATGTTTTTATTTTAACACTCCCAGCCACTTGTACTTCGCAAGGAAACTTTTCTTGGCGTTAGTGATGAAGCACCAATAGTACTTATTAATGAATTAATTATTATTATGGCTGCTGAATTGACTTGGAGTGCTTTGGAGGCCAAACTAATCCATGTTAATCAGTTACAATTAATTGTTTTTCAGCTTCTGTTCTAAACACAGTTTCAAAGACAGAGGCGAGAAGGCTAGATGTGGGGTGTAGGAGAGGGAGGTGGTGTTTCGGGGAGTCCTCCCTGGCCCCCGGCACCGAACTCCATGCCCAGAGGTTTCCTTTTGGGTTGCCGAAACAGGAGCGATGTTGTCCCGGTGCCCGCGTCAGGTCGCACGAAGGTGCGAGGAGCAACTTGGGTGACAAACTCTTCTGCCGAGATTCAGGGTCTTCCGGGTTTAGGAGCGAAGCCCTGGAGGGATGTTTTCCCCCTGGAGTCTGGAGTTCACGTCGTGGAGAGGGCAGTGTGCGTGGGCTTTGCTCGGCCGTTTCGGGTCCGAAGCTTTTGTGCTGTCGGGGGTGGGGGGAGGCAGCGGTGGGCAGCTGGGAGCTCTGTCAGGGTGGGAGCTCTGCGGAGCGCTGAGCCCTCTCCAGGGAGCGGGGGGGAAGCGGGGGGGTTGGGAGAGAGAAGGGATGGGAAAGAAGAAAAAAATCTCGTGAGGGGGGCAAGCGGCAGCTGTGCCGGGCTGAGGGGGACGGGGAGGCATCCCAGACACCAAGGAGATACCCCCGCTCCTGCCCTGACACCCCTCACCCCACCTGCCGCCGGCGAGACCGCGGTGCTTGGGGAAGCGGCAGGGGGAGCCGAGCAAGGTCAAAGCCAGGGAGAAGAGTCAGGAGAGTTGGGCAAAGCCTAGGAAAGCCCCTGAGAGGTTGAGAGGGCCGCGGGCTGCCTGCGGAAAAAAAAAGTCCCCTCCGCGAGGGGTGGGACGCCAAAACACAGGGGGCTCTGGCTCAGCTGGACCGGGACATGCCTAGGGTCAACCCGGCGGGACTGGGAGCCGAGCACCGACTGCCCAAACCCCCGGGGGGATGTCTGGCGGGGGGAGGCTGGGCGCCCAGCTGCTCCTCTTGTGCTGGGGGAACTGGCTTTTCCATAATAATGACATCCCTCCCCATGTTGGGGGCGGGAGACAGGGAGAGAGGGTGGCGTGCCCTGTGTCCCCCCACCCCACGATATTGACGCCTACTCGCACCCTGCCAGCTCCTCTGCCTGTGGCGGCCCGGTGGTGGGGGGACAGGGGGCCTGAGGACACCAGATGTCACGAAGAATTCCTTGTCCTTAGATTTCCACTTAGCAAAAGTAACTGCCCCGCCCCAGCCTTCAATGTGATTTTTTTTTATTTTTTCTTTTATGACAGTCTGGAAAGCGGCAATTGGGAAACCACTCTCCCTCATCCTCTCTGGAATTGAGCTGCTGGCATTTTTTTTTTCCGTTTGATTTTTTTCTTCTTCCTTTCAGGCTTTTTCTCAAAGATTTGTCCTCTTCTTCTTCTTTTTTTTTTTCCCCCACCATCCTATTGACTCCGCTCAGCTTTTGCTCAAGAGGAGGAAGTAAAAACCCAACACTCCTTTCCCTATACGTGCGAACAGACCTTCCTTGGACAGTAGTAACACAAACAAAAACTTTTGCCTGCAAGAAAAAACAGTGTACAAAATTGTCCGCCCCCCCGTCCTGTCCCGTATCGAATACAGTTGTAATTCAATGGAAAAATTGAAGGGAAAGATGCATTCTCCATGTAGGAGCGGAACAAATAAAGTGGCAGCGGGCTGCCGGGTAGGTGGGACACCCCGTTCCTGCTCCTCAAGCGTGGAATCGTTTTCTACAACTGAGGCGGGCGGTGACGGTGGTCTCGCAGAGGTGCAGGAGACAATCCCCTACTCTCTATCACAAAAGCAGGCTAAGTTTGATGAACCATGCTTATTAACCAACTTTCTCCCCTTCCCTCCTTTATGTCTGGCTGCGGGACATAGGTGGTGGAAAAAAAAAAAGAAGCGAGAAAAAGCACTCGGGTTTGTAGCGGCACTTTGTCGTCGGGGCAGCAGACCCACATTAGATTATTGTCGGGGATTTATTTGCATGCAGCTGCAACCCCACACCCGGCTGCTGACCGCTGCGCATAAAGGGCTGCCGGGGCTGGCCCCTGCCCGGCCGCCGCGGCTCTCAGCGGGAGCGGGGAATGGGGGGTTGGGAGAGAGGGGGTCTCCAGGGCAGGGTTTGGGAGTGGGTTTGCTCCCTGCATGGCCCAGGGAGGAGTCACAGAGCCAGCAGCAGGAGGGTTCCCAGCACAGCCAGAGGCTGCAGGTGCTGGGCTGGGAGCAGCAGTCCTCAGCTCACCTCCTCGATTGCCCCCAAAGGCAGCCGCAGCTCCCACTGACCTCGCTCACAAGCACCTCGGAGTAAAGCTTCCCTCGGTGAAGATGTCCCAAGAGAAAAAAAATTTTAAAAAGAACCGGTGGTGAATCCTAGACATTACTTAAAGCTATTTTCAGTGCTTTGAATTTTTCAGTAATATTCATGTTCCTTTTCCACCACCACCACTCCTTTCTCCCCTCTCAGCAGCCCAGTGGCGTTTTGGCAACATTTGACGAGGAAGCTCTTAACCTTTGAAGCAAGGGCTTTAAGTTCAAGCTGCCTCCTTCGCTGCCCCACATAAAGCCCCTGCCACACAGGCAAGCACGTTATGAGGGTGGAGGTGGCTGTGTCTGATGGATGAACCTGTCAACCAAGGCTCCCCTCTAACTCTGGCTATGCCACCAGGTCTCCTTCACCCGAAGGTGCAGAGTTCCCGGGTCTTGGACTACACTCCCCTCCGAGCTCAGCGGTAACAAAAGCCACCCCCGAAGCAGGACTCACGCTGCAGCGCTACAGTGGCCCAACCTGGCTCCCCTATCTCTGCGGGGAAGGACGGGGTGAAACCAGACCCCTGAAAACTTTCGGAGAGGCCTTCTCCTCTGCCCCCGACGGTCAGCATGGGGCTGTAGAAGAAGGCACAAAAGGGGATGTTAGAAGCTCAATGGTTTTGTCAGAGTAAAGAAACTTTCCCACCCCAGGCAGGCTCCTTCGACCTGGGGGCGGGGGGGGGGCTACTCTGGGTGGGGGTACTACGGAGCGGGTTCTGCCAGACCAGAAGCAGGCAGAGCCAGGGCAGCGCCGGGTGGGCCCTCCCAAAGGGAGGACAATGGCGATCCACACACATGTATAGGGACACGCTGCCCACCCTCATCTCCTATTTCCTCCCATTTCCACTGAGGTGCGAGGGGACGGCGCGCTGCCCCAGGGACAGGCCACACTGCTGGGAGGGGGTAAATCCCTTTTGGCTGCTGACGGGCCGAGTGGTGAAAGAGCGAACATTGCTTGGGAAGCCCACTCCGTCGGGCCGCCCCGTCTAACGGGGCCCTCCCCACTCTGGGTGCGACAGGGATCCAGCTGGGCTGCGGAGACATAGGAGCACTCAGCCCCCCACCACCGCTCCCCTTCGTTTTCCCTCAGAGTACCTGAAGTAGGGATGCGTCTCCAACCCCCTTCGCCCCGGAAACCGGGGAATGGGGGTGCAGGGGTGCATGTGAAAACTGGGAAGAGCCGGTGGGCTACAGCGGGCAGCGCTTGTAGGGGATCGGGTCACTGGCCGGAGGAAATGCAGGGAAAGGCAGGACGGGGTGAAACCATTCGTACGCTCCGTGCGGAGCCGGGGATATGTTGTGATCTTTGTTTTGGTTGTATTGTTTTGTTTTCCACGGGATTTGGGACAATGGCTGGAGTGGATTATTCATTCCCGTAGGCAATACTTCCCTGTATGGGCTTCAGGATGCAGTTGGAGGCTCGGGAACAAAGCGGGCATCTAATGTCAAGGTAACTGGTCCCTTTCCTTTGTTTATGCTATTGTTAATGACGGGGCTCACTCAGCCCTGGCCCCAGCCGTACTGTATGGCTTTAATATTGACTTGAGAGAATAGTCAGGACAATTAAAACCCAAAATCCAGAACAAGAGCAGCATCCAGCCTAAGCCAATCTCTTCAGGTAAAAACAAGCCTCTTCTGGGCTACTGAGAATTATATTGTCATTTCACCCAGTGTTCAGAAATCCATGTACCATTCACAAGATTAAACACATCCGTATCCACATTTAACACCTAGAAAAATGTAACCCTGTTTTTCTGTCCGAAATCAAAAGGGAAGGAGAATTATTTTCAAATAACCACTATTAAAACATGAGGGAATTCTCACCATGCTAAAAAAAAAAACACCTTAAAAATCTAATAAAATAATTCTTTTAATTAGGATAGTCTGAAAGTAGCAGAAACTTAGCATTTATTGACTCATTTTCTTTTTCTCGAGGTAGCGGATGGTATTTAAAGTTTAACATTTCACACGGCTCCTTGTTTAGTTTAATTTCCTTGACAATCTAGGCAATTTCAGCAAACTGAGTTAAGGATTTTGGTACACATTTGAGTATGCATCTGCATGAAACAGCAGAACTGGGAAGAGGATATTTTATTTTTTTAGGAAGAGAAGGGTGTGTGTGGTAATGCCCCTGAAAGAAGGAAAGAAAGAGACAAACAAATGGAGAGCTCTTCACCCTACATTTGGTCTGTGGGTTCAGTGTCGACTTTGGAACAAATGCCGATTGGATTTCTCTGAGAAATGTCCTAATCGGGCAGATGGGCCCCTCTTCTGAATGAGAGCTTCAGAAGATGAAAGAAATGTATGTTACTCCAGCACAGTTTTTCACCAACCCATTTCCCACACCCCCTTTAGAAAGATTAGTTTCAGCTCTGCTATCCTGGGCCCATACTCCATAGGGAAAATATAATAATGATCCATGCCCAGAAATTCTCATTTCTTTTGTACTTGGTAAATATTTGCAACTTGAAGGTAGAGGAGATAAAGAGATGAGCCCAAATTCAGCTTTAGGGGATGGCCCTGTCCTCTGGTTGTTACCAACATTCACGCAGGAGGGTGGGGAAAATCCAAACGGCCAAACCAACACATGCAGAAGACCTTGCAGCTCACATCAACCACACAGCCATGCACTTACTTTTTGTATTTTAGCTGCTTGCTCAGTGAAGTGGTCTACATACCTCTGTCTACCTCGATTTATGCCACTGGCTCAGGGTGTATGTTAATACTGTAGTTGGAAATGGAGCCCAGAGTTGTTGAGCAAACAGTTCCCGCTTGACTGTAGCGTAGACTGAATGCTGTATAGTCAGCTCTATGGAGTGCTGGCAGGGAAGTAGCACGAAGCATTTCCAAAACTAATAACAAAAAGGTTACTATATATAAAACATTTATACAGCCCACACTGCCTCAAGTTGTTTAAATTTTGGTTTGATGCACATAAATATAGCAGCCACGCGGTTTCCCATTAGCCAGTCCCTGCTTTTTTAAATCAGTTCATTGCAATTTGAAAGGATGGCCCTGGACACAAGACAGTCAAAAACGTTTTGGCTTTCTCCACTCAGCGTGAACCTTAGGAAGAAATAGTGTCTGTCTTTGTCATTTCACACATGTATCTTGGTGCCTTGATGCTGTGTTTAAGAGCAGGCCTACTACCAGTGAAGGTGGCAGTCCCCAGCTGGTTTTGGGTTTTCTAACCCATTTTCCCCCTTCTCATCTTAGGCTCCTTCTGAGGAAGAAATAATTCTGCTGGGACCATGTGCCTGGACTTTGGAGGGCATGGCACAGTGTTCTGATCTGAAAGCACCGTTCCTGTGGGTTGAAACTCCTCTGTATCATGTGCCTTGTGAGAAAGGTAGCAAGGGGACCACACCAGGCATGTGGCATCAGGGAGCAGCAATCCACTTTACACTACTTTGTTCCAAAACCAAATACTTTGTGGTGGTCAGTACTGCTGTTGAATCGATTCAAACCATCCCAAGTCTAAAATAAAGATCTCTGTTGCGGTCTGGCAGTGAGCCATTCTTGCTAAACCGTCCCTGTTTTTGTTGAAGGTATTGAGCGCG
Source organism: Rhinopomastus cyanomelas (assembly GCA_013400115.1). Lineage (NCBI taxonomy): Eukaryota > Metazoa > Chordata > Aves > Bucerotiformes > Rhinopomastidae > Rhinopomastus > Rhinopomastus cyanomelas. The sequence goes on from VXBP01008680.1 coordinate 387,248, forward strand.
GATGGGTGCAATAGGAGTGATTTGGGAAAGTTCTGCCCAGAGCCTTTTTCCCCTTGTAGTTGAAGGCAAGCTATGAGAAACAAGCCTGTGTTTGAAGGTACAATTTTCAACATGTGAGTGGGAATCATGTACTGGCACATTTCAACCACTCTTTAAGGACTGCGCTCAGGTTTTGGCTTTTAATCTCAACTCTGTTACAGAGGGAGAGACATAAACTAGAAGGCAAAGTGATTATTTATGCTGTAGCCTTGTGATACTCATCCTATAATGATCAAGGAGAGAAGCAAAACTCTCTGCTGAAGTTTAAGGTGAGCCTCAGTTTCAGGAGGAATCAGTCTTCATAGGTTTCACTTCACTGCCTTTCTTCCTTTGGTATATTTATATGGTTTGGGGTTTTTGGGTTTGGGGTTAGTTTTTGGCATTTTCCTCCCTGCTGTACTACTTGTTAAAGTGAGTAGAGACTAAATCCCGATGAAAGAGAAAGCTCCCTCCATCGCAAGTTCACATTTGGAAAATGTTACTCCCCTCGACCACCCCTCATTCAAGCTATCCTCCTCTGTTCAGGAGAGAAAATAAAACCTTAACAGAGAAAGAGAGAGGATGGGAGGAGGAGGAGGAGAGGGGAACCCCTGGTTCCTGAGTGAACTATGCAGCTTGGACAGACCTCCAAGTTCCCCTTCCCCTCCTGCAGACAAATCCCATTAAAAACCCCCCAAAACCACGAATAAAAACAACCAAATAAAAAGCCTCTACAGGTGCCTGAACTTTTAACGTGATTTGGGGTTTGTACAATTCAGGCTCAATTTTAGCATTGTCAGGAGGTCGGGGGAGAAAAAAGGAGAGGAGAGAAGAAAGTTTGTATTTATCACTTCTTTGTTAAGAAATCACTATAACCAACACACTCGCCCCCCCGCAGCCGCACATAAAAGCCACCGACCAGTGCCCCGTCCCAAGGGCATCTCGTCCCGCGGGTAGCCGGCAAGGACAGGCAGCCCCGGTCTGCCAGCACCCTGCTCTGCTTCCCTGCCCCAGGGCTCCAGCCTGCTGCCCTGTAGAAAGGGGCCACCCCCCACTCCCCAAACGCTGCAGGGGCTGTCAAGCATGCCTGGAGGCTTCGGGGCTGGCAGGGAAGTTTTTTGGTACTGCTAAAAGCATACACACACACACATATATATATATATGTATCATACACACACACATCTTTATATATAGATTCTTCTGTAGGTGTCTAGTCTATGTTTAAATAATCCTATCTATACACACAATCCTACTCTGATGAGGTCATTCTCCCATATATACGAGATTATGTGTATGATGCCAGAATCTACCGCCAAGATCTTCTCTCTACCAATCTAAAAGCAACGTAAAGTAAATGTTAGCAGAAGGGGAAGTAAATTTTGGAGCGATACTCTCAACAAGGTGTCCCTGAAGGCTTCTCTCTTGCCCTCCCCAGCCAAATTACCCACGCACTTTATGCCAGAGAGAGCCATTTTGGCTCAAGAGACTCCTGCTTCAGAGCAAGGACAGGCTCTGGGGCTGTGCCTGGTTGGGGCTGCTCTCACATTTTTAATTCCCCCTTTCCCGAGAGATGCTCGACTTTCTAACGCTCTGGTCGTCTGTGGCTGATTATTTCTTTTAATTCCCCACACCACCTCGTAGTTCCAAATGTCTTAATTTTTTTTTATTTCAGTCAACTCACAGTGGAAGGGGGGGGGGGGCGAAAGGATGCTTGAAAGTGTGACTCAAAAAAAAGGTTTCGTTTTACAGCCATCAGGAGAATCAGGAGACAGCTCCATTAAAAAAGTAGTTTTCCACTGCTCTTGCAAAGCCGTTATTTTTTACATCGCTTTTAGGAAGATAGATTAACAAAACATCACATTTCAAGCCACTCTGATCTGTAATTAAATGGAGGAGCCGGTTTTTATTCTCCTATGGCTTTTACAGAAGTTGCAGTGATCCAAAGTCAGGTTGCTGTGTCAGAGTGGCATTTTTATTAATGAGAATACAAAAAGCTTGCATATTCTTAGCCCGGCTTGAATTTAGTTGCTAAGCAACCGCTGTATGGTAATTCATCCGCGAAATTTAAATCTTGGAGAAAGGATCCTGCGTTTTTGCTGAATGGTCGCCACGAGGAAAACAACTTGTGGGACTCGCAGCAGCTGCCGTCGCGGCACCGCGCCGACCGACCGACGCCTCCCCCGGGCCGTTCCTCCGGGAGGGAGCACCGGCCCGGCCGCTGCCTCCCAGGCTGCCCCGCCGGGGGAGGGAGAGGGGCTGGGCACCAGAGGCAGCTCCGTCGGGGCTGCCCCGGGCCGGACTGACACGCGCAAGGGAACACGGCGGCCTCGTTTCCTAGCGGCTCAGAGCCCCGGCAGGGTATATTTTGAAGGTGAGGGGGGCCGGGTCCCCCGGCGGGGCCCCGACAGCGCGGCCCTGTGGGCGCATCCGCGACCCAGGCTGCTCGTTTGACGTCGGGGAGGCGAGCCTTTCGCCGCTCGGCCTGCACCCCTCTGCTTTTTGTTTCTCCAAAGCCTCTCAGCAAAAAAAAAAAAAAAAACCCCCTACTGCTGTGTCATTGATACCGTGATGTCGCTCCCTGCCTTTCTGTCCCCTTTCTCCCGCCGCCCATTGAAGGCTGCACCCGCTCCATTCTTCCAAAATGCAACTGAAAATACCGGTGGGGTAACCACCTCCCTGCATCTTCTCCGCTCGCTGCATCTGTCCATCCATCCATCCATCCATCCACCCATCCACTCATCTCGCCAGAGGCCACCGAGCTCCTCGCCATCCCTGGCTTTATCCAAATCAGTCCCTGTCCTAAAGCGCTCGCTCCACGCCTGCCTCCGAGGCGGGACTTGTTGCATCCCTTTTAGAGTTTGATTAATTACCCTGGAACTTCAGCAAACTGAAGTACATGTGGTGAAGAAGCTCACGCCTCCAATTCGGTCCTGCAGCCTGCCAGTGACAGAGGTAATCTATACACTCTGGTGCAAAGCAGAACAAGCATCTATAAAGGTCTCCCTGTATAAATATATAGAAGTATCGATTTTGCCATAGCTTGAAGATGTTGATCATTTATTAGAAAAATAAACGAATAAATACAACAATATATTGTTGCTTTCAACAGGATAAATATTTTACAAATATATAATTTTTAAACCCCAAATTGAATTGTTAAAATTATGTAAAATATTACACTTATTGATAAAATTATCAATAGCATAGACTGCATTTCATATGAGAACCAATTATTCTCTAAACGTCTCATTTAAAACCATTCATACAAAACAAGTTATGAGCATTGTAATGTGCAAACACGAGTCACTACATTAAAGCACAAGGATTCTATGGAGATCACTTTCGATAGGAACCGCTGCACTCTTTTTAAACCAAGGTAGAGCTCTTTGCTAAATTCCGGAAACCACGCGGACCAACAGCAGAGAAATGACTATTTAACTGCACCTGAAAATGATTTATTGTGTACGAACGGGACGAGGGAAGGATGGGATGTGAGCGAGAAAACTGGGGCGTAGTAGAGGACCGCGGGATATGAAAATGTAAACTATAAATAATCACATCTCGGGGATTACCTACTCTGATCAAACGCAACTTCGTAAGACATTTGGCTTTCCTTTAGGCGGGGAGGGGGCGGAGGGGGGGAGGGAAGGAGGAAGGAGAATAATGCCGACTCACTTACCAAGCGCAGAACATTGATATTATAAATGAATACAATTACTAAATTCATTAAGAGATCTGGCGATATATAACAGTATTTTCATTATTTACACGTGTAACAATATAACCCTTAGCTCAAACCCCTCTCAGTTATTATCTGCCTCTTGTTATCTCATAGACGCACAACCCTGAAAGTCCTAAATACATTCAAAGGATTCGGTTTCTCGGGAGTGGGAGGTGGGGAGGTGTGAGGGGATGGGCGAGGGAGAGGGAGCGCCCATGGCCTCACTTTTTGTGCATAACGAGTCCACGGCATCGACACATTTCTCCCGTCCCTCTGACCACGCGTTGCTCCTCCATCCCAAGCCCCAGCTTTTCCCGGTCAGCAGCCCGCAAAGGTTCTCTTTTCAGAGGAGCCAGTGTGAAGCCTAAGGTTAGCTCTTTGTTGCCATCCAAATCCAGTAACCGAACACCGCTCCGAAAATTTAAATAGCCCTTCTCCTCCGTGTCTAACAAACCGCTGGCCGGCAAGTGTGAAAAGCGGGATCCCACCTCACGTGTCAGCGGCGCCCGGCGCGCCCCCCGCCCGGCCTGCCCCCTCCCGAGCTGCCAAACTACCCAGGAGCTTTTGCTAAATCGAACAAAAGAAAGACCGTCCTTTACCCTTTCGGGTTTTCTTCCCCTTTGTTGGGCTGAGTTGTTGGTTGCTTTTTTTCNAGCGGGGCCTTTCGGATTTCACAAATCAAACCGCCGGGGATATTTACTACGAGCTGCCGCTAAAAACACGCGTCATCGCGGTGCACGTTTCTCCGCTTGGCTTTGATTTATGGACTGACACAAGGCCTATCTGAAAGGAAGAAATGTTTGTTGCTCCTACAGCAGTTTTCGGGGGGTTTAACCTCCGGCTCAATAGCACCGTAGAGCAGCATAGCGGCGGGGGAGGAGTGGGGAGGGAGGGGTTGGGGGAAAACGAGGACGAACGGAGGGTGAGGATGGAGCCACGGACGAGAACGGATCGTAAAAGTAAACCTTATTCTCCGGTAGACTATCACCGGGGGCGGGTGGAGGCGTTAGGTGCAGCAGCACTGTATAGTCCCTACACCCTCCCCGCTTCAGAAGGAAGAGGGTTGAACCGGTCACTCACTTGTCCCTACGCTGGCAATAAATTACAGCGGCTAAACGTGAGAGGGCAGCCAGTGCACCACCCATCGGCACCTTAAGCAGTACGGACACACGCGTGGGTCTGTCTGCGAGGGAGCTACGGCAGAGCTCTGGCAGAGCGTGGGAGAAAACTATAGACCACACTGCTTCACACCCCATAGAAAAACCCTAAAACAACATCATCAACAACAACAGCGGCAAGAGCGACAACAGAAACGAGAAACTGGGTGGACCGGACCGCACGTAGAATGCTGGAAGTGTTTTTCTATATGTTCTTTTTGAGGATAAAAAAGTACCTTCACCTTAAACTATAAAGATAAATTAAATATAAATATTTATACAGACATAAGATGCACCAAAGTGAATTACAGCTTAAAGTCCCCTCCTCCTCCCTTCCACCTCCCCCCATCCTACCCATGCCTCAGTTTGCAAAACAAGTCTGAACTTTTGGAATCATCCCTAATTCCAGCACCGGCCGCTCCCGGACCGGCACCGGCACCGCCGCGCAAACCTCCACCGAGCCGGCACAGCCTTTCCTGTCAGAAGACGGCCTTGGCCAAGATCTAAAGTCACCGTCCTCCCCAACGACACAGGGTCCCCGGGCTGATGGAAGGGGCCACGGGCTTTTGCCGGGCTGGAGAGACGGGGCAAAGCGAGCCCGGGCAGGGAGCACCGGGTGGGTAAGGGGGAAACCAGCGGGTCGGACCCTCCGCATCGCTTTCATTTTTCAGTATTTGCCTTCAGAGAACTTTTTTTACTTTGTTTTTTTTTTTCGACACAGTGTTTATGCATCAGACACAGACTATTTCATTCTAACAAATTTATTTTCTCAATCAGCTCTTACGGAATCACTACTCAAATTAAATTACAATCAAATTATCACATCAAAAGATACCCTTATTACCTAACAACTGTCCATATTTTCATTTTGATTTGTGCTCGTCTGAAAAAAACACGTAATACAAGATCTGGGGAAAAAATAAATTACCGTTTTGCAGCAGTTCATAGGTATTCTGAATAAAATATTAAAAGAAGTCATTTAATGAAAATATAAAGCAAATTTTTTTTTAGATCAACAACGGATCTAACAATTCTATATTGCCGTCTTTTTGAAAAGTCTGTTTATTAAAACCTACCAAAAACACTGCTTGGAAATGGCAGTATTATATAATCACATCCACAGCACCCATTCAATCAAAGTTGGCAACGGCTTTAGGAGAGGAGAAGTTCAGATAAGTGCAGCTGCAGATGCTCAGTCCTTCTAAATCCCTTTATCTGAATCAGTCCAGAAATAAAAAATAAAAATATTAATAAAAAAAATATTAGCAGTGGAATTTTTTTAATGACTCTTCCGTGATGATTGGCAGCCGTCAGGAGCAGGACTTTGACAGCCCTAAATTATTTCTCTTTCTCTCGCTGGCTCCCTTAATTCATGCAAAGTCCTTCTACAGAGCTCGAACTTTAGGGACCAACAACCTCTCCTTCTCCCACCTTCCCCAAGGCGTCTGTCCCTCCCCCTCCCCCCCCTTTCTCCTCAGGGTCAGGTTTTTCGGCGTGCGGGCATTTATTTCCATATTTTTGTTCTATAGCTATACCTATATATA